>CM065714.1:79377647-79385147 GCA_033310375.1 Conus canariensis
TTTTTTTTTTTGTTCTCCCTGCTGTAGTGCACAAGTGTCATGAGAAAAGTTTACATCACTTTGTAACTATGTCGCCCGTCTCGTCCCCCCCCTCTCTCTCTCTCTCTCTCTCCTCCTCCTCCCCCCTGCCCCCCCCCCCCCCCCCCCCCCCGCCCTTAAAACAGCGAAAAAGTTTACATCATTTTCGGAATACTCGCCTGTCTTTCCCCCTCCCCCTTCTCTCTCGCATATCTACTCACTTAGCAATAGGCTAGTAGTCAGCGTACTACAGAAAAACCGTCAACCTCCCTCCTTCTCCTCTCCTCACCCCCCCTCTCCCCCCCCTCCTCCCCACTCCCCCTCATATTCACCACCACATGCAGACAGTGGCGCGCGAGGCCTGGCAAGTGATGCAGTTATGTTAAACCGCACTTTGTCAATCAGCATGCGTCGATTTAGGCACTACAACACAAGCATGGTTTCACACGTTCGCAACTGGTCCATTCCAGGGTAAGAGGTGGGAGATGACACCCCCCCCCCTTCCCTTTTCTTTGTCTTCAGTGACACACAGTCAAACCGGAATAGAAACCGGATTGGACAGTTTAGGTCTGAAAAGGGAACACTCAGTCCCTCCCATTCACTGATTCCTCAGACCAGCAGTAGATCAATATGGTGTAGCCACACAGACAACAGGGGTAAACAAGGGAGAGTGCACGGTTACATCAGTCTGATCTAAAATCCCGGTCTAAGCTTCACTGACATCCCAGAAATGTAGGTTGAAACTATGTTTCAACATTTTGAATCTATGCATTGATTTATGTATGCCATGTGGTTTGACAGTGTAACTTTGTGCTAATACTTGGTGACATCTATCAAAATAATGGAGTATTCTGTTGTAATAGTTTGTTTGCCACCATGTGGTAAAAGCTATTACCACGTGGTTAAGATTCTTTGTTAACAATCTGACCACCATTCTTTGTGTACAATCTGACTTTTGCCAGTATGCAATTCTGTCTGTTAAGATGGTAACTGAATGATAAATTCTGATCAGAAAAAACTGTATACCTGTCCTAGGTGAAAACTGTTAAGCTGATTTATGAATACTGGTGATTGTTGGAATGCTTTGTAGTGTGTGACTTTAAGTCTACACCGCATGTGTACTTGGGCTAAGGGTATTCCAAGTTACTGTAATTTAATTCATAAGAAACATTGAAGAATTATTTGACTAAAATTGTTTAGCATTGCATTACTGTCTCCTACCCTTTTGTAAACTCCACTCAACATCTCAACAAAAGTGGAGATTGATAATTATGGCAGATATATTTATGCTAGTCTAATCCTTTGTTGGCTGAGATCTCACATTTTTTCTGAAAGATAGAGGGCAAGTGTGTGAACTCGACAAGCCAGACTCTCAGCTACTTAGCTACAGACCAGGTTCTCTTTGTCGTAGAACTGGGACCCTATCTACCCTAGGCAAGTCCGGTAGTGAAGAGACACCACAGCCCAGCAGGTCAACACAGCAGGATCAGTCACCAGCCACAAGAGAGAGATCAACTATCCTCTCTGACATCAGAAAAGTTCTGATATTCCAAGTGGACTCCAACTCAACTCATCCAGAACTTTCCCTCACTTAACGATGAAACAGCTCATATGAACTGATTTTTCTGTTGTTGAATAGTTTAAAATACTTCTCCCTTGTGTAAACAAGTAAAGTTGATGTGTGAAGCTCATATGAACTGAGTTTTCTGTTGTTAAATAGTTTTAAATACTTCTCCCTTGTGTAAACAAGTAAAGTTGATGTGTGAAAGTGCACGTAACTTGTGTCACTTCTTTGTTGTTCAATCAGTATTGAATGTTTGAACTTCTCTCTAATTCTGTCTCTCGGAGCTACGAGTACTTTTAGGAGTACAAGCTTAAGGAAACTTATCTCTGTGCCATTATTGAATATTTTGACAACCCCGAGGAAAATAGAAAATTTCTTTCGATGACTAGTACCGGAAAGTTGCTCCTTCCATCGCTAGCAAGAGAGAGGGTGGAGGTGAAATTTTCACATAATTCAATTAGAGAAAATATTCCATATTAGAGAAAATATTCCCTCGAGGACACACCGACCCACCCCCAACTCTCATCACAAATGTCAATGGACTCCTTTAAAAAAAACCTCATCATAAATATTTTTTACCGTATCTATTCAAATTCGACTTCGTATGTCTTGTTGAAACGTTTGTAGAGAATCTGACTTTTAATGTTTTCACAGACGGTACAAGCTTTATAAAGCCAGGCATAAAACTTTTAAATCGAGGGAGACGATCCGGGGGTATAATGTGTTTTGTTAGGAATTAGATTATGCCTTTAATTCATGAAATCAAGGCAGATAATCCCAATGTGCTTTTGTTTCTGATTGAAAAGAATCTGTTTAGTTTATCGAAGAACGTTTTGTATGTGATTTCGTATGTGCCCCCTGAAGGCTCACCTTTTTATACTTACTAAGATATTAAAAATGGCATAAATTCACTTGAAGAATGTATTATTGACCGTATACTTGAATGTGGTAATGTGCATGTAATCCTTTGTGGTGATTTGAATAGCAGAACTGCAAAATTTTCACCTGATATTTTACTTGACGACGACTTTGGTACTAATACCGAAAGGTGCTCGTATATTCTGATAGAAAATCAGCTGACCAGATACTGAATCACCACAGAAAAAAAAATTGTTAAATATTCCAAGCCCTTCCCCTAGATAACACACCAACCGACCCCCAACTCTCATCACAAATGTCAACTGATTCCTTTAAAAAAAATTCATCATAAATATTTTTATCGTAGAGCACTGCTCTTGGTTTTTACATTCTGAATGATGTATGTGATGTAGACCTTGATGGACATTATACATTTGTATCTCAAAGTGGAAACAGTATTGATGATTATTTTTTGCTATCTAAAGTACTGTTCTTCGTTGTTTCTTATCTTGTAGGTTAATAGTTTCAGAGAGACTAGAATCTGATCACCTACCACTTGAATTATATTTGAATGTGGTTAACAATACTATACCTTCTTCTAGAACGGAAAATGTAAACAAGTATATTGAAAAATTTGTTTGGAACTGTAATGTAGCACAATCTCATTGGATGTAAAGCATTCTTCTGAAGAGTCAGGCTTCCTTGATTATGCTTCTAATCTGATTGACGCTCTGAATGTTTTTGTTCAAACTGTCAAAACTCGTGGAGCTTATATGAAGAAACGAATCTATATTGATCATTTAAGTTAAAAACAATGACTGGTATGATAAAGAATTAAATCAAGTAAGGTAAAAGCATTTATTACGAGGTTTTTTTTTGGCAAACGAAAGGTCCAACCGACAGTGACACTTGCTGTAATAAGAAGAGAATATAAGAATCTTCTACAGCGAAAAGAATAAGAACATAATGATTTATTACTGGAAAAATTAACTGGGTCTATAAATAATCAAAAAGAATTCTGCGAAAATATGCATAGAATTTCTGTTAAGAGAAAGCAAGCTGATATTCCTAAAAGAGAAGATTGGTTTGAACACTTTAAAGATCTGCTTTAAAGAGAAACGGTAATAGAAGAAAATTATGCTAATAGAATCGACGACGAACTGGAGGAAAATGCTTACATGAATCGCCCTATATCTAGGGAAAAAGTACTGTTCGCCATAAAAAAATTAAAGAATGGCAAAGCTGCAGGACCCGATGGATATTATCGGGGAACTGATTAAAAAAAAATATATGGGAGAGCCAGGCGTTGATTTTTTTCGTCAAGCTGTGTAATACATCATTTGACAAGGGTGTGTTTCCAGATAACTGGACAGAATCCATTGTAGTTCTTTTGCTTAAAAAAGGAAATCCAAATGATCCTAATAAGTATAGACACATATCTTTGTGTGATATAAGCAGCAAGATTTATAGCACTATAATAAATAACCGATTACAAGAACGGGTAGAAGAGTAAAACTTTACAGATGAACACCAAGCAGGATTCAAAGAAGGTCATTCCACTATCATTATATATTCACACTGTTAGCCTTAATACAAAAACAATTCTGTATGAATCGTAAACTCTATGTAGCTTTCACTGACTTTGGGAAAGCTTTTGACTCCATAGAAAGAAATTTCCTGTGGCCTATTCTTTTTTTTTTTTTTAATGGACGAGAAGGGAAGCTTTTTCGGTGTATCTATAGTATGTACATAAATGTCAAAAGTAGATACTGGGGATAAATCAACAGATTATATCAGCTGTATACGTGGCGTCAAACAAGGTGATGTTACTAGTCCTGTATTATTTTCACTATTCATAAATGAACTGACATTAGAAGTAATCAGGTGTGGGAGACATGGTGCAAGGTTCACATATGATTTTCTTGAATTATTCATGTTGCTATTGGCAGACGATGTAGCTTTATTGTCTGAAACCGTCATTGGCTCACAGACTCAGTTAATTCCTTTACATCATGCAGCATCAGAACTTCGTTTGAATGTAAATATGAGCAAAAGTGATGTGATGTGATAGTGATGTTTAGTAAACGTGGCTTTTTGGCCGCCAAGGAAAGGTGGACAGGGAAAGGTGCAGTCTTGATGCCTGTGGTATATTTATACAAATACATAGGAATTCATTTTTCTACGAGGCTGTGTTTTACTGCAGAATGCCGGGATCTTGTAAGCAGAGCTAACAGGGCCTTATTGTATGTATTACAAAATTTGTATAAATTGAAGAATAACTTTCTTGATCTTTATTTGAAGTTATTTGATGGTCAGATTCAACCGACTGTTTAGTATGGTGTCGAGATATGGATTCTTGAAAACGCAGCTCTTTATCCTGAAGAATTACTTATGTTTGTATTAAAAGTTCTTAGGAGTTGAAATGAGGACACCAAATGACTTCAGTGTATTAGATACTGGTTAAAGTCGACACGATTAGAAGAGAGCAGACTACCGCGAAAAGCCTATAGATGCAAGGAATGAAAAAAACTGGGTCTCAAATATTCGATGTAAGTTGTGCGCGTATGGTTTTGGCTATGTATGGGTGAACCAAGGTGTTGAAGAAATAAGCCAATTTTTGTGTCACTTTAAGGAGAGACTAATACTGTGTTGGTGGCAAGAATGTGATTTTCATATAAGTAACTTTTTCCTATTTATAACACATTTTGTGCTGCAAATGATGATGAAACGAATTTGAAGTCGAATATAGATAGGCATTTAAAATTTGTATTGATAAGGTTTAGACTGGTGTGTCTGAAATTGCGTGTCACTACTATCGTTATAGATCTCACTAAGAAACAGATCTAATTTGTCCATTGTGTAGAACTACCAAAGAAGATGAAGTTCATTTTCTTTCGCGCTGTCCTACATTAGACAATTTGCAAAAATTATATACTGCTGAAATTTTATATGTATCCCAGCCAGTTTCGATTGACATTACTGTCCGTATCTAAAAATGAAACACTATCAGACATTTGTTAATATTCTTATATAGAACGCTTAAATTATGATCTGCTGCTATATTTTAAAATCCTGAATATGTGTACATAAATAACTCTGTGTGTATATAGTTACTAAGAAAATGCTGCAATGTTCAAGAATTGAAAAGTGTACCCATTCATGAGGGGCAATGGCCTATGCACGAATAAATTATCTCTCTCTCTCTCTCTCTCTCTCTCTCTCTCTCTCTCTCTCTCTCTCTCTCCTCTCTCTCATATGAAGCAAATTCAACTGTCAGTTATACACGCGTCTTTCCTCCTGTGTACCTTTTCTCCACATTACAATTTCGTTTTTCGCTTAAACAGCGAATAACGACAGAGACGCTGAATTCGCATACAACCTTTGGCTGGGCTTCCCACATTTTTATATGTTCTATTTGAAATGAGTGAAAAGTTCTGTCGGCTCTGAGAGACTGCTTCTCTTTGGAAGGGTGGGATCACAGTGTGTAGCTCTGAGAGACTGCTTCTCTTTGGAAGGGTGGGATCGCAGTGTGTAGCTCTGAGAGACTGCTTCTCTTTGAAAGGGTGGGATCGCAGTGTGTAGCTCTGAGAGACTGCTTCTCTTTGGAAGGGTGGGATCACAGTGTGTAGCTCTGAGAGACTGCTTCTCTTTGGAACGATGGATACTAGGAAGTAAAAAGACTATAACAGAGCGAGTTTGGGGGTTGGAAGGGGGAAGCAGACCTCCATCTGCAAAGCTTAGAATACATGTTCAGAGAAGTCGAGGAGGGGGTGGGGGGTCACATTATTCAGAGGGTGTGAGAGGACAGGGAGGGGGTGGGGCGATGTCCTTTTCAAATGTCTGAGGTTGTTAACAACACCAAACTGTCTAGTAGGGGAAGGAGGGAACGGGCGGGCGTTAAGGACAAGGGGTAGTATGCAAAATTATTCCCGTTTACTGTATGAAGTAACTTGCACTCAACCAAAATGTTGTTGGGCCGCGAGGGAGAAAGAGAGAAGAGGTGAGGCGGAGAATGGATGGTGAGGATGAGGCGGGGCTGACCCCACATTACTGAGTGAATATAGAGGGGATGAATACTGAGTTTGGAGAATGAGAACAGTATGTCATTCACACATTTACTGTGAGTCAGGGTAAAGATGTGCTCAATAACGCACTTTATTTCTTTTCAGAATTAGGTTGGGTGGAGGAGATGAAAAAGCGGAGGAGCAGAGGGGAGGGGAAGGGAACATCGTGCGAAATTCTTAGAATACCCGCTCCCCTTCCCCTTCCCCGCCTCTCATTGATCGCTGTCTGTATACCACAATGATTGTCGACTGTACAGGGCGACCGGTATCTAGGTATACCATTACAGATGAAAGCTTTAGGTGCTTACCACCAAAAACAAGCCCGCACTGGTTTGCCCCGGGGGATATGTGTTGTGGCTGGAGATGGTATCTGACCACACCTCTAGGATTTAGTCGGTGCTGGTCATTTTTCACTTGTCAGTGGTTTGTTTCTTTGTCGTCTTTTCCTCGCTGTTCCCTCCCCCCCCCCCCCCCCCGACCCACCCCCTCCCCTCCTGCCTCACCCCAAGCTTACACTCCCTATATCATTTTATCGCTGTCCATCCACTTATTTTTAGTTTTGTGTTTCAGTCCCAGCATTGAATTTCTTGTGCCCCAGTGGTAAAGCACCGTGTTCCCATGGCAAACGTTCCGGGTTCGAATCCCATCGAAAGTCTATGAAAAAAAATGCCATTGTTGCTGCCAGTCCTGATGACATGTTGTCGATCTGGAACTATCAGTATAGTTATGAGCAGTTCCCCCCTCTCACCCTCTCACCGTCCCTCCTCACTCTCCTGGGAAGACCATCCCTGTCTGCCATATTTCCTTTGATGGTTATGGACATTAGACCTGAAGTTAACTGAACACTTTCGGCTGGGAACGGTTAGGAAGGAGGAGCGGCTAGGCAGCTTTCAGTCTGACAGTCTGTATGCTAACAGCGGTCAGAACGCCGCAGTTACCAATGATGATGCCGATGATGCTGATGGCAATAATAACAATAATAATGATAATGATTAT
>CM065714.1:79390147-79410147 GCA_033310375.1 Conus canariensis
GCCGTCAAGTGGTTGGCGGCAGACGTCAGATGTTTGGGGATGGATGTCAGGTGGTTTGGGGTGGATGTTATGTGGTTTGGGGTGGATGTTAGGCAATTTGGGGTGGGTGTTAGACAGTTAGGGGTAGAAGTTAGGCAGTTTGGGGTGGATGTTAGGCAGTTTGGAGTGGATATTAGGCAGTTTGGGGTGGATGTTAGGCAGTTTAGGGTGGATGTTAGGCAGTTTGGGGTGGATGTTAGGCAGTTTGGGGTAGAAGTTGGGCAGTTTGGGGTGGATGTTAGGCAGTTTGGAGTGGATGTTAGGCAGGTGGGAATGGATGTTAGGCAGTTTGGGGTAGAAGTTAGACAGTTTGGAGTGGATGTTAGGCAGTTTGGAGTGGATGTTAGGCAGGTTGGGAGTGGATGTTAGGCAGGTTAGGAGTGGATGTTCGGCTGTTTGGGGTAGATGTTAGGTGGTTGGTGGTGGATGTTAGGTTTGATGTCCTTTTCACGTTCATTCCTGATCTGAGTTCAGATTAAGGTCGTTGGTCGTAGGCAAGTTCAGGGGACTGTCATAGGATGCATGTGGCGGCGCATTCTGGAAGGGGTCGCTTACTCGCGCTGGTCTCCGACAAAGCAATCCTCGTCAATTGGTGGCTTTGTAAGTGGTCTGGATAGGTTGGACCAGAACAGGCACCACTTAACGATGCAGCGTCTCCTTTGGTGGGTTGCCGCCTGGTGATGTCTGTTTGATATTACTTGCTCACTAAGGACTGCTAGTATCGAGACTTCGACAGGATCATCCGTAGTGTGGTTATGTATGGGCTGATCGGAATAACCGACGCTGGAGTAATGCCACTGAGGATGTGCGGAAGAGAAGAGAAGAAAGAAAGAAAGAAATGAAAGAAAGAAAGAAAGAAGGGAAGAAACAAAGATAGAAAGAAAGAAAAAAAAGAAAGAAAAAGGAGAAAAAAGAGAGGGATCAAAATGCGAGAACGCCGCTTTAAAAACAAGATGGCTGATAGCAGAGTTTAGGAGTTGTGACTGGACGTGTGCTCGGCTAGGAAGTAGGATGGATGTAGGTTTGTAGTTCTAGTCTCACATCGGCCATTTTCTCCCCTCGCCTTTCTCAACTACACTGAGAGAGAGAGAGAGAGAGAGAGAGAGAGAGAGAGAGAGAGAGAGAGAGAGAGAGAGAGAGAGAGAGAGAGAGAAACGTGATGATAAACCAAATCTCTTAAGCAACTTGCTGTCAGTACCGGTTCAAAAATACCCTATGAGCACAGCTTTGTACCCGGCAAACCTCTGGAGGAGAAACCATTTTAAAGGCAACCGAAAACAGATTATTGGAAAAAAAAAGAAAAAAAGAAAATTGGTATCGTCATACTAAGGCGACGAACTCTTCCCGGGCACAGCAATACGAAATTTACAAAGCATAATCTTTCATAATTAGTAAGTTTACAATAAAAATACTATGCCGTAGAAAGAAACTCGTGGAGAGCGTGGCAGCAGAGAGTCCTCAGAAGAGAAGCCCCCTTCAAGCAAGTGTTTCGGCCCTTATCTCCTGACACTCTAGGGGGGTTGGGCCACACCCGGTTCATGACTCCGGATGTCCCTCTGCTGCCCTTTTTTTTCCCATCTTGGGACGAGCCATGGCTGGGATTCGAACCCATGACCTTCTGGACATGCTCATTTTCCACTTAATGACTCGCTTTCTAACCACTGAGCCACAGGGACACCTGATATTTGTAGGAAATTTAAGCCTTATGAAGTTCACTTTTGTTCCTCCTTGGGATGAGCCATGGCTGGAATTCGAACCCATGACCTTCTGGACATGCTCATTTTCCACTTAATGACTCGCACTCTAACCACTGAGCCACAGGGACACCTGATATTTGTAGGAAATTTAGCCTTATGAAGTTCACTTTTGTTCCTCCTTGACCAGATCCAGCTTGAACACCTCTCTGCCGCTTCTGCCATTACTTTCAGGGCTCTGGTTTTTTCCCTCCCTGCAACTGAGAGCTGTTTCATGAGGGTGTATGCAGACGTTCCTACAAACCCTCTAGCTCCAATTTCTGCAGTGAGGACTTTGACCTGATAGCCTTCTCTCCTCAGGCTGTTTGCCAGATCAGCATACTTTTCAGTCTTGTAGATTTGAGCTGCCTCCATTCTGTTCTCATATGGCACCGTGAGCTCGATCATGATCAACTGCTTGGTTGACTGAGAGTGGACTACTATGTCTGGTCTCATGCCACTCTTGCTGATGATCTCTGGGTGACTCTTCCATTCTGGGAGGTCTGCAGTGCACTCCCAGTCATCTGCCCCGTCCAGCAGACTCTGCCTGCATGTTCCGAGTGGCACTGTTGTTCTTGGCCATGATTTGCCGCCTCCTGCCGTGACGAATGTTGCGGGTGCTTTTGGAGTCCTGATTTTCCCTTTTGTGGTGTTGGTACTAGCCCAGACTACTTGTACAATCTCTTTGAGCACTTGGTTGTGCCTCCATGTGTACCTTCCTTGAGCCAGGGCTACTTTACATGAGCTTAGGACATGCTCCACTGTTTGTTTTTCATGGCAGAGGGGGCATGCAGGATCGTCTGTTTTTCCCCACTTCACCAGGTTTGTATTTGAGGGCAGAAGGTCATATGCAGCTCTGAGAATGAAGCTGATCCTGAGAGGGGCCATGTGCCAAATGTCATTCCAAGTGAGACTTCTTTGGAGTGCATTCTCCCACGTTGTCCATTGCCCTTGCTGGCTCTGCTGGACTGCTGTTTGGAGTCTTTTTTGGTCTTCTTCTTTTCTCATCTCCTGAATCATCATGTCTCTTTTGTCTTTTCCTTTGGCCTTTGACCACCATTCAGTTTTGGTCACCCCAGTCCTTGTCTGTTGGTCTGTGTGTGTCCTGTTATTTCTCTGATCTTGAGACTTTCTTTTGCAGAATCCATTGCCTCTTGAACTTTCCATTTTCTGCCTGTCTTCAGCTGGGGCTTGATTGCTTCTACCACCTTGTCTCCTGAGTCCTCCAGCATTTTTTGAAGTCTGATCTTTCCTGCTTTGTATTCTTCCAGGATGGATTTCAGTGGTAGTTTCAGCTTTGCTTGGCGACAGTACAGCGCTATGTCAGTCAGACAGGGTGGGACACCAAGCCATTTCCTTGTGAACTTGTTGATTTTGGCTTCCATTGCCTCCACTGTGCTGGTGCAGATGTCGTATATCATCAGAGGCCATAGGAGCTTTGGTATCAGCATGAACTGCAGACACCAGACCTTGTATTTGCCAGGGAGCCCACACTGGTCAATGGTTTCCAAGCCTTCTTCCGACATCTGTTTGGTTTCTTTTGCTCTTTGTGTGTCTTTCAGCGTATCATCATACCATCTTCCAAGGCTCTTGACTGGCTCTTCTGTGACTGTTGGAATGGCCTGGTTGGCAACACTGAAAACCACAGATTCGGCCACTTTTCCTTTCCTCAGTGAGAGACTCCGTGATTTCTTTGGCTTGAACTTCATTCTGGATGAGGCAACTATGTCGTCCAGCCTTTCCAGCACATGACGTGTCTCGTCTTCTCTTGATGAAATCACTGTAGTGTCATCCATGAAGGCCTTGAGAGGGGGCATCTTGTATCCATCGCCAAGGTCTGTTTGTCTTGCGTTGCTTGTTGCTGCTTTCAAGATGACTTCCATTGCCAACACGAACAGTATTGGGGAAATTGCACAGCCCATTGCAATGCCCACGTCCAAGTTGATCCAATCTGTTCTGTACTCCTTGGTAGAGAACCGCATTGAGAAGCCATTGAAGTACTTCTTGAGCATGTCGCGGATGTTCTTTGGCACATGGTACATCTCAAGAGCCAACTGTATCATCTCATGGGGTACAGATCCATATTCGTTTGCCAGATGAAGCCACACTTCGTCCAGGTCTCTCTTTTCTGTTTTTGCTCTTTGGATTGCGTCCCAGATCATTGTGGCGTGTTCTACACAGCCAGCTACGCCTGGGATGCCACGTTTCTGGACTGACACATCCAAGTACTTGTTTTCCATGAGGTACTTGGTCAGCCTTGCTGCCATGACAGAGAAGAAGATTTTCCCTTCGACGTTCAGTAGTGATATTGGCCTGAACTGGCTGATGTCACTTGAGTTCTGCTCTTTGGGGATGTACACACCATCTGCCGTCATCCACTGGCCGCTGATCTTCTGGTTTCTCCAAGCTGATCGCAGCAGCCTGTGGAGCCACTCCAGCACCTTGGGACATTTCTTGTATAGCTGGTAAGGTATTCCGTTTGGCCCTGGTGATGATTTGGCTCTGGCTTTGTCGACCACCTTCTTGATTTCCGCCAACGTTGGAGGCTTGCATTGAACTGTTCCTCAGGGTTGGTTGGCCACACCAGACCTTGAATGTCGAGTGGTGCTTTGCTCTGTGAGTCAGAGTATGTTTTCCTCAGATGCTGCTCAAGAACTCCTTTGTCCACACTTAGGGTCCCAGATTTTGGCTGCTCAAACAGTGTTCTGGCAAACTGGAAGGGGTCTCTGAAGAAGCGCTCTTGTGTCTTCTTCTTTTTGCTCTTCCTCTTCCTCGCAGATTCCGCTTTGCTGAGGGCGCTGTGTTTTGCTTTCAGGTCTTTCCAGAGTTTTTTCCAAGCCTTGTTTTTCAGCTGGCAGTGCGGTCTTCGTTTGCTTCTTGAGGTTTTTCTTTTGGACCCTGATCTTGTCCATCTCTTCTTGGCGTCTGGATTTCTTTGGAGGTGTTTTCTCTTTGGTAGTTTTGCTCCATAGGCGTCTCTACATGTGGCATACACAATGTCTCCATATGTGGCTAGTTTGTGTTCCAGGGTGCTTTTCCCTATCAGTGCATCGAGTCTTTGGACGATTTTTGCATCCAGTTTCTCCCAATCTTCAGTTTCGTTTGCTCGTGGCAGGTTGAGTTTCAGGCGCCTGGCATCGAGGGCCTGTGCAAATTCCTCATCCGAACCAACAGCGTAGATATCCTTGGCACTGTGGTTTAAATCCTGGCCTTGGTCTTCCGACGTCTTATCTGATGATGCAGTGCGCTGCTGCTCATTCAGATGAGTCTTCACACATCCCATCTTTGTTCTGTGGATCTTCATGCCACGGGTGGTAGCGAAACGCTTTCCACAGACACATGGATATTCCATTTGGTCCATGTTCATAGTCCGTTTGGGATCTGCAGTCGTGATTGGTTGAGCACCGATGGATTCATCATTCTCTCCCCCTTTCGGTGAATCCTGGGAGCATCTTTTCTTACAATACAGTGCGGCATATACGATACAATACTATACAATACAGAACAACGCAACACAATACTTCAAACCATACTGGTAAATCTTCAGCGGGGACACACAGTGCTGTAATGTTTGTCGTCTGCACCGAATGGACAGGCTGACCGTCCTGCTTTCCGTTAGTTCAGCTGTGCATTAGAAATCGCAGGAACTGAATTCATTTCATTCGTGCTGAACTTAACATGTCATGTCCATTGCTCATCGAAATCCCCTGGCCATTTTGACTGTGATGGCTTGCAAGCCAGCTTAGAAGGTTAAAGCAAAAAAAGAAATAGATTTGTAATTTAGCTCCACTAAGTTGTGCTTGTTATTCAGCTTCTCCTCCGTACTTTCAGCACTTACTGGTCCACGTGTTCGATCCCCTTTACCATGTTCTCTGTGCAAAGAAATTACAGGGAGAGAAAAGGCATTACTTTAAAGCAAGGAAGAAACTCGCCAGCAACGCAGCTTTTTTTTTTTCGGGTTGTCTCATAGCGATTTAGTATGCATAGCTCACTGTGGATTGCCGGTACTGAGACTTCGACAGAACGTGTGTGGTTTGGGTGTGTATGACAGAGGAGTCGATAATGAATGGCGTAGGCATAACAGGCACATGGAAAGCATGGAAGAGAAGACAGATAAGAGGAAACCTACACGTACATCGTGCAGAGCTTCCAATGACTGGCGTGGGAAAAGTAGGCGCATGGAGGGCATGGATAGGATGGTAGAACAAAAATAGACGTGCATTTTCAGGTCTGCCATGGAAGTTATGTTTTTGTCCACGTCAGTTTGTCTGTCTACAACATAACGCACAAACTTCTGAACCTTGTTCCATCAAAATCGGTGGGAAGACGTCATGATATATAAAACGTATTTTGTCTGTATATCTGTCTCTGTGTTTGGAGTCTTTCTTTTTTATTCCTCATACAAATTCACAGTTTTAGTCTGAGCTCCAAGTTTGGCATTTTGCCTCATGAGCATACTGAGAGTTCAAGAGCAAATCACTATTGTGGTGGAAAGTCATATTAATCGCATTATTTATGCGACCATATGGCGAAGCAAAGCATGGTGAAATTCGAGTTGAGTCAAACACACTTCGCCAATACGTCCAGAAATGTACTTACTGTCAGCCAGAGCAGCTGAATGTGGAGAGCGTTAGACTGAAGAGATCTTCGAAGGCCCGCAGTTCAAACCCGTCGTCGACACATTTGTTTCCGCTTCATTTTTTTCAAGGGATTTTGGGCGGATATAGGGCAAAGGGTGGGGAGCAGGGGACGAGAGAGAGAGAGAGAGAGAGAGAGAGAGAGAGAGAGAGAGAGAGAGAGAGAGAGAGAAGGAAGAAATGGTGGGGGAAGGGAGAGGGGGACACTAGGGAAGGGGTGTGTGGGAAAGGAGAAGGGGGTGGGGAAAGGGAAGGAAAGGAAGGAAGGGGGAGAACATCAGTATCTTTTAACTTTTCTTCTGTCTTTGTTTCTTTTAGTTTGTGTTTATGATTTCTTTCTTCCAAATATATGATCCACAAATTTAGAATGGTGTCTCAGTAGCATAAGGGATAGATCAAAAGTGAATAACTAACGTGGCAGTCGCAGTAGAATTTATATGCCACAATAGGCTTCAGTGAAGGGATGTCGGGATTCGAAGCAGCTCTAAGGGAGATAACTGTGATTACGAGGACAGTAGGACAGAGTAAGGGAGTGTTGAGCGGGAAAGGGACGGTGAGGGATACGGATAAAACAAGGGGTCTGAGGGAAACGGGGGTTGGGGGGGGGGGGGGGAGGGGAGAAAGGGCGAAGGAGAGGTAAAGGAGAGGACAGGAGAAAGTAAAGTAGAGAGGGGAAAAAGGTGGGACGGAGTAGGGGGTTGGGCAAGAGCAGCTAGTTATTTATGTTTTGTTGTTCTTCTCCATGTTCTTGTTCACAAGGAGATAGACAGATAGATTGATAGATAGACAGATAGAAATAGATTGATAGATAGACAGATAGAAAGATGATATGAAGATATGGAAGAAAAAAAGACGAATAACGGGTGTTAGAGCAAGTATTGATCCCTTTCTCTTTCCTTTTTTTCTTATTTCCTGTATCTTTTAACTTTTCTTCTTTCTTTGTTTCTTTTAGTTTGTGTTCATGATTTCTCTCTCTCCTCTCTCTCTCTCTCTCTCTCTCTCTCTCTCTCTCCCTCTCTCTCTCGCTCACTCTATCTTGTATTTTTTAAGGAAAACAGTTACTCAATCGCGATGTCTTGTTGCAAAATCAATTTTTGCTCGCCAGGCCAACGGCACTTAAAAGCAAGCTGAACATGCAATATTCTCATTCGACGTCAGTGCTTCTTTTGCTTTTTTTCTCTTTCTTCTTCTTAGTCATCATATTCTTTCTTTCCGTCTTTTAATTATCTTCTATCACCATCATCATTATCATCATCATCTTCCTCTTCTTCTTCTCCTCCTGCTTCTCCTCCTTCTCCTCCTCCTCCTCCTCTTCGTCGTCGTCGTCCTCCTCCTCCTTCCTCTTCATGTTATTCTTGTTGATGTTGTAGTGGTGGCGGCGGCGGTGGTGGTGGTGGTTCTTCTTTTCACTTCTCCTCCTGCTCCTTCTTCTCCTCCTCCTCCTGCCTCTTGTTCTTCTGTTCTTCTGATCCTCATCCTCTTCACGTTCACGGACTGAAAGAGAAGACAAAGAAGATGGCTTGGTTGATTGATTTATTGAATATTTCATGTTAAAGTTAAACATAGTGAATTGCTCTATGATTCTGCTGATTAAACTCAAACAACAACAAAGAAAAAAAGATTATTTCGGCTCTTTGCCCCCCAAGGAGCAAAGACCATAAGACTCATAGGCAGTCTTTCACGGCAAAGGGATCACAGATCAATGACAAGATGCTCTTCGCCCAAGAGGGGCAATAGATCGACAGAGTCCAGTCAACACTCGCCCAAAGATGCTTAATAGATTGACAAGATCTCGGGTCAACACCTCCCCAAAGAGTAAGCATAGCTACTCCATGTGGGCAACCCCCCCATTTAGAGGACATGCAACAGCTCTCCATCGGCACCTACCCCAACTTTCAGCATGGACCATTGACAACAGCTCTCCAGTCGGCACCTTGCCCCAATTTCAGCATGGACCATTGACAACAGCTCTCCAATCGGCACCTCGCCCCAATGTTAGCATGGACCATTGACAACAGCTCTCCAGTCGGCACCTCGCCCCAATGTTAGCATGGACCATTGACAACAGCTCTCCAGTCGGCACCTCGCCCCAATGTTAGCATGGACCATTGACAACAGCTCTCCAGTCGGCACCTCGCCCCATGTTAGCATGGACCATTGACAACAGATCTCCAGTCGGCACCTCGCCCCAGTGTTAGCATGGACCATTGACAACAGCTCTCCAGTCGGCACCTCGCCCAATGTTAGCATGGACCATTGACAACAGCTCTCCAGTCGGCACCTCGCTCCAATGTTAGCATGGACCATTGAAAACAGCTCTCCAGTCGACACCTCGCCCCATTGTTAGCATGGACCATTGACAACAGCTCTCCAGTCGGCACCTCGCCCCATGTTAGCATGGACCATTGACAAAAGCTCTCCAGTCGGCACCTCGCCCCAGTGTTAGCATGGACCATTGACAACAGCTCTCCAGTCGGCACCTCGCCCCAGTGTTAGCATGGACCATTGACAACAGCTCTCCAGTCGGCACCTCGCCCCAGTGTTAGCATGGACCATTGACAACAGCTCTCCAGTCGGCACCTCGCCCCAATGTTAGCATAGACCATTGACAACAGTGCTCCAATCAGCACCTCGCCCCAGTGTTAGCATAGACCATTGTCACACTGTCACTTTTGCACACACTCATTCATGACAGCATTTACTCCATACGCACACGCAATCCCTCCAATCAACCACAAAGGCGCACTACCGAATGTTTTTCTTCTCCCCCTCTCCTTCGGGGAAAACACTTTACTAAATTACATCGAACAATTGATAAACAGATTCTATACATGTATCTCTCTTTCTCTTCACATTGAGAGATTAAATCAGGTTTCAAATTGAAATCAATAAATTCTTACAATTGTCTGTAAAGTCATGGCCTTCACATAACATTGGCCCAAGATCCAGACCAGGAGAATAAATAATTCATGCAATCATGATGCCGTACCTGCATCAGAGATAAGACTCGCCCCATAATGTCATGATGCCCTGTCTGTATCAGCAAACGTGTCGCCCCCTTGAATTCTCCTGTCACTGGAGAAATGATGAGATCCGACTCCTCTACCTGGAGTCTTTAATTGCTGGGGCTGACTACCGGTGTGTTCCCCACACCATGGCCATCGTTAACCACCGTCTCAGAGGAGGAATACCTGATGGGGTGAAGAGTGAAGGGCAAAGGGTGAAGGGCTGAAACACGAATAAGGTTCGTGTAAGTAACCTGCTTCCCAATTCAACATATGAATTCTTTCTTTCTCTTTTCTTTAGGTTTTCTCCTGTAGCTTTCCCCAACTATCTATGGCTCACCTGGTAATGACTGGTCAGCGGTGAGGACCCCTTGACCAGCGTCCTGAGAGGTTCGAGTCTCTAGGCCATCTGCTGGGCTAAAACTGATTGTTTTCCTCCCTCCTCCTAGTGAGTGCATACTCAGTGTTCAAAACACATGACCAGCACCTTACCAGCCCTTCTTAAACTATCTCTCAGTGGTCACTTTCACCCAATGACCACCCTTGTTTATTTAATGAGTAATCCTCACAATTATTTGGGGACGCCCGCTACACTAGTCAAGCCACATGAATATTCTTCCTTTTTAGTTGTGGCATGGGGAAATGATTTATATCACTAAACTACATGTGATGGAGCGTTCACATGCCTTGATGTAAGGCTACGTCACATGACAACCATTGACAACAGCTCTCCAGTCGGCACCTCGCCCAGTGTTAGCATGGACCATTGACAACAGATCTCCAGTCGGCACTCGCCCCAATGTTAGCATGGACCATTGACAACAGATCTCCAGTCAGCACCTCGCCCCAATGTTAGCATGGACCATTGACAACAGATCTCCAGTCGGCACCTCGCCCCAATGTTAGCATGGACCATTGACAACAGATCTCCAGTCAGCACCTCGCCCCAGTGTTAGCATGGACCATTGACAACAGCTCTCCAGTCGGCACCTCGCCCAATGTTAGCATGGACCATTGACAACGATCTCCAGTCGGCACTCGCCCATGTTAGCATGGACCATTGACAACAGCTCTCCAGTCGGCACCTCGCCCCAATGTTAGCATGGACCATTGACAACAGCTCTCCAGTCGGCACCTCGCCCCAATGTTAGCATGGACCATTGACAACAGCTCTCCAGTCGGCACCTCGCCCCAATGTTAGCATGGACCATTGACAACAGCTCTCCAGTCGGCACCTCGCTCCAATGTTAGCATGGACCATTGACAACAGCTCTCCAGTCGGCACCTCGCCCAATGTTAGCATGGACCATTGACAACAGTCTCCAGTCGGCACCTCGCCCCAATGTTAGCATGGACCATTGACAAACAGCTCTCCAGTCGGCACCTCGCCCCAATGTTAGCATGGACCATTGACAACAGCTCTCCAGTCGGCACCTCGCCCCATTGTTAGCATGGACCATTGACAGCAGATCTCCAGTCGGCACCTCGCCCCGACGTTAGCATGGACCATTGACAACAATAAACAAACAAATAAAGGAAAGACGGAATGAGTTTGGTTTTATCAATAGATATGCAAGAGGCCAAAAGTCTTGTAATTCAGCTCAATCACTCAGTCTGTGATCTTGGCAATACTCTTGTGAACACAATCTCCCTGTTCGGAAACGCTCAGTCTCAGTCGTATTTCCCGCCAAACGTGAGAAGAAAAAAGGTCTTATTTTTAATGGAGACAGTATTTGTGGGTGAGAGAGAGAGAGAGAGAGAGAGAGAGAGAGAGAGAGAGAGAGAGACAGACAGACAGACAGACAGACAGACAGACAGACAGACAGAGAGAGAGAGAGAGAGAGAGAGAGAGAGAGAGAGAGAGAGAGAGAGAGAGATAGAGAGAAGTACCACGGCAAATGTATGACTCTTGTCTCATTAGGTCTTACACGCATCCTCACACTAGTCTGCAACTCTATACACCAACCACCATTTATCCACCGTGATTCTCTCTCTCTCTCTCTCTCTCTCTCTCTCTCTCTCTCTCTCTCTCTCTCTCTCTCTCTATCTCCACACACACACACACACACACACACACACACACACACACACACACACACACACACGATGTTCTGGCTTTTGAAGACTGAACGCTGTCGAAGCTACTTGACGCGACCTTTGCGGTCAGCCCAGTGTAAACAGCCTCCTTATGACTGGAACGGATCCGATCGGCTGTGCACGTCAGGACCCTCGTAGACATCACTTGTGTAGGGCCAACTATCACTTGTCACAAAATCAAAGATCGTCGGTACCAATGCACTCTCCCTCCTTCCCCTTCCCCTCTTCCAACCTTCCTGCAGCACCCTCTCCCCCACCTTCCCACCCTCCGTCTTAGCCTTTGACTCCTTTTCCTATCCCTCATTCGTCAGTTCATCCGTGCGGTGGCCATGTCTGTCTGAGTCTGGAGATGGAAACAGGTCGGTATGGTAGAGGAGCCAGCTGCATTGTCAAAAGCTGAAATATAAACACGTATGAGTCGTCTGTAGAGCAAGAAAACATGCTCACATTTCGCCTCTCTTCCACTCTCTTCACTGGCTATCTGTCTCAAACCGTATCTCGTACAAAACCTCAACTCTCACTTTCTCTGCTCTCTTTGAAAATGGACCTTCTTATCTCTCAGATCTCCTTAAAATCTACACCCCCTCTCGACAACTACGCTCCTGTGCTGACGACCGCCTTCTGCGAATGACTCGCTTCAGGACTACTACTGGTGAAAGATCTTTCTCTTTTCAAGCTCCAGCGACGTGGAACAGACTGCCAGACTGTCTCAGACATTCAGATTCTATCTCTTCTTTCAAGTCTAAACTTAAAACCCATCTATTTTCGTTTGGCTTTATTTACTACTCTTCGCTGGCTGCTTTGGGGGTGCTATTGGATTCTTTTTTGCACCCTTGGTGGTGAGAACACCACAGTATTATGGACTGTGGTGTGTCTCTATTTGACGCCAGGAGCGCAGACACAACCAGCCGTGTCTCCCTGATGAGTCCGACCCAGCGGACGAAAGGCCTCGGAGCAGGCAATACAAATATATCTGCCTTCAAAAGGGATTGCGATGGTTCCCTTATGCAGCTAGTGAAGAGTTTTCATATCTGTAACATATTTTCTTAATTTCATGTTCCCAGTTTCTCCATCTTCAAATCCCATCCCCCCTCCTCCCTCCCTCCTTAAGTCCAAATCTTTGCCAATCATTACTATGAAGATAGTTCAGTTGTTGGCCTGCGCTTGTTTTTTCCCCCACTATTAGATTGTTCGTTTATGTATTTGTCTGACTTTATTCAAGTTTAAAAGGCTGTGCCAGTCTTGAATAAAAGTTACTCTGTGTTAGGTTTTCTTATGGGAGCAAAAAATACCCAACTTGTTTACTGTTTCTCATAATTAGTCAATGCTGTGGGGAGAGTGGGGGGGGGGGGGGGGGGGGGGGTACAACCTAACTCATAGCCGTCTGAGCCTTTTCAAATGTAGCGTATGTGTATGTTCTCTATTATATGTATTTGTTGTATGATTGAACGTTATAGGATTAAGTTTTTGTAGTGATATTTGAAGAATAAGTGAATGTCACATTGGTAGGATTAGGATTTGTTAGTTATTGTAGTAATAGTATTTGTAGTTGGGTGTAAGGTGTATTATTGTATATGAGAAGGGTGAATGTAGTATGACTTTGTAAAGCGCTTAGAGAAATTCGTTTGATTAAGCGCTATATAAGAAATCATTATTAATTAATTAATTATGTTATCATCATTCCAGTTGTTGTGCTTGTGGTGTGAATATGGCTCCAGAAAGAATGTTCACTCTGTATGAGCACATGAATCGTGATATGTGAATGTGCCACAGCCGCAGAAGACATGGTGGGAAAGAACTGGGGTTTTCTTTCTTTCTTTTTTTTTTTCCTTTTTACAGGGGAATCCCATTATGACTGCGAGTGGTGCCAAACACTAAAGAATCGTTGCCACTCATGGAATGCACACTGGAGATAGCCTTCTACCAAAAGTAAAAGGAATGCCATCTTTTCTTCTTTCAGTTTTCTTACGCAATGTTCGACAATAAAAAATAACGATCTAAATATGATAATTAGGAGCTAAATATTTTATCACACCTGTGTAAATCATAAGTATGATAGTTATTTGAGTTTTTTTTTCGGTGACAACCACTAGGCACATGTTTTGATGCAAATGAGTTCGTCGCTGTAAGGCCCAAGCATCCGCTGTGTGTGGACAAACACACAGACACACGCGCGTACATACACGCACACACCGCCTGCGCATATGTTCCCGTTGGAGCTGTGCGTTTGTTTTTGTCTCGACGAATCAAACCCTGCCTTAATTTTCGACGGAAACAAACGATCTTTTAGGGATCTCCATACCAGTACAGTCTTTCTGTCGATATTTTCCACACATTCTGTAGACTGTGAGAGCATTGCTGAAGTAAAGGTTCTGTAGATTTCGCACTATTTCTTCATTTCCTGAAAGAAAGTTTGATTCGTCATGGTGTTGTCGCGTACATACAGTGGCACCGGAACCCAAGTTCATGACCACTAATGAACGGGAATATATGGGAAAAGGAAAGGGAATGCAATCCTTGGTTAGAATCGTTCCTCACACGTGGACGACGTCCCCAAGACAGAATGTGGCTATCTTAATGGTGGGATTAGAAACGGTGGCATGTGTAAAAATCTTGCCAATGGAGGACCTCGGAGGTCTAGTTGCAGAGAGAGCGAAGAAGGTAACAAACGTGAACAGTGGCAAAACACACAGTCATTGACATTAGAATCGTTCCTCACACGTGGACGACATCCCAAAGACAGAATGTGGCTATCTTAATGGTGGGATTAGAAACGGTGGCATGTGTAAAAATCTTACCAGTGGAGGACCTCGGAGGTCTAGTTGCAGAGCGAAGAACGGAACAAACGTGAACAGTGCAAAACACACAGTCATTAACTCAGAAAATATTCAAAGCCAACGTGGTCAGGTCGAGGAGGAACAAAAGTGAACTTCATAACGCTTAATTTCCCAACTTAGAGCCGGTGTCCCGTTAACAGTGGTGTAAAACATCCGTCTAAAAAGGCCCGCCTTAAGACGCTCACCCATGTCCGGCAGCACCAGAAAAAAAAGTTGGCAGTAGAAGGGCATCTGAGAGTCATGACCTGGATGTGGCCCCACCTTGCCCTTGAGAAAACTTGCTACTAGTACGAAAAACGAAAGATGCTACCAGGTTTGACCGAAAAGGTAGAGAATAATGAATCCATCGGCACCAACCTGGTCACGACCGGAAATGCGCAACGAACTATGAGTAATGAACAAGTGGCATTCCCGTGTGTCTGTGGGAGGAAATTTTCTACTGAGCACGGCATGAAGATCCACAGAACGAAGTTAAGGGCTGTATGAAGACTCGCAAATAAGACGTCGGAAAACCAAGGCGTGTACATGCTCTCGATACCAGACGCCAGAAACTCAACTTGCCACCCGCAAGTGCAAAGTGGAATGGGAGAAATTAGATGAAAAGATAGTCCGAAGACTGGATGCGCTGATAGGGAAAAGCACACTAGAGCAAAAACTAGCTACATTTGGAGACATTGTATACGGAACCTGTACGGACACCTATGGAGTGAAACAACCAAAACTGAAGACATCTCAAAAATCCAGACGCCAGCGAGAGATGGATAACATCCAAAAGAAAGAGAAGAGTCTCAAAAACAGATGAAGGTTGCCTCAGAAGCTGAGAAGAAAGGGTTGGAGAAGCTCTGGGAAGACCTGAAAGCGCAACACAGTGCCCTCAGCAAAGCAGAATCAGCGAGAAGGAGAAGGAGCAAAAAGAAGAAAACCCAAAATTGCTTCTTCAAAGTCCCCTTCCAATTTGCCAGGAAACTATTCGAGCAGCCAAAATCTGGAACACTCACAGTGGACAAAGAAACCCTTGAGCAGCATCTTAAGAAAACATATTCTAACTCTCAGAGCGAAGCACCGCTTGAAATCCAGGGCTTGGTGCAGCCTGCAGCGCCAGAGAAAAAGTTCAATGACAAACCACCAACACTGGATGAGAAAAAGAAAGTGGTTAAGAAAGCCAGAGGCAAATCTTCCCCTGGGCCAAATGGAATACCATATCTGCTGTATAAGAAATGTCCCAACGTCCTCGACTGGCTCGAGTGGCCCATAAAATGATAAAATCAGCATGGAGGAACTTTAAGATCAGCGACCAATAGACGATAGCTGATGGAGTGTACATTCCCGAAGAGCAAAACTCGAGTGATGTCAAGCCAGTTTAGACCGATATCACTTCTGAACGTCGAGGGGTAAATCTTCTTTTCTGTCATGGCAGCCAGACTGACTAAATACCTGACAGAAAATGAGAATGTGGATTTCTCAGTCCAGAAGGGAGGCATTCCAGGCGTCTCTGGCTGTGCAGAACATGCCACTATGATGTGGGAAGCAATCCGAAGAGGTAGGGCAGACAAACGGGACCTCGACGTGGTGTGGCTCGATCTGACAAACCCATATGGATCAGGTCCACATAAGATGATGCAACTGGCCCTCGAGATGTATCATGTACCAAAGAACATCAGAGAAATGCTGAGGAAATACTTCCATGTCTTCGCCATGAGGTTCTCCACAAGGAATACACAACAGACTGGATCAATCTGAAATTGGTATAGCAATGGACTGTGCAATTTCTCCAGTACTTTTTTTGGCAATGGAGGTCATCTTCAAAGCTGCCATGAGTTGTACAGGTCAGCAGGTCTCGAGAATGGATACCAAATGCCCCTCTAAAGGTCTTCATGGATGATACAACAGTGCTTTCCACCGAAAAAGACGAAACACCAAAATACTGAAGCAGTTAGACCAATTAGTTGCTTCATCCAGGATGAATTTCAAGCCAAAGAAATCACCAAGCCTGTCCCTGTGGAAAAGAAAATAGCAAAAACAGTCAAGTTCACCATAGCCAACCAAGCCATTCTAACTGTAACGGAAGAACCAGTCAAGAACCTTGCGGAGGTTGTATGATTTCCCCTTGAAGACACAAAGAGGGGAGAAGACACAAGCAACTGGCAGAAGGAAGTCTGCAGATAATAGACAGTGTGGGCTTCCTGTCAAGTACAAGGTCTGGTGTTTGCAGTTCATGCTGGTCCCGAAGCTTCTGTGGCCTCTTCTGATATATATCAGCACGAACACTGTGGAAATTAATGGAGGCCCAAATCAACAAGTACACAAGGAAATAGCCAGGTGACCCACCAGGTCTCACTGACGTCGCACTCTACTGCCGCCAAGCAAAGCTGAAGCTCCCTCTAAAATCCATCCTCGAGGAATACATAGTATGGAAAGCAAGGTTACTAACCGTGCTTGAGGACTCCGATGCAGCGTTTCGAGATCGGTTCGGCCAAAGCTAAAGACTGGCAGAAAATGGAAGGTTCGGAGGTAGTAGATGTGGCAAAGGAAAACCTCAAGATCAAGGAAATAAAGGCCACACACAGACCAACAGACAGGGGCTGGGATCAACAGAAATGAAATGGTGGTCAAAAGCAAACAGGAAAGCAAAGAGAGACATGGTAATAGAGGAGCTGAAGAAAGAAGATAACGCCAAAAGAATCTAGAAAGCAGTCCAGCAAGGCCAACAAGGACAGTGGACTACGTGGGAAAACGCACCGCAAAGAAGTCTCACCTGGAATGATATATGGCACATGGCACCTCTTAGAGTCGGCTTCATTCTCAGATCTGTATGACCTCCTGCCCCCGAGGGGGTCATCATACCACCTCCGCAAGGTTTTGACTGGTTCTTCCGTTACAGTTACCTGGTCAAATGGTGGAAATCAGATGACCCCACGTGTCCACTCTGTCACCGCAAACAAACAGTGGAACATGCCCTGAGTTCATGCAAAGCAGCACTAACCCAGGGAAGGTACATATGGAGGCACAGCCAAGTGCTGAAGGAGATTGCACATGCGTTTAGTACTACTGGAGAAACATCTACGCCACCCGTAGCTCCAGCAACAAAGCTTTACACGGCAGAAGGCCACAAATCATGGTCTGGAACAGCTGTGATATCAAGAGCATGGAAGCGAGGTTTACTGGATGGAGTAGACTGGGAATGCACAGTAAACCTTCCAGAATGGGAGAACCATCTGGCGATCATCACGAAGAGTGGCATGAGCCCGGATATTGTTCTCCACTCAGGTTCATCAAAAACATATTCTGATCGAACTTGCTGTGCCATTCGAAAGCAGAAGGGAGCAAGCGCACCTCTATAAGACTGAGAAGTATGCCAATCTAAGCGAACAGTTTGAGGGGATCTGGCTTCCAGGCCCGGATCCTCGCCATAGAAGTTGGAGCAAGAGGATTTGTGGGCTCATCAGCTATGACCTCATGAAACAGCTCAGGATTTCAGAGAAGAAGTGAACCAGAACCCTGAAGGCAATGGCAGAGGCAGCCGAAAACAGTTCCAGCTGGATCTGGTCGAGGTGGAACAAAAGCGAACTTCATGAGGCTTAATTTGTTCAATTTAGAACAGTGTCCCGTAGGTGGTAGACATCCGTCTAAAAAGACACGCTTAAGACGCACCATCAAGTGCGGTTCGAATCCCGCTGGCAAAAAAAGTTGGCAGTAAAGCATCTGGATCATACCTGGATCAGCCCGGCCCCCTTAGAGTCAAGAGTGCAGGGTTCTCTCTGAACCTTCTGCTGTCAAGCTGCCTTAATTTCTACAAAGTGGAAGTTTGTTCAAAATATGCAACCTTCCCCCCCCCCCCCCCCTCACCACTTCATCTCCCCCTCCTCCTCTTTCACGCTTCTCCCTTTCCTCACTCTTCCGTCTAATCACCTCCCGTCCAGCCCAGACCCCCACACATACCCCCTCTGTGTGTCTGTCTCTCTCTCCTCTCTGTCTCTCTCTCTCTCAGTCTCTGTCTCTCTCTGCCTCTCTGCCAGTTACTGGACTTCCAGCGGCTGCGGAGACAGTCCTGAACGCCCTGCTGACTAATAATACCGTGTCAAGCTGGAAAATTTCAGGTGAAGGCAGCAACACGGTGGTCGTTCTACGACTGAAGCCAGTCAGCACAGTGTCAAGAGCAATGGCGGATCCTGTGCTGAACCGGAGAACACAAGTTCAGTACTACAGGAAGACCCCCCTTCCCCCCCCCCCCCCCCCCCCCCCCCCCCCAGGTGCGAAGAGATCAAGAGAGAGCGAAACAGCAGAACAGACGAGCTGAACAGGTTGGTGCTAGCTTTGGAAACACCAGTGATAAAAATGAACTGGCCGTACTTAACATCGAGTCAGACGAACACAGTGCACGGCACAGTACACAGGGCATTACGGAATAAAACGTCATGCCTACATGCGTTGAAGACACGCCACATATCCAGGATGCTCTTCCGTCTTTGCATTGTCATCAGTCGGAGTGTAACATCAGTGTTCTAGAAATCCAGCAGTCGGACGTCGACGTAAGTGTTGAACAATCCATAGACAAAATAGTCGCCGGTTTTGACACTGGAGTCGTAAAGGATTATGTTGCTACTCTGACAGATTGACAGGTGCAGAGACGATTGCGTGATCCGCACAGAAATAACGAGTTCCGGAAGGTTGTGCTTCATCGAACGGATGATGAGGGTGTGCTGCTGTGTGAGTCAGATGATATTGTTTTGGAATATTCCTCCGATCCACACTTGGACGACGATTGCTTGTTCTGGTTCGTTAAGCAGGAAGAAAGACACATGTCGTCAGAGGGATGCGTCAAAGCTGGCCAATCTTCGGAAAGGAAGACATACCGTTCACACAGAAAATGCAGAAACCCAAGCACGTGCTCTACGGCGGCTGCACTCCCTCCGCGGATTGATCCAGTTCTATGTGGTGTGACGGTCCTCTACAGAAATGACAGTGAAGGTATACCAATGACACTTTCTCGCTCACTTTTTTTTGTCATGTAAAGCGGAAGAAAAAGACATTGTTTTGGTTTCCATGTCAATGAAATCGAGTCGCGTTTTGTAATTGTACATCGCGCCGATTTGCTAAATGGGCTTTACAGCTTATTAGCAATAAACTTCGTTCGTTCGTTCGTTCTCTCTCTCTCTCTCTCTCTCTCTCTCTCTCTCTCTCTCTCTGAGTGCGTTAGCATGCGTGCGTTCGTGCGCGCGTGCGCACGTGTGTGTGTGTGTGTGTGTGTGTGTGTGTGTGTGTGTGTGTGTGTGTGTGTGTTCCTCCTTCTCTCCTTCACCACTCTCTCTGTTCCCTTAAAAAAAATATCCTGTGAATGAAGTTTTGGCAACGCACATCTGACGGTCACAACAGTGAAAAAGTGTCTGAGACATTTTGAGAGAAGAAGAGAGAGAGAGAGAGAGAGAGAGAGAGAGAGAGAGAGAGAGGGAGACACACACACACACACACACACACACACACACACACACACACACACACACAGAGGAAGGAAGGGAGGGAGGGAGAAAGGGAAGGAGGCAGGAAGAGAGACAAAAACAGAGACAGAGAGTCAGACAGACAGTGAGACAGTGGGATAGAAATAGACAGAGGGATAAACACAAAGTCACAGAGAGAAACAGGCAGACAGACAGA
>CM065714.1:79420147-79427647 GCA_033310375.1 Conus canariensis
CCCCACCCACCTGCTCCATCCCCTCACTTTCCATCCTAAGCTATCACGCATTTTAATGTAAAGTCACATCAGAGAGAGTGACGTGGTCATAACAGCGTCTTGTGTCAGTGTATCAACTGCTTGGGAGAGACAGAATGGGGCAATGTGGCAGTGCTGTTGCTGCACAGCCCTAAGCTGGATTGTGGTGATCGAAGAGAAAAGGGACACATTCCAATGAGGAGTTTTTGTGTCACTGTGAGATGTGTATCTATGACGCGGGTAATGCAGTGTGCAACACACCATAGTACATTAGTACTCTTAACAATACCATCATGAATCTATTCCGTAACGGATATTGACGTATGGAGAATCATGCTTAGTAATAATGAAATGAGTGATTGTGTTTGCATTGTGTGACATCACAGTGGTATTATCATCATCACTTCTTACACTGATTTCATTTCAGCGGTATGACGTCACTGTGACCATCGCTGCTTGCAGTAACTGAATCGACTTGAGCAGTATGAGGTCAAAGTAACTCAATAATCAACTTTGCTTATAGTAACTCATCTGACTTGAGTGGTGTGACGTGAAACAGTTCTACTGTTACTAACACCGTTTAACACTAACATCGATCTGCATCGTGATAGGACGTTCACCTCCTGTGCTAACCGGCTTAAACGAGTAAACAGGAAAAAACAAGCCTGAATGCTCTGCAGAACTAACCCGACAGACTGAGGATCAAAGACATTCTCTTTTCTTTATCTGGTTTTTGGTTCAGGATGAGGCACTGATCGGCTGTGCATAATAGCTAGCCATGGCTAAGAAGCTGAGCTCCTGCATCATGTATAACTCGCCTTATTCCTCTCCCTCCAGGGGTCTGGACTATGCCACCACAGACAAGAGAGCCTCCACTATGCCCTCGCAAGGCTCTCTCTTCACCAACTTCGAGGACGTGCAGGTAGGCCCGAAGTGTTTCTGTTCGTTACTGTACTTATTTTGTATTGGTCATGTTAATGGTGGTTGTGGCGTCGCCGGGATTGTCCAGATGTGGCAAAACTTTTTTTTTAATTGTTGCATTTGTTCAATAATTTTTAGTACGTTTAGGTCATAAAAAGTGGTTCCATGGAAACAACAATTATCATATTGGGCAAATGTTATCTGTGTGTATGTATTTACGTCTGTCTGTGTGTATGTACGTATGTATGTATGTATGTATGCATTATGTATACCTACGGGTGTTCGTTTATGTCTTACTCGTTTCGACGCATCTTCTTCAAACTTAGTGAACCTCAATATTTTCATATATTCGAGAGAAAACCTCGAGGCTTTAGTGTTTCATGTATTCCTTTTACGAGTAATTACGGTTTCGTGAAATATGGGTCGTAGCGCGCTTTCAGTGAAAGTATTGTTAAAATTATGTCGGTTTCAAGAGTCTTGGGGTGAGTTGTATGTTGGTTAAGTTGTGGGCTATACAGATAGAAAAATGGATACCAACATGGATTTTGCAGTTGTGTTGAAGCCCATACGTCAGTTAATTTATAACCAGTCCGCTTTTTACTGAAGGGTTCTTAGATTTTAGATCTCCCAAGATCTTTGAGCGTCGCTTCATTATGCTGAATTAATGCCCTTTTCTAACAAACAGGTGTAACAGTTTCAATCAGGATAATTGTTTACTTTGGCTCATTTTCTAGATTTAATAGTTTGTACAATATTCAATCATTAACATGGCTGCAATCTTGAAATAGAAAATACTGCTTAATCTTTGAATCTGTTGTTTGGGATCCGTGTGGAACTTTGAGCCAAGACTGCCCGAAAATACCACCCAGGTTTCTTGAAACGTCTTGCTGAAAAGAAAATGGTCTCAAATTGAATTGACCCCAGATGGAAACTGAAACATGAGCAAAAACAAAGTAACTGGGCCGCCATAGGAAAGAACAAATACGTTCTAAAACAAACGCAACGCGTTTCGACCTACTGGGTCCTATTTGGGCAGTACAAATAACATCGAAAACAACGAAAACAAAGAACGAACACAGTGATTTATCCCTTTGAGATATATTATTGTCTGTTCGTCTTTCGTTTTCCTTGTTTTGAGCGTTGTTTGTCCTGCCTGAAGAAAAGCCAATAAATTGAAATGCATTTTGTTTGTTTTGTATTTGCTTGTTCCTTCGTTTGGCGGTCCAGTAATTCTGTTTTTACACTTGAAAAGAAGATGAAGAAAAATACAGTAAGATTACAGACGGAACAACGTGGCTAAATATTCAGTTTAGGTCTGACTTCCGTTACTGGACGGTGTTCATTGGTGGTGGTGGTGGTGGTGGTGATGGTGGCGGAGGCGGGGTTTTTCATTTGTGTTCTCTCTCCATGGTAACAGTTGTCAGGGGCTATGCGGGGGTGTCTTGGTGTGTTTATTTTGTCCTGACAAGGAAATGTTCGTAGGAATCTGTTTGTTGATTTCTAAGGTGGCTTTTAGCGCCCTTCCGCAATATTCTGATTTATAAGTAGATTTCTTTGGGCTTTCTTATTGTTGTTAATGTTCTTGTTGTTGTTTGTTGTTATTGTCGTCGTCGTCGACGACGTCTTCGTTGTTCTTTACTTTTCTGTTTTTCTTCTGTTTTCTTTTCTTTCTTTCTTTTGTTTTATTGTCGTCCAGCGATTGTAAAATCAACCACCTTCAAATGGTAGTACTTAAGAAAGTCCTCTCTCTCTCTCTCTCTCTCTCTCTCTCTCTCTCTCTCTCTCTCTCTCTCTCTCTCTCTTTTGTTGTCTCTCTGTCTCTGTATATTTGACTGTCTGTCTTTATGTCTGTCTCTCTACCTGTCTGTCTGTCTGTCTGTCTGTCTGTCTCTCTCTCTCTCTCTCTCTCTATCTTTTTCTTCTTCTTCTTCTTCTTCTTCTTTTCTTTTTCCCTCTTTCTTTCCCTTTCTTTTCTCCCCCCCCCTTTCTCAACGATAAGAACTGGATTACAGCTTGGTCGATCTGATGTGAAAAGAAATCTGAAGAATCACTTTAGCAAAATAGAGCAAAGCCACTATACCACAGACCATCTTGCAGATCTGAACATCAAGAGAGGAAGTGGCCGCACATCCAGACTTAAGGGAAGAGCAAGAAACATCACCAAACAAACAAACATAGGAATATTGTCAACGCCAACACTGCGAAGACTCCTAGAAATTGGGGCAAGCTCGTACTGGTCTTTTCAATAACAAGACATGAATGAACAGTAAACAAGTGGGGTAACTTTTGCTCCCATAAGAAAACCTAACACAGAGTAACTTTTATTCAAGACTGGCACAGCCTTTTAAACGTGAATAAAGTCAGACAAATACATAGACGAACAATCTAATAGTGGGGGAAAAAAAGAAGCGCAGGCCAACAACTCAATTGTCTTCATAGTAATGACTTGGCAAAGATTTGGACTTAAGGAGGGAGGGGGGGGGGAGGAGGGGGGAGTTTGAAGATGGAGAAACTGGGAACATGAAATTAAGAAAATATATTACAGATATGAAAACTCTTCACTAGCTGCATAAGGGAACCATCGCAATCCCTTTTGAAGGCAGATACATTTGTATTGCTTGCTCCGAGGCCTTTCGTCCGCTGGATCGGAACTCATCAGGGAGACACAGCTGGTTGTGTCTGCGCTCCTGGCGTCAAATAGAGACACACCACAGTCCATAATACCGTGGTGTTCTCACCACCAAGGGTGCAAAAAAGAATCCAATAGCACCCCCAAAGCAGCCAGTGAAGGGTAGTAAATGAAACCAAACGAAAGTGTGGGGAGGAAAAAAATTGCTGAAAAACTAAAGACATTATGCAAATAGTATAAAATGTAGGGGACAATCTTTGAGCCTACGCTTGAGGATCCACCCAAGGGTGCAAGGGAAATCAAAAGACAAACACACAGACGTCTGGCCCTCAGCACTTGTGTCTTAAGAGGTTATCTTTTTATATTTTCTACTTTTCACAAGAAAATGTAGCTTGTTGTGCTCTTTCATGATTTTCTTTTGCTTCTTAGGTGGCACCTCTGGTTGGTTTTTTGAAAACTCAACAAACATACTACGGTATTGCACACCAGCCTTTTTCTGGGATAGCATTCTTCTTAAAACCGAAAAGGCAGAGAGTCAAGTTACCACTTCCCGCGGTCACTGAGGAGAAACAATCAGGTTTCGAAATACCGGTATCTGACCAGGAGTTATATGTTAGTGAGTTTCCTCCCCATTGGAGATTGTCTCCCCCTTGGAGACTATAAGCTTGTTGAAGGCTCATTTTGAGAAGTATTCATTATTATTCCCCATTCACCCACTCAAGCACATACTGTTAGGCAGAATTATCTACCACTACAGATATGAATGTTTATCTCCCCCTATTTCTTCAATATAAGACATAAGAGCAAGCTTTGTTTATAATTGAATATTTCTTGCAGTCATTGCAACACCAAGCTGCTCTGTAAGTTGCTGGAATGGTGCTCGGTACTTATCCTTGGAATTTATTAGTTTATTGTAATTTAGTCCCTTGCGGATTCATTCCAAGAACTGGTCCTCAGCACTTGTGTCGTAAGAGGTTATCTTTTTATATTTTCTACTTTTCACAAGAAAATGTAACTTGTTTTGTTCCTTCATGATTTCCTTTTGCTTCTTAGGTGGCACCTTTGGTTGGTTTTTTGAAAACTCAACAAACATACTACAGTATTGCACACCAGCCTTTTTCTGGGATAGCATTCTTCTTAAAACCGAAAAGGCAGAGGAGTCAAATTACCACTTTCCGTGGTCACTGAGGAGAAATAATCAGGTTTCGAAATATCGGTTCTGACCAGGAGTTATATGTTAGTGAGTTTCCTCCCTATTGGAGATTGTCTCCCCCTTGGAGACTATAAGCTTGCTGAAGGTTCATTTTGAGAAGCATTTATTTTATTTTTTCCCATTCACCCACTCAAGCACATACTGTTAGTTAGGCAGAATTATCTACCACTGCAGATATGAACGCTTATCTCCCCCTATTTCTTCAATCTAAGACATAAGAGCAAGCTTTGTTTATAATTGAATATATATATATATATATATATATGTGTGTGTGTGTGTGTACACATGCGTACATGAGCTCACACCTACGCGCACACATATGCACAAGCGTGCATGCGCACACGCGTGCGCACATGCACGAACACATATGAAGGCACCTGCGTATACACCTACGCACATGCGTATGCGCCCACATACAAAGACATACACACATATATGTACAGATACGTGCGTATGCTATCACACACACACACACATTCTCTCTCTCTCTCTCTTAAGTGCGCGCACACATATACACACAAGCGCGCACACACCCGTGCGTGCACACACACACACACACACACACTCGCTCTCTCCTCTCTCTCTCTCATGCATGCGCATACACGCACATCATACACATGCGCTCTCACACATAGATGGGCCCGTGCCCACACATCCATACACACATGTTTACATTCACTACACACACTTACAATCCAAAAAAAATGAAACAATCAATGTTAGGCAGGTACTCAAGGTCTGACCAGCACGTTGTGCTAATGTGTAGGTCAGACATCTGCTAGGTCGTAGCCACGAGACCCTCTTCTTAAATTCTCTCATCTTAGTTATTAATTCATCTACCATCAGTTTTATTTTATATATTTATTTTTTTGCTGTCCCAACCTCTGCGCCACCTCAGAGGCACTGCACCCACGCCGCTCATTCTGACACCCCGTCCACAGCCACAGCTCGGTCGGACCCGCCACAGACCCGGCACCGGCAATCCACAGGGAGCTGTCAATTTCAAGTCGTCAATAGGCAACCCACCGGAGGAGACACTGCACTGCTGCCGAGTCACTTCGGTGGTGTTCAGTGGCGCCTGTTCTGATCTAACATACGCAGGACACCACCTACTAAGCCCCCTACTGACGACAATAATTGCTTAGTCGCGGAGCCGGCGTGAGTGAGCTCTTCCTCCGGAGGGCGCCACCACGTCCGTCCAACGACAGTCCTCATGGACTCGCCGATACCGGTGACCCCGACGGAACTAAACCAAGGCCACAGACGTGGAGAGGACATCGAAATTGAGGTCAGCATGAGAGCAGGGCATGAAGGGCCACAGAACTTGAGACTTTTTTTTTAATGCTGATCGATGAGAATGAGGATGATTGAGATGATGCTACGGATTTCCATTTCGGTCTGAGACTACATGACAGGGCTGTACTCTACGCTTCCTTTCATAATATATCCCGGCGTCAAGCAGGCCCGAGAGATACAGGCACCTGCAGTGTTGGTCAGGAAATTTGAGCAACACTCTCAGAAACGCATCCATTAGGTGGATGAAACTCGACTGTGTGGTCCCAGTCTTCCCAACTGAGTCCGCAGCAAACTCAACTCTGGGTAGGAGCCGGTCGGGGCAGAAAAAACCCACATGACTCTGATGGGATTCGAACCCACGACCTCCCAGCCGGGAGTCCGCGACGCTAACCACTTCGCCACGGCGGCTGGTTTACCATCAGTTTTAAGTCACGTGCAGTGTGGTCTCAAAACTTTGCGGATGTGGTGTAGCCTATACGGACTAGTCCGCACGCAGTGACGCCTCCTTGATGAAACTGAAACTCTCTCTTTTCTCCAGATCCGGCTGTCATAACGAAACACATTAATCCGCCTTTTTCAAAATTCGGAACCAAAACCAAAAATGTCAAAGGCATGGAATAGTTATTTGATGTGCAATCAAACGCTCTACTATAATCAAATGCCAGCAACTACACGTTTCATTGCTTTCGTTCACTTGATTTATTACGCAATCTACTGATCTTAAAAGTGTTGCGAATTACGTTGATGTAACTGACCTGGTCATCCTGCATTGATCTATATATAACTGTGCTAAGTCTTTCTGCTTATATATTTGCTAATACTTTGTAGTCAAATTACTTAAGGTTATACGTCTTCATGTAGGTGCTTGCATTCTTACTAAATCTTTTTTTTTCCTTTTTGCAATGAGGTAATTATTCCCTCTCATTGAGTGTAAAATAGCTCACCTTTATGAAAAGATTCTACAAAAGAGTGTATCATCGCATTGGCTACTTTACACCGAAGGAATTTTTGGATCTCTATTATAATCCCATCGCATCCGGGACTCGAACCATTTCTTGGCTTTCTCAACGCATTCGTTCTTTCATCAAATTTTGCACACAAGGCTACCATGATTTCTGTTGATTATATTGCCTTTACTCTAGAACGTTCTTATTAGGGTTATTTCTTTTTTTTTTTCATTCAAGTTTTAAGGTGGAAGAGAAGAAGGAAAGTAGGAAAAGATGGAGGTGGGGGCAGAATCTCTGGAACCCCTCCACCTCCACCGTATCCTTGATCCACGCCTAATGTGATCGTAGATTATGTTTTTCACAGACGGCATCCTTTCGCAGAAGTGAAGAGTACAATGATATGGTTATGGGTATATATTTCTGCTGTGCCTGTCATCTTCAAACGAGCGTCAAATATTGTCTGGGTTGTTGTTGTT
>CM065714.1:79437647-79465147 GCA_033310375.1 Conus canariensis
TGAAGGAAGTCTTCTTCAACATCAATCGGAAATATGTTGCAGCAGGAATTGATCAGGGAGAAGAGGCCGGTGAAATGTCCTGAGTGCTGTTGAGCTACTGCTTTACTGTCAGCTACCATTGTAAGAGCAGGGTATGCTGGGAAGGCATGTGATGATAATGACATAGAACGTGCGTGGTGGTGGGATGGACGTTGTGCTAGTGTGTAAGTGATAAGGCACATCTGACAGATCTGCTGATATCAGAACATATTTATGATCAAGGGCAGGGGTTGGGGGTGGAATTGGATATGAGGGGAGGGGAGGGTAAGGGAGGACTCTTAATTCAACTGAAGAGAACGGTCTTTTGTTGTCGCACTGTTGGACAACTGGAGCAGGCGAGGGTTTCAAAGAAAAATATAAAAGGGGGACATTTACAATACAGAAAAAGTAAGATTTCTCGATTTTTAATGCTTCAAGTGTTTCTTTTGGAATCTGTGCATTATAAGCAGTGAGCCCGCCTCTCCAAATTCGGTTATGTATCATTGTTATTTTCTCGATGAAAGTGTGCATATACACTTGTTACAATGGTCATCCTCTTTTTTCAAAGACAAGAATCATAGCGACAGAAGTTAAGCCAGTACAAGAGGATAAGTTAGAACAGAAATAACACCAGCATGGCAGCATCAAAACAAAACCAACAGTGACATTAACAACGGTTACAACACAGCATTAAACAAACATCATCAGTGCAACGATTGCAGTAAGTCCAAGGGTACTGGGATGGCGCACTAATGTGATCTTCTGAATTGCTGTTGGTCGTTAAAGCCTGAACAAGAACGGTGGATGGCGGGCAACCAGCGAAGGAAGGCCTCTGCATGATACATCGGAAAGATCACTCTGCAGGAAACGGTCGGAGAGAAGAAGTGGAAAAAGTTCCCGAGTCTTGTTGGTTTATTGCTTAATGGCAAGCAGGCTGGGAGGATTGGTGGTGATGATGCTGTGAGGTCAGTGCTGTGGTTTGGGCGGTGAGGAGTATGGTGGTATGGTCAATTAGGGGTGATCTCCTCTGATCGATGTGTGCAGTCCAAGTTATTGGCATGATCAAGGACCTGCTTAACTCAGAAAACGGTGATTACTTCATTCATTATACAGCTCCTGTGTTCTTCGTGTTGCATTGTTGTTGCCACAGTGTTGGCACTCTTAATGTCTTTGTTGTTGTTGTTGTTTCTGTTGTTGTTAATGTTTGTGTTGTTTTTGCAGCCGAAGCTATTGTTCTAGTCATTATTGACAGTTTCAAATGAACATTCCTGTCAAGTTTCATATTATCAATGAAGAAATTTGGCATTGTTTTAATGGTGGTGGTGGGAGTGATGTTGGTTTTGCTGTTGATGCTGTTATTATATTGTTTGCGTTGTAGCTGTTTCTGTTCTATTCTTTGTCATTGTTGCACTGTTAACATTTTTGTCACATTCACTTCTACATTAGAAAGATCGGTGATGAAAATGGTTTAGGTACATATGTATACTCTTGTGTGTAAGGAAAGAAAAAGATACAGCTGAAGGTGCGAGAAAAAACCCAGACAAGTACTGTTTTCAACTGCCAAAACAACCAGATGAGAGCAATTCTGCGCCACCCGTTGAAGCGTGTACTGTGTTCACATAGGGTGCAAGCACGCACAGAGCATTCCGTTAAGACGTCAAAGGACATAATTGCTCCCTAGCAGGTGCGATTTTGAAATGGCCATTGGACACAACACAACAGAACCTTCACGTGGGCGTTCCGATGGATGTACCAGCCCGTATTTCATAACTGCAGAGCCCACTGGCGAAAAATGCCACCATTAAGCAACTGCCGTGCATCCTCAAGCCATACTCATTGCTGGTCCTCTGACAGGTGAAGACAACACAAGTCCAGACACGGCCAACCTTTCGCCATGAAGTCTTATGTGCTCTCTAAAGAGGATCCCAAGTTACGGTCTTTCCAGCTGTCAACAGGACTTTCCCTGTGGTCAGTGGGTCTTTCCTCACTGTCAGTGGGCCTCTCCCCAGAGTCGGCCAAAAGGCAGACAAGAAAACATATACATTCGAAGGTGCGAGTGGAACCCAGAGAAGTACTGTAATCAGCTGCCGAATCAACCAGCTGAGATTAATCCTGCACCACACTTAGAAGCCTGCACAGTGTTCATATAAGATGCAAGTACGCACAGGGCATTCCATTAAGACGTCGTGGGACATAATTGCTCCCTGGCAGATGTCATTGTGAAATGACCGCTGTACGCAACACGATGGAACCTTCACGGGAGCGTTCCCATGCGTGCACCAGCCCTATTTCATAACTGCACAGCCCACCGGCAAAAAACACGACCGTCAAGCAACTGCCGTGTGCATCCTGCAGCTTCACTCGTTGCTGTTCCACTGACAGGTGAAGACAGCACAACTGTAGGCATGGCTAAGCTTTCACCATGAGGTCTTAAGGCCCGAGTTACAGTCTTTCCTGCTGTCAAATTTTTGTCACCTTCACTTCCCACATTTGAAAGATTACAGATGAAAATGGCTCTAGGCATATATGTATACTCTTGAGAATGTATTTTGCCTCTTGGAAAATTATGATGCTAATAAACAGAATGTGATGTATGCTAGCTATAAATGCGCAGAATCAAGAAGAAGACTTGAATCACAGCGGTGAAGATTTTTTTTTTTAAACGACACGACCACTCTTTTCTGCAGAGTTAAGCGTCTTCTCCCTTCCTACATCCCGACCCGCCATGTTTCCCTAACGCTTCTCTGCCACCTCTGGCACTATCACCAGTCTCCTGGCATGGACAGGTCGATCAAACATGCTCACCATTTACTTTTTAGGCCCACCACTCTCACCACTGCTTCATCACAGTGCCCACGCTGCCACGCCATCCCATATCATCGTCACTGATCCTATCAGCCTACATGTACCTTCAGCCGACTGTGGAGCAATAAATCAGCAACACTCCGGACTTTTCCCCACTTCTTCTCTCTGACTATTGCCCGCAGCAAGATATTTCCGAGTTATCCTTACATGCTGCCTGCCATCCACCATTCATCGTTCATTTTTTCTCCACAAAGAAGAAGTCAGATGGTAACGTCCATGGTGTTGTTCCTCTTGCATATTGCAGTGTTGTCGTTCGTGTTGTAGACAATATTTCGGTCGCTTGTGTTGCTGTTGTTATAAACCTTTTCACTATTCATGGTCTCTGGCAGCAGTTACATCAATGAACCACTCACTTGTTTTTATTAACATAAACCTGACTGTATGTTGTTTACTGTTCACTTCTAGTATAAAAAGATGGCATGATCATGATGCATTTCTCAAGTAGTTACAAGTGGTTCGAGTGAGGGTATATATGTGGAAGGTGGGAGGTGACGTGATCAACTGGGTGAAGATAAGGGTAGGGGCAGAAGTGGGGTAGGAACAGTAGAAAGAGACCATCAAAGAGAGAAGGATAGGAGAGCTCTGCGGGTAACTTTTTTTGGACGTCACCTGTGCGTGCTTTGTGCTAAGGGAAATTCTATCGTGTTTTCTTACATTTTTTCTGTTCCTACGAAAGCGTATGTACAGTTTTGTGCGCTGAGTGGCAGTTAGTTCGACTGCTTTAAGCTGTATGTTATGCGTATATACTTACATGTATACATACATGCATGCATGCATGCATGCATGCATACACACATACATACAATACATACATACATACATACATACATACATACATACATACATACATCGCATGTGAAACTGAACAATGATTCTGAGAAATCATTTGCGTTCCATGACTGATTTACTTTTCTATGTAAATGTAAATTTCTTGAAAAATTCTGTTTGAAATAGATTGTAGCAAACGGTAAACTGTATGATGGACACAACTGTATTCAGAGCATGTTATTGTATCAGTGTGCCTGCATGTTATGTCCGAAGGGGCATCAGACTCGGAAGGGGTTCGAATTCTTGTATATTTTAGTTCCTTTTTTTAATCTGTGCTTTATCAAAATTGTGGTATATATGAGATGGGTTAAATGTTTGTTCATATATTTGCAAAACGAATTGGAGGTTGACTGCAGCATGTTAACACAACCGGTGTAACAGCAGAAAAGGTAAATTGTCAACTTACACGTGGAAATGAAGTTAGGACGTTTCGACACTTAGTGCCTTCATCGGGAGAGTGAGTGACAGACAGAAAGAAAAAGATAGCAACAACAAAAGAAAAAAGTAAAGAGTGTTCACACACACACACACCACACACACACACACACACACACACACACACACCACACACACCCCAACACACACACACACAAACAAAACAACAGGTACACAGAAGGTGAGCACAACTAACAAGGATATGGGAAGAGAGAGAGAGGGAGAAAGACAGGGAGGGGGAGGGAAGGGGGGAGGCCTACTATAAACACACATCCTAATATACACATACACTCTTAACACACACTGACAAGGGTGACACACATACTGACAAACCAACAAACAAAAAATGTTAGGATAAGCCTGGAAGACACTGCGGTCACTCCTTGGTGTTCAGTCCATTTGGGACGAGGGTGTCGGGGCGGGCGATGACTGTAGACTCCTTGAACAGCCTGTAAGGGCCACTTGCGTGGTTCTGCCAGACCACAGCAACTCTTGAGTGCCTGAAGCTGTGTTGAGGGCTGTTGAAGTGCACGCCAACAGGGTCACCGTATCCCAGGCGCATTGACCGCAAGTGCTCTGAGAAACGATCGTGTAGGCGACGGTATGTCTCGCCAGTGTATTTCTTGTTACACAGTGTGCACGTAAGGACATACACTATGCTCTCAGTCTGGCAGTTGAACGGCGCCTTGACAGTGAACCTCCCCGTGGGGCCGATGATGGTCCTTGATTGGTCGATGAACGGGCATGTTTTGCAGCCTTTGATACCAAAAGGACTGGTGCCTGGAGGGAGGGATGGTCTGTCTCTGGGGATAGCAGCTTACACCAGGTGGTCCCGAATGTTGGTGTCACGTTTGAACGCAACTAGTGGCGGGCGGGGAAAAACTTCTTGAGCGAAGGATCGGACTGTACGATGTGGAAGTTGCAGAGCAAGATGTTTTTCACAGCAAGGTTGTGGGGGTGAAACGTGAGGACAGCAACAGGGCGCTCGTCTTGCTTAGAACGATCTTGAGGGGTCAGAGCCTGGGAGCGAGGAATAGAATGAGCCGACTCGAGACCCTTGTAGATCAAGTCCTCTGGATACTGTCTAGCACGAAAGAAATCCACCATCTTGTGTGCTTGATGCTCAAAGTCTTGGTCGTCACTGCAGATGCGATGGAGCCGTTGAAACTGAGCCTTTGGAATACTGTCTTTGCAGGGTTTGGGGTGGCTGGAGGTGTACAGAAGGTAGGAATGGGAGTCTGTCTTCTTGTAGAAGATGCTGGTGGTCAGTCTTGGGTAGTCAGGCTCAGGCTGGATGGTGACAATGATGTGAAGGAAAGAAAGGGAGGTGTCGGAGATGCTGTGGGTGAACTTCAAAGCAGGGTGGAAGATGGACAGAAACTTGATGAAGGCCTGGACGGACTCTTTGCTACATGTTGCCACTCCCAGGATGTCATCGATGTAGCGCCTGAACAACATTGTTGTGTTTTGTTGTTATCAACATTTCCTTTCGTCTTTCAACATGCCTGGTTTATTGACCTGTTTGGAATGGCAAGTTACATCTGCTTAACACAGAAGACGGTGATTACTTCATCCATTATAACGTTCCTGTATTTTTCATGTTGCGTTGTTGTTGCCTCTGTTGACACATTTATTGGCGCATTGTTGTTGTTTCTGTTGTTGTTAATATCGATGTTGCTGTTATTCTAGTTTTTATTGGACAATTTAAATGTTTGTCATTTTCAGTTTTGGTATTGGAAAGAAAGATAATTAAGTTTGGTGTGGTTGTGGTAATGATGGTGGGAGTAATGTTGGTGTTGCTGTTGATTCTGTTATTATTGTTGATGCTGTCAATTATGTTATAAATGCTGGTATCGTTTTTGTGGTTGCTATCCTACATGATGTTATTGCGCTGTCAAAGTGCTTATCGCTTTCAGTTTCTGTATTCGAAAGAAAGTAAATGAATATGGCTCAAAGTACATATGTATATTTGTGTGCGTAGTTTCCCACTAAGAAAATAGGAAAGCAGCAAACAGAAATCACTGTGTCTTAAGTATCTACAGAATCAAGAAGAAACTCTTATACGACACATAGTTGTGAGTTTATTTTCTAACATAAGTTTGTGGATTTTGTCCCTCTTTGATATCATTGGTACTTAAACTATAAATGAAAATTCCCACGCAAAAACAAAGTAACCGTTATCCTCTGAGAGATGAACTGTAGAGAATTCAATGTTCTATCCCGACTGCTCCTCTGCCACCTATCCAATACCCTTGAACATGGTAATAACTTACATTGGCAGACCAATCAGATGCTACTTCTTACTTTAAACGCCCATCACACTCACCACCGCCCCATCACCGTTTCCACCCCACCACCCCACCCCTCATCATCATCATCATCAACCATCCTCTCGTCCTGCCTGCACCTACGCCAAAGGTGGAGCATCAGGTCCTTCCCCATTTCTCTCAGTACGTTTCTTGCAGTATGATGTTTCCGATTTTTCATGAAGAAGCATTTCTTCCCTTGCTACCTGCTGTTAGCCTTTCTTCAGTTATCTTTCCACCACAAAGAAGAAATCAGAAGGTTACGAGTATGATGCTGTTCGATCCTGCATATTGCAGTATTTGTGCTTATCGTTCTGTTTACAGTTTTGCTGTTTAAGCTGCTGTTGCTATTAGCATTTTCAATACAGTATGCACGCACTTGCATAGTGGTAGCCGTTACACTAGGGAACCTCTCACTGGTGTATACCATCATATCGTGACCGCATTTTGTCTGCCCCTCATTTCTGGTAAAATGACATGACCATGCTGAATTTCTCATTTCTCACATACCTACAAAAGAAAGGAGTAAGAGGAAGTGTGTGTGTGTGTGGGGGGGGGGGGGGGGGACGGAAAGGTAAGAGATTGGCTGGGTGATAGGACTTAGGGTAAGGGTAGGTATGGGGTAGGAAGGGTGGAAAGATCGGGATACAGAGAGCTGAGAAAGCTTCGTAGATAATTGTTTTCATGTCAGATATGTGTGCTTTGTGCTGAGTGAAATTCCATCGTGATTTCTTGCATGAAAACAATATCCATCGCTTTGTGTGTTGTGTGGACGTGAGTACCATTACAGGTGTCTGTATGTTACAGATACATACACAGAAGTAAACAGTGGTTATAAGAAATTGTCTGTGTTTAACTACTGATATGAAGTTTTGGGGCAATTGCATAAAAAGTAGTTCTCAGCTAATAGTAAACTGTATCCTGGATATATGTGTATAAGGTGAGCGTTGTTTTTGTGTCAGTTTGTCTGCATGTAATAACCACACACATATCATTAGACTCTGAGCTAGTTCACATTCGTGTGTGTTTTACTCCCCTTCTCTCTGCGTGTTGTCAAATTCATGGGATATTTCAAAGCGTTTCGTACAATACTTTTTTTTTTCAAGTATACCAAGAGAGATGGCAATACTTATCAAATACAACACGTAGACTAAATCAGAAAAATGCCAAAATTGCTATATACACAGGGACTAGTGCAGCTAAGTGCTTGAAAAAAGGGGGACAACATGGGAAAATCGCAAATGTGATGACTGAGTTAATGTTGCTGTGTCAACAGTTTGGTTTGTGTCGTCGTCGACACTGCTGATGTCCTTTTTGCCGTGTATAGATGCTTGGTGCTTTCAGTGTTTGTATTTGAATGAAAGCGATTGAGAAGGTATGAGTGGGAAAAGAATTTCAATTTTGAAGAGTAAATTCCATGGCGAGTGACAACGTTAATGAATGGAATTACAGAAAGAGTGAGCTGCTATGAATAAACATTTGAAATACAAGCAGTTTTAAATTCTTATTTTTTTCCACAAATGTTTTTTCTTTAAAAACAATCATCGCCATCAGCCCTATGTCTGCCATTCCATCATAAAAACAAATGTATCGGCCTCTTATGCATTCAGATAATCTTCTTACCTGGGTGGGACAGATCAAGCAGAAATGGTCACCTCTAAGAGTCTAACTCACCACAACCACTGCGCTCACCCCACCACCACTCATCCACAACATCATCCTCCCAACCTGTATGCACTTGCAGCTAACAGTAGAGCAATGAATCAACAGCACTCAAGACCTTTTCCCACCTCTTCTCTCGTATCATTTCCTGCGGTGTCATATTTCTCAATTTATCATGAAAAAACTTTCCTTCTCTCCACGTGTCTGCCATCTACCCTCCCCTCTCATACTTTTCATTTCAAAGTACTCTTCCTCTTTCCCTCCCTCCTCCCTCCCTCTGTCTGTCTGTCTGTCTCTGTCTGTCTGTCTGTCTGTCCGTCTCTCTCTCTCTCTCTCTCCTCTCTGTCTCTCTGTTTCTGTCTCTCTGTCTGTCTGTCTGTCTGTCTGTCTGTTTTCTCTCTCTCTCTCTCTCTCTCTCTCTCTTCCTCTCTCTCTCTCTCTCTCTCCCCTCTCTCTCCTCTCTCATGTGTCCAGACACATTATAGTGACGGGTTGGAATAAAAGTATCCAGCCAGTGATTATTTCATATGCATTTTCAGTCATTTTATGGTAGCTTAATTACCTCGTTGTGGACTCATTTCGTGATGAATTTTGTGTATTTACACAACGGTCATGCTGGATCCAGTTGGTTTTCTTTTCCAATGCTCCTCTCCATTCTCAGTCGTGGTCCTGCTGGAAGCTTAGACACAGTACATTATTCGAGTCGAGCCTCGAGTCTCTCATTTTATCTTTGGGGGTAGCACCATGGTGGCGACGTTGAGGGAGTCTTGAACTTAGCATCGGTCGGTGTCTTTAGGTCACTGACATGACTAAACAGGAAGAATCGGGGTAGTTGTTGGAAAGAGGTATTATCTAAAACTTCCAGATTGGATGTATCTGTTTACGTTTTCTAGATTGCTGAGCAGGGAACTGGTACCAGTGTGCAACCTCCTATTCAGCATCAACAACAACGGCAACAGGAACAGTAACAACAAACAAAAAGGCTACAATGGGAAAAAAAAGAGCGCTGAAATGGCTTAAATGAAGCGACATTCTGACTTCCTCTGTGTCATGAGAAGATGAGCGAGGAACGGTTGATGGCAGTCGGTGACGGATGGAAGGATTCTTCATGATGAATTGGGTACATTATGCCGGGGTCGACGGTTAAAGAGAAGAGATGGGAAAAGATGCTGCGTGTTGTTGATTTGTTGTTCCACTGTCGGCTGTAGGCTGTAAAGGAAGAGTTGGAAGGTTTGTGATAATAATGTCATGGACTGTGGTAGTGCTATGGAGGTAGTTACAGACTAGTGATGGTGAGTGAGTGGTGATCACCTGTAATGATAAGCACATGATAGAGCAATGGGGAGGGTAGTGGGTGATAAACATCTTCAATTGATATGCACGTGATAGAGCATTGGAGAGGTAGTGGGTAAAACATCTTTAAACTGATACGCACATCATAGAGCATTGGGGAGGTAGTGGGTGAATTAAACGTCTTTAATTGATATGCACATCATAGATCGTTGGGGAGGGTAGTGGGTGAAACATCTTTAATTGATTTGCACATGATAGAGCATTGGGGAGGGTAGTGGGTGAAACATCTTCAATTGATATGCACATCATAGATCGTTGGGGAGGGTAGTGGGTAAAACATCTTCAATTGATATGCACATCATAGAGCATTGGGGAGGTAGTGGGTGAATTAAACGTCTTTAATTGATACGCACATCATAGAGCATTGGGGAGGTAGTGGGTGAATTAAACGTCTTTAATTGATATGCACATCATAGAGCGTTGGGGAGGGTAGTGGGTAAAACATCTTTAATTGATATGCACGTGATACAGCATTGGGGAGGTAGTGGGTAAAACATCTTTAAAATTGATACGCACATCATAGAGCATTGGGGAGGGTAGTGGGTAAAACATCTTTAATTGATATGCACATCATAGAGCAATGGGGAGGTAGTGGGTGAAACGTCTTCAATTGATATGCACATGATAAAGCAATAAGGAGATAGTGGGTGAAACGTCTTCAATTGATATGTACATGATAGAGCAAAGGGGAGGTAGTGGTGAAAATGCTGAACTCTGCATAGATGTGTGCCCCCTCGATTATTGCACTAAAGTGTAGATTGAACAACTGGTTATGGTAAGGTTTCTCTGGAACAATAAATGAAAACATTCTTATTTTGGAAAAACAAAGATTTTTAGCTATTTGTGCTTCAAATGTTTCTTTCAAATGTGTAGATTATTAGCTGTCATACTTTCTGCAAATTGCATTTATTAGCGGCGCTATCTTCTCGGTGCAAAACTACAAAAAATGGAAATCAACATAAGTAATAGCTATCATTGTCTTCCTCTTTCTTTTGATAGCCACACACACACACACAGACACACACACACACACACATGCACAAACACACACACACACACACACACGCGCGCGCGCGCGCGTACACGCACACACGCACGCATGCATGCACACGCGCACGCACGCTAGCACACACACACTCACACACACACGCGCGCGCGCGTGCGCACAAGAAGATCGAATATAAGTGTAGTAACCACGGCAGCATGGCAGCATAAACAACAACACTAACAGTAGCATTAAACCCAACTGTAAGAACAAAATCAGCAGTAAAAAAAAAAAACAGAAATAAAAATGAAAATAAAAACACCACCATGACAACCAACAGCACCAGCACTACCAGGGGCAGGATGCATGAACGGCACATAAGAAAATGGAACGTCCTGATGTAGTCTGTGTAGTGAGATGAGCGAGGAACGGTAGGAATAGGCCGCGAGGGAAACTAGGCTTCTTTGTAAGAACAATCAGAAAAAGTACACTGCAGGAGTCGGTCAGAGAGAGGAAGTGGGGGGAAATTTAAGGCTTGTTGATTTATTTCTGCACCAATTAGTGCTATCAGACAGGGAGGATTGGTGGTGATGATGCTGTAGGGTAGATGGTGTGGTTGGGGCCGTGATGAGGATAGTGGTGGCGGTGAATGACTGGTGAGCTCCTCTGATCGACGTGTCCGGTCCAAGTCATAAACATGATTAAGGGCCGGCTGAACACAGATGAAAATGAGCTCTGCATCCATTGCGTCGTTCCTGTGTCCATTGTGTTGTGTTGCTGTAGCTGCTGTAGACAGTAATGGTGGTGCTCTTACTGTTGCTGCTAGTGTTGTTTTTATTACTGCTGGTGCTAATGTTGGTGTTGGTGTTGCTGCTGCCGATGTACTTGTTCTGACTGTTTTCATTGCGTTGTTTAAATGTTGTCGATTTCAATGTTGATATTTGACAGAAACAGGGTGAAATTTGGTGTGATGATGATGGTGGTGGTGGTGGTGGTGGTGGTGTTTGGTGGTGGTAGTTGTGTTGGTGTTGCTGGTGACGATGTAATTGTTGTCGATGCTGTTGCTATTGCTAATGCTGGAGCTGCTGTTGCTGTTATTGCTGCTGCTGTCTATGTGTTGTTATTTTTGCACTGTTTAAAAGTTTTTGGCTGTCAGTTTTCATATTTGAAAGAAAGTAGATGAAAACGGACAAAGGTATAAATGAACACTTTTGTATGAATAGTTTTCGACTGAAAACGTAACAATGGCAGTGAACAACTTGTTAATGCAGCAGAATCAAAAGAAAACACTTGAACCACAACCTGCTTTCATAACATAAGTAGTCTGTTACTATTTTGTCGGTATTTATTATATATCGATGGCTGCAGTTTACTATTTGTCAGACAGCTTTTTAGTGCCAAAATGAACTAAATTTTCTCTTTTGCAAAGTACAAGTCCTTGCCCTCTCCACGCCTCACACCTTCCATCCGCCCCTGCCACTCCTCTGCCAATGCACTCGCTCATGGCAATAACCGGGCATGGGCAGATCGATCAGAGATGCTCTCCACTCACTTTTCATACCCACCACACTCACAACCACTCCACCACAGTGTTCATTTCACACACCATCCCACGACACCATCATCACCCACCCACCAGTCCTCCCTGCCTGCCTGCACCTGCAGCCGACAGTGGAGCAATAAATCAACAACACACAGGACCTTTCCCTACCCCTTCCCTCTCGCCATTTTCTGCAGCGTTTGTCGAGAGAAAAAAAACTTCCTTCCCCCGTTGCCTGCTGTTGACCGTCCCTTGCTCATCGTCTCATCACAAAGATCCAGTCAGAAGCTGATGTCTGTTATACCGTTCCTTCTTATCCATTGCGGTATTGTTGTTCTTCTTGACAGTGTTACTATTATCAATGTTGTTGTTAATCCTGATGCTGCTGTTGTAAATGCCGTTCGTGCGCTTAGTGGCTCTGCTCAATTCATGTTCAATTACCACATTCGTATTTCAGTAACAGAGAATGAAAAGATAGCTGTTTATGTGGCCATTCCTTATTTCTGATTGGAAGTGACACTATCAATACATTGAATTACAGAGAAACTGAGCTGCTAGGAATACACAGATTCAAGAAGAAATACATGAAGCTCAAGCACGTCTGAAGGCTGATTTTTATCATGTTAATGTTTCGTGTGTGTTTGTTTAAAAGTGCTCATTACCTTAACCCTGCAAAGGCTGATTTATCATTTAAAATAAAATAAAGCGAAGCAAAATAAATTTTTAAAAAAACCCACTAGTTTCATGCATTGAGTCACATTTCGATCTGGGTTAGACAGGTCCAGCAGATTTTCGCTACTCACTCACCATTCTGCGCTTACCCCACCACCAGCCAGACCCAGCATCACATTGCCTGCCTGACTGCACGCACAGCCGGCAGTGGAGCAAGAAATATACAAGACTGTTCACCTTTTCCCACCTCTTCTTTCCGACCGTTTGCTTCAGCGTAATATTTCCGATTTATCACGAAGAAACCTTCCTTCCCTCGCTGCTGCCATCTGGTATTCCTCGCTCAACGTCTCACTACAGATATTCACTCAGAAGTTGATGCCGGTTATTCTCTTCTAACAAACTAATTGCAGTATCGTTGATCTTCTTGTTAACAGTGTTGCCATCGTGGTTGTGGTTTCTGTCCCTTAAGTTGTTGTATATACTGCTAATGCACTTCATTGCGCTGTTTGGATTATTTTCAATTTCAATGTTGGTATTATAGTAAAAGAGGATGCAAAAGGTAGCAGGTGAGTGTGAACGCTCATTTTTTGAGTATTTATTCTCAGCAGGACAATACTAATAAATGGAATTACAGGAAGATTGAACTACTAGGAATACACAGATTTAAGGAGAAATACTTAAAGCACTTGAGGTTCCCTCGACTGATTTCTTATTATGTGATTTTTTTGTTTGTTTGCAAACGAAAACCTTCACCACAGCCCCTTAAAAAAATTCCAGTCAGTTATGCTTTCAGTCATCCTTTGGCCTGTGTCTGACAGATCAAGCGGAGATTCTCATCACTCGTTCACCACAGCCTCTGCGCTCATTCCACCAGCACCCATCCACAGTATCATCATCACATGTCCTCCAACCTCGCTTGCAGTTACGGCCGACAGCGGAGCAGTAAATTAGCAACACTCCGGACCTTTTCCCATATATTCTCTCTCTGATCATTTCCTGCAGTGTAATATTTCCCATATGTCATGAATATGCTGTCCATCCTTCGTTCCTAGCCGTGTAATGTTCCTTGCTCATCTCCTCACCACAAACAGAAAGTCGAAAGGTGGCGTCCATAATGCAGTTGCAGCACCCTTTCGTATTGCCGTGTTGTTATTGTTGTCAGTGATGCTGTTCATATCTTCGCCGTAAAAGGTGATTTTTTTTTACACATCATTATATGACATGACTACTTGTCACTTTTCTAAATATTGTGTTTGAAAGTAAAAGCTTATATAGTGAACTTGTTAACAACAATGAGTTTGATTTGGGGGGTAGAATTTCCTGCTTTTGTGGAAAGGTACTATAAATTGTACTGATCCTAAAAAGTGGTAGAAGCAAGTTTTGTGAGGCACAGTTTAGGTATAATCGTGTTTTGTAAACCATCCGATAGCGCCGTATAAACGTTTGGTGAGTTCTGGTGGCCATAGACAAAACAGCCGCTTGACCCGTTTATCCGGCCTACGTAACTTGCGCGCTCAAATTCCACGTGCACGTTTGTCGCGATTTAACGAATAAACATGATTGGAAACCACGACAAGAAGCAAGGCAACTGAAGTATATAATCTACAATTCAGTTCTCATTGATGAACGATAAAATCATTTTGTGAATAAGGTAATTTGGCAGCAAATTACAGCGAAAGCGTGTTCCAGCTATGGTGAACGGAAAGCTTCAATATATGAAAATGATTGTTCTCTCTCTCTCTCCTCTCTCTCTCTCTCTCTCTCTCTCTCTCTCTCTCTCTCTCTCTCCTCTGTGTGTGTGTGTGTGTGTGTGTGCGTGTGTGTGTGTGTGTGTGTGTGTGTGTGTGTGTGTGTGTGTGCGCGCGCGCGCGCGAGCGCGTGCGTGTAATTGCCTCTCTGTCTGTATGCGTTGACCTGATCAAGTCAAAGAGGATTTCCTGCAGATTTTTACGGGGAGAGATTCGTTACGGCCCATTCCTCATTAACGACCTTAATTTGTCACCAAAGTTCTTAATTTTTAACCACTTACATTGAGAATTAAAGGATTAGTGCCAAACACTTTCGTGGAATTATCTTTTTTCAGATCCATCAGTGTTGCCCACTTGTCTAACGGTTACCATGTTTTGCCGTTCTTTTCTTGTGCCTCTCCCTGCAGGATAAATAATGGCTAGAAAATATAGACAAGTAGATTCTTCTGGTGGTCCATCAACATCTAGAGCATCTATCATAGAGTGGACTGCCTGTGTTCTTTGTCAAGAGGAAATAAACGAAACTTTGACATGCTCAGCAGTAGATACAAGGAGTGACCAAGGACATGTTTCTCTCGATGGAAACATAGAACAGTTTGTTGAATGTGGTCTGCCTACCGCACGTTTATTAATGTTGGTCATCTAAATGATGGGTCTGTATGTCAGCTGATACTAACACGACAGCACTTCATAACACACATCAGTCATGATAAATACAGTCAACGTACCTTTGACAGACTAATGGGAGAGAGGGGGCGGGGGAGGGGGGGGGGCGGAAGGCAGATAATACACAGAGTTCCTGAAATCCAGCAAAGACACGGCCATCAGATGGTCCAATGGCATCTAAGTTGTTTTTCTGTGATGAGAGCTCTAGCCATCTATACAAGGTATCAATGTTTGGGTTGGATTATGATGTTACATGTGCTGAAAGTATTCTGAGTGTTTCTCAGTATTATTTAAATTGCTGCAATCTGTCTCTTGGCGCGTTAAAATTTAGAAAAGGAGGTCAGCAGTAACATGAGAGCACTTCTGCTTTTCATGGAACTGTCTGTTGATTTTGTGTCATATAATCAGTCTTGATTATCACTCAGTGACAGCCACAGTGATGTTCGCTGTACAAGATGACACTATAAGGCTTTGGAATTGAGTGTAACGTGCACTCTACAAAACTCAGTTTAAACTTAACTGGCTGCTAATCTTCAGTTAGAAGAAAGTAACATAAGTTATGGGAAAGACCGCACCTTGTTTTTAAGCTGGATGTGGCGTACGCTTTAAACAAGGTTGTTGACAATGATTCTGATGCTCTGGTGCTTGCATATGCTGCTGAAATTGCCCTCAGAGATAAGTTTCTAACACAGTCAACTTTCAATGGAAACTTTTCAGTTAACTGCCATGAACATGCTGCTCTACCTGTGTTCAAAACTCTTGTTAGTATGATTTTAGATGGACCTGGGACTTCACTGAACACAAGGGAATAAACACAAGAAGACACTGCACGGAATCCAAAGCAGACACAAGCAGTACTGACGATGTCTCAACTTTCTAATTTTGAAAGTAGAAAGTCTGCACCAAGAAACATTCACAAAGAAACTAGTCGTTGCCATTCTAAGGAAAAAGAAACACCAGTTTCCGTATATTTCAGGGCTGAAAATGCACGCCAAAACCAGCAAGCAAGGGCTTGCCGACACTTTGTACAATTTAGGACTGTCAGTGTCATATGAAAGGGTGTTAAGCATTTTAAATGACATCGTAATCATTGTGTGCTCCAAATTTCAGAATGATGATGATGTTGTTCCCCCACAACTTGAGAAACATTCATTTACTGTCGCTATGTTTCATAACATTGATCACAATCTGAGCTCCACACTAACTCATAACCCCTTTCGCGTAAGCAGCATACCACTAGTTCAACAAAGATCTGATGCTGAATCGAGCACAGAAGTTGCTTTCATTGAAAATGCAGTTCAAGGAAGAAGGTAACTTTTATCATTTCCCACTCCATGGACGCTCGTCTCTCCCGTACAACTGAAAAAGAACTCGTAGTCCATCCTATGTTTGGGCTCTGTACATCCCCTGCATGTAGAGAATCATACCAATATTATCAACAGTGCAACTGGCTAGAAACAGTGAAAACTCACATTTATTGCTGAGTGGCAGATGATAGGAAGCATTCATGGGGAGCATACCATGCCAGTAAATAAGACAGTGATCACCAAAGAGACGACAAAATTGCACTTCTGCCACTTCTGGTGGACAATGCATACTCTCTGTTACTCATTAAGCGTGTGATGCAAGTGGTGGAAGATGGCATCAATGTATCTCAATCCAAGCGAATAACAGTTGTAGCATTGGCTAAACAAATTCATGCCATAACCAAGGAAATTCAGTTATCTTTTCCATAGTAATTTGAAGCAAGTATACTTCTTGTCATGCTGAATGTTCTGACATTAAAATGGCAGCTTTGAGACTTCTGGAGGAGTGGCTAAATGGGTGTGGTTGGACTTATCAGAAAAGGAGTTGCTGATTCATTGCTGAAGGTATCTTCCTGAGAACACGATTAACCCACCAGACAACTGCAGTAGTACTCTATATTCTTCCACACAAGGCAATTGAACAGCAGAATATGATAGACTCTTAGACACTGACGACTTCAGCGAGTGGTGACAGCCAAGGGTAAAATGTCTACCGATGTTCGCCTATTGGAGTCTTGTTCTGGATCTTAAACTGCATTTACTCCAGTTTATCTGTTCAATCCAGACTTCAAGCTTTGAACAGTATATTTAATTGATGCACTGACTAGCCACATGCCATGGTTCTTCTCCCTTGATCACATTCAATATCCATGCTGGCTGTCAGTACATCCTTGAGACTTGTTTGAACCGAGAGTACGGCATCCATCTGTCTGTCAAGCTTTCTGCTCCGATGCTTTTACAGAATGCCATTTTTCTATGACGGTTCTGGATCATGCACAGTGAAGGATGATGCAACCGGGGGGAGGGGGGGGGGGGGGAGGAGTGATAGAGGTGCAGCAGAATTAACCAACAACCATGGACTTTTGAGAAAGTGGGTAACAGCAGGCCCGGATATAGTATGTTTGGTGAGCAGTATTTCGCGTCAGATGTTTCTTTCAAAGGAAAAAGTTATAGACCACCACGAACAAATTCCCTTCGTTGACTGGTGCGATATGTAGTTATGACCAGATGGTTTACTCGTCATGACCGAAGTACATTGAAATTACTACAGACTGATAGTGGGATGCATGCACTGCCTGTCAGGTTTTCTGTGCCTTCGCATGTTGTTAACTCATAGCTTTGCGTGTACTAAAACAAAAACATATCAGCTACCATTCCATGAAATTAGACGTTTATGATCCGGAGCATTAGATGTAGCGTGCAGCTTTAATTTATAATAATAATAATGAATACTTATATAGCGCCTATTCTCGGCTAGAGACCAAGCTCTAAGCGCTTTACAATCAACACTCGCTTACACAACGGGCTGCCTACCTGGGTAGTGCCGACTGAAGAGCTACCAGCTGGCGCTTCATTCAGTCGTTTCCCGTGTCATCCAGTCAATATCGTTCACTCAGTTTCTTTACTTCCTTCATTCTTTCTATTTCTTTCTATTTCTTACGCAGGGTGCATGCTGTGTGTAACGTGTCATCCATACCAACGGCCCAACTGGCCTACTCTTCCGAAAGTTGGTGATGGGATTTTACGTGTGTGCAAGATATTATGCGTGCGTTCACACACGGAACCTCGGTTTATAGTCTCATTCGAAGGACTGTATGGGAAATGGAGTCAGAACTAATGTTAACTCCGAGGGAAAAATCCCCCTGTACCGAAACGCCCCGGCGGAGATTCGAACCCGCAACCCCAGGATCACCAAGATTACGAGTCAGGCGCTCTACCAACTGAGCTATTCCGGCTTGTTACTTTTTCCTCTTTTTATACACATACTGATTACTCCACACAGTTTTCATTAACTTGACAAATCTTTTTTATACATGTAAGGGTTACTCTACGCAGTTTTTATTAAGTTAACAATAGCTAAAAATCGTATGTCATTCATATTCTTAGTAAAGTAAAAACCGGTTAAAAAAAATCGATCATGGCCTAGGGTCATGGAATGGCCACGCCCAAAAGGTCATACGAAGGTCACAAACCTTTGCTACTCTTGCTCTTTGAATACAGCTTGGTAAGAAGTATATCCTCACGAAATTTCGTGCTTCTACCCCAATAAGCAATCTGCTGCTAAAAACGTGTTCTTAACAAGTTCACTATAATAACTAGTCGCAATGGCGCAATGGTTTGCGTCGGTTGCGAATGGGAAGTCAGGGTCTGAATCCAGTCAGAGCCATACTTGGATTATTCTCACTCTCAAGAGTGGTGGATGGTGTACTGGCCTCAAATGGGAAAACTCGAGCCAGACTATTGAATTTTCAACGGATAAATCTCTGAGAGTGTTATCAATTCTTACCAATGATGAAGACGTCTGTATCTTCATTTATTCCCAATTCATGTTGTCTCTAGCCAGCCGACCGTAAGGGACTATATGAGGGCAGACGTCTGTATCTCTGGGGCCTGGCTGAAACTGGTTTAAATTCTGAAAGGAAGCATAAAGAACAGCCATGTCATGGACTCTGGAATTCCATACCATCATATTCATCGTCCATATACTCACTGATCATTATTCTTTTTTTAATATTTCGAATTCTTTTGGTCCTTCATGCCCAGCTTTTGCGGTGATCTCAACTGCGATTTCCTCTTCACGTCCATGTTTGTATGTGTCAGTGTCTTTAACATTGTCTAGATGATGAAGACTGTCGTTGGATCGACGTGGCGACAGTCCGCCATTAGAGGGGAAAATACGCTCATGGTGACTTCCCATCTAAGCAAAATGGTTTCGTCAATGAAGGACTAAGTAGATAACGTCTTGCATATATTGGATCAGAATAGGCACTACCGAACAACACCAATGTCACTCAGCATCATTGCAGTGCTTCATCCGATAGGCTACCCATTGAATACTTTATACTAAAAGCATCCCGTGGCTTGCAAGCACTGGAACTGCAATAGGGCTACTTGTGTGCGGCTGTGTCGGGGATAGTCGGATTGAGCAGGGTGGGAGGTATGCCACTGGCTGGGAAGATTAGCCCACAAAAAAAGACAAATAATAATGTACACATCGAACTGCCTTATGTTAGTTTTCTAACAAGAAAGTAAAAATGCCAAGAAAGGAAAGACACAGAGTGTGCGCTGATAGGCTGTTAATGCACAGATTTAAAATAGATACTTAATCCACAAGCTTTGAACCTTATTTTGATAGACCCATTGTTTTCACATTGACTATTTTAGCAAATACCAGAAATCACGCATTGTCAAAACTTGTAATGGAATTTGTATTAAACATGGACTTCTAGAATTTACTGAAGGCAAAGAGATGAGAGGAAGACGACTGGAGAGAGAGAGAGAGAGAGAGAGAGAGAGAGAGAGAGAGAGAGAGAGAGAGAGAACGACGAAAGATTTTAATCGGTAGAGGCCATGGTGCCTTCCGATATAACAATAACAATTCATACAGTAAGGTAACATGAAATAGTTTAACAATAAGAAGCTGACAGATAAGCACGCGTAATGCACACAATGAAAACGACAGTTGGGTTCAATTAACTGACCATAGCTGTGCGTCTCTTACAGGCCTTGTATAAATACACGGATATGCTCTGCAGTACTTTTTATTTTCAATTGCCCTTTGCAAAGCGGCTCGAAATAAACAGGGGTTTTCCAAGAATTTCCGTGGAATGCATTCATACCGTAAATCCATCGGAACAGGACAAAAAGTAGGAAATACAATTCGTCTTCATTTGCGTTTTTGCATAAAGGACATAGCATACTAACGTTATTGGTATTTATATATTGGTACTGATGCGCTTTGATGTCTGAAATTCCCCATCTAAATCTTGCCAGATAACTTCTAATATGCCTGTCAATATCAAGCGAGAGATATTTTTCACATCTAACAGTCTTGAAAGTTCTCTAAAATGAATATCGCTCACTGTTCTGGATGTTTTCATGTCAATTTTGCCATCGATTATCAATCAGCCTTTGCCGAAGGTGCTTCAAATATGCATTTACATTTCCAACTCCTTAATTCATCCAAACAAACCCAAATCCATTATAAAACAGAAAAGCCTCGAACACCTGAAACCCACAATCTTTTATCAAACGATTCCAATCCCAGCAAAATGTTATATGCTTTAAGTGGTAGTCTATCATCATCCATCCGTACAATCTTCAGCCAGCATCTGATGCACTGCACATATGAATTGATATAGATTGGATAGCGGTTTGTTTCCCCATAAACACATTCATTAGGTGTCTTCATGTGAACCCCTAGAAATTTCTTGAGATCAAATAAGTGAACTCTTTCAACATGAACAGCAGATTTATCTAGACTCCAAATCTCAGCACCATATTGAGCAACAGGTTGAACCTGGGAATCGAAGAGTTTAAGAAACGTTGTCAAGGAATATATATTTAAATTCAACGGATATATATTTCCAAGATACACAATAAGGCGTTTTTCGCTCTGCTTGCTAGATCCTGAAAGCGACTGTAAAGCTTAAGCGTGTAGAGAAATAGATGCCAAAGTATTTATTAAAATTTACTACAGTCATCCTCTTTCCTTTTCAAAACCATTTTGCGCTTCCTGCCAAATAACTTCCTTTTCTGAAAACCACAGTATTACTCTTTTTCATATTTACTTTTAGCTGAAGTTTAGAAGCTGCCTGGCACAAATAGTTTAATTGAGTCTGGAGGCCAATTGGAGTCTTTTTTTTTTCTGTCCCAACCTCTGCGCCACCCCAGAGGCAGTGCACCCACGCCGCTCATTCCGACACCCCGTCCACAGCCACAGCCCGGTCGGCACCGGCAATCCACAGGGAGCAGTCAATGTCAAGTCGTCAAGAGGCAACCCACCGGAGGAGACACTACACTGCTGCCGAGTCACTTCGGTGGTGTTCAGTGGCGCCTGTTCTGATCTAACGTACGCAGGACACCACCTACTAAGCCCCCTACTGACGACAATAATTGCTTAGTCGCGGAGCCGGCGTGAGTGAGCTCTCCCTCCGGAGGGCGCCACCACGTCCGTCCAACGACAGCTCCCATGGACTCGCCGATACCGGTGACCCCGACGGAACCAAACCAAGGCCACAGACGTGGAGAGGACATCGAAATTGAGGTCAGCATGAGAGCAGGGCATGAAGGGCCACAGAATTTGAGACATTTTTTTTTATGCTGATCGATGAGAATGAGGATGATTAAGATGATGCTACGGATTTCCATTTCGGTCTGAGACTACATGACAGGGCTGTACTCTACGCTTCCTTTCATAATATATCCCGGCGTCAACCAGGCCCGAGAGATACAGGTACCTGCAGTGTTGGTGAGGAAATTTGAGCAACACTCTCAGAAACGCATCCAAGTGGATGAAGCTCGACTGTGTGGTCCCAGTCTTCCCAACTGAGTCCGCAGCAACTCAACTCTGGGTAGGAGCCGGTCGGGGCAGAAAAACCCACATGACTTCTGATGGGATTCGAACCCACGACCTCCCAGCCGGGAGTCCGCGACGCTGACCACTTCGCCACGGCGGCTGGTCCAATTGGAGTCTTAGGTAATGAAACAATATGATCAGCAAGTAACAAAATAAATAATTCAATAAAATCAGGAGAAAGTGTTGCACCATGTCTTCCTTTCGCTATAATTTCTAAAGCTAATTCGTTTATAAACAATGATAAAAGAACGGGGCTACAAGCATCTCCTTGTTTTGACCCTGTATACATAAAATAAAGTCAGTAAGTTCCCCACCAGATCTGACTCTTGGTTTAACATTATTGTACATACTTTTGATATTGTTATAATTTTCTGTTGATGCCATTCTTTTTTACTATTGGCCAGGGTAATTTTCTACAAACAAGTCGAACGCTTTCTCAAAATCAATAAAAGCTACATATAGCTTACGATTATATGAAAACTGCTTTTGAACTAAAGCCAAAAGGGTGGAATGTGGGATGATTCTTTTTGAAGCCAGCTTAATATTCACTTGTAATGTTATTTTGATCGATCCATTTTTGTAATCTGTTGTTAATAATACAGCTGTACAATTTGCTGCTTATATCAGGCAGTGAGATCGCTCTGTAACTGCCAGGATCATTTGCGCACCCTTCTCAAACAGTGGAATAATGATCGATTCAGACCAGTTTTCTTAATACAGTCGAAAAGAGCATACAGTCGAAAAGAGCATTGAAAATTTTAAGAAAGAATTCAATCACGATAACACCACCATTCGTATATAGCTCGCCAGTCAAACCATCAGGACCCGCAGATTTTCCATTCTTTAATTTTTTTCAACGCAAACAGAATCTCCTCTTTTGAAATGGGACTATCCAAGCAGCTTATTTCATTAATTTGTTCTGTGTCACGTATTTGTGCAGGTCATATGTTCTTAAACAGTCACTAGTACCGTCAGTCGGTCACACGCATGCAGGTCCGGATCCAGTATATGCGAGGAGGGCTCCAAAGGAGGTCTGAGATCCAGTGAGGGAGGGGACACAGTGAGGGAGGGGACAGTAGCGGTGGCACGCACAAAAATGCAGTTTTTGCCAGCCAGGGGAGAGGGGGTGGCGTTTCAGAAATCCCGGAACCACCCCTCGCCATCTGGCCACGATGATGTATGCCTACTCTCTGTCTGTCTGTCTGTCTGTCTGTCTGTCTGTCTGTCTCTCTCTCTCTCTCTCTCTCTCTCTCTCTCTCTCTCTCTCTCTCTTGTTCTTTTTTTAAAGTTTACGTATGTTTTTGGTTTCTTTTGACATTTTCAGAGTCTTCTATTTTTTAAGCAGGTGTGGTGTATTGAAATTGTCACCTTATTCGTTTTACTTCTGATTTCATGCTCATGTTACCCTCCCCCCCCCCCTTCTCTCTCTCTCTCTCTCTCTCTCTCTCTCTCTCTCTCTCTCTCTCAGCTTTATATTTAATTACCATTCGTCTCTAGCCTTTTTGTTCTTGCAGAAGATGTGATGACCTGAAAGCTAGATGATGGAGTGGCACGCTTGTCTCTCTGACACATCGTAACATGTCGTCATCATAGCATGAAACTCGCCACGCATCATTGGACAAGAAGTTGCCCTGATGAGCAATATTAGAACTAGAGGAGAAAATATGCTTCTCTCTCTCTCTCTCTCTCTCTCTCTCTCTCTCTCTCTCTCTCTCTCTCTCTCTCTCTCTCTCTCTCTAAATTTAAGTCACCGTCTCACCTAAATTCTGTTCCCTCGCTTTCACGTGCTAACGCAGGTGAATCACTGAGCTGTGACACCACGAGTGACACTGCTGCCATGTTGTCGCTGCCGACTAACGGCAGTGCTCACGGTGGCCGTGTTAACTCGCCTGTACCCTCTTGTCAGTCCCAGACTGGGTCGATTTCACCACCCAGTGACCTTTCTGAAAAAATTAACACCAACCCCACTATGGATTTCAATAAGTGTAGTAAGAAAGATGGAAAGGGGACTGTCGCTGGATGGGGTGTGGTGGTGGTGTCCTTCTTGAGAAGGAGAAAGTGGCGAGGAGAACGGTGGGGAGGGGGGGGGAGGGAGGGAACGCTCATTCGCGCTGATTCTGAAATTTAACAGTTAATTCTGCCGTCGAGGACATCGTAGGTGATGTGTCATATGCGTGTTGGATCAGAACAGCCACCCGCTAGGCACCGCCAAAGTGACTAAGCGGCAGTGACAGGTTTGCCTCGTGACCGCGTGATGTTTAATGCTGTTACTGGCATTTGGCCTATGGTGAAATGGTCGGAGCGTTTTCCAGCGGAGCTGACGGTCGTGAGCTCGAATCACTCGTGGGGTCGGATTTGTTCGGCTTCAAAACTCTTTCTGTTCATCCAGCAGTAAAGGAGGAACAGATTCAGTTCAGGGAAGTTAAAGAAGGCGGAGCGAGAGGCCTTGACATGGTGAACCTCTGACAGCTCACTGTCCTTACGCCGAGAGTCTATGGGAGCTAAATGTTTGTGTGGTGACTGGGACTGTAGAATAGACGCAACCCGCAAGTGTCTGTATGAGAGGCACGAGTGGTGGAACCTCTGACAGCTCACTGTCCTTACGCCGAGAGTCTATGGAGCTAAATTTTTGTGTGTGACTGGGACTGGTGATAGACGCAACCCGCAAGTGTCTGCATGAGAGGCACGAGTGGTGGGGGTGGGGTAGGCGGGGGTAGAAATGTACATACAACGCTTGAGAAGAAAAAGAAAAAGATACACCCGAAGGTGCAGTTGGAACCCAGGGAAGTACTGTCCTCAAATGGCAAACAGACCTGCTGGGAGTAATCCCGCACCATCCTTGGAAGCCTTCGCTGTGTTCACATAGGGTGCAGGCACGCACAGGGCATTCCATTTAGACGTCAAGGGACATGATTGCTCCCTGGCAGATGCCATTTTATGATGGCTACTGGATATGACACGACAGAACCTCCACGGGAGTGTTCCCATGGGTGTACCAGCCCATAGTTCACGACTGCAGAGCCCACCGGCAAAAAAGGCCACTGTGAAGCAACTGCCGTGTGCACCCCAAAGCCTCACTCGTGGCTGTTCCTCTGACAGGACTGGTGAAGACAGTGCAACTCCAAACATGGCCACGCTTTCGCAATAAGACCTTACCGTCTTTATAAAGAGAATCCCGGACACAGTCTTTCCAGCTGTCAACAGGACTTTCCTGCGGTCCGGGGTCTTTCCTCACCGTCACTGGCCTTTCACTAGAGTCGGCCAAAAGGCGGGCAAGAAAAAGATACGCTGAAGGTGCAGGTGGGATCCAGAGAAGTACTGTCCTCAACTGCCGAACAATCCAGCTGAGAGCAATTCTGCACCACTCTTAGAAGCCTGCGCTGTGTTCACATAAGATGCAGGCATGCACAGGGCATTCCATTAAGTCGTCAAGGGACATAATTGCTCCCTGACAGATGCCATAGTATAGTGGATACTGGATGTGACACGACAGAACCTCCTCGGGAGCGTTCCCATGGGTGCACCAGCCCATATTTCATGACTGCAGAGCCCACCGGCGAAAACGGCCATCGTCAAGCAATTGCCGTGTATATCCCGCAGCCTCACTCGTCGCTGTTCCGCTGACAGGTGAAGACAGTACAACTCCAGATATGGCCAAGCTTTGGCTATGAGGCCTTACAGTCTTTCCCGCCAAAGGTTTGGAAACTATGCCACTGAGTGGACACAGATGGAAAAAAAGCAGTAACAACACACTAAAAGAATACAAGGGGAGCGCAGACTTCTGTCAACGTTTAACAGGTGCTGGATCCGTCCTTTAAGTTGGGAACTCACCAGATCAAATCGTTTGCCAGTGGGCCGAAATTCCATATTTTCTCGAATTTTCAAGATCAGCCTTTTACTTTTCTGTTGTTGTTATTGTTGTTGCTGCTGCTGCTGCTGTTGCTGCCCCCTGCTGCTGCTGCTGCTGCTGCTGCTGCTGCGCTGCCGCTGCTGCTGCTGCTGCTGCTGCTGCTGCTGCTGCTGCTGCGATCTTGCTGAACAGGCTGCAGCCACCTTTCGGGATCTTCCGTTTAGGTTCGTCCTTGTGATACATTCCATCATTCCAGCAAGTTTTGTCAGAATACGTCCAGTGGTTTTCCCACCATTATCTTGCTGACAAATAAATAAACTAACCACCCGCTATGGCTAAGTGGTAATGTCGCGACCTCCTGGCTGGGACGTCGATGTTTCGATTTCTGTCAGAGCCATTTATTTGTGGGATTTTTCTGCCCCAACCGGCTCCTATCTAGACTTGAGTTTCCAGTGGGCTCAGTTGGGAAGACTGGGACTGCTTAAATTTCCTGACTTAACAGGTGTTTGTATCCTTCGATTTTGTTGACGCCGGGATTTGTTATGAAAGTAAGCGTATAATACAGCCCTGTTATGCAGTCTCAGACTAGAATGGAAACCCATAGCATCATCGTCTTCATCCTCATCCTCATCGATCTACGTAAAAGATGTCTTAGTTTCTGTGGCCTTTCATGGCCTGCTCTCATGGTGACCCTAGTTTTTGATTTCCTCTGCACGTCTCTACCCTTGGTGAGTTCTTGTTGGGGCGGCGTTGCCAGTATCGGCAAATTCATGGGGACTGTCGTTGGACGTACGTGGTGGTGCTCATTCACACTGGCTCCGCAGCTAAGCAATGTGGTGTCGTCAGAAGGGGGCTTAGTAGGAAGTGTCCTGTGTATGTTGGATTAGAACAGGCATCACTAAATACCACTGTTGTGACTCGGCAGCTGTGGACTTTTTCCTCCGGTGGGTTGCCTCATGACTACTTGATATTGACTGCTCCCTGTGGATGGCGGTGCCGAGGCCGTGGCTGTGGACGGGGAGCCAGAATGAGCGGCGTGAATGCAATGCCACTGAGCTAACTAGCACAGAAGATGAGTCAGAAAAAAACCAGATAAATAGACTGGGCAACGGATGAGTGGATGAGAACGTGCCCTCGTTTCTTCTCCTCGCATAACCGCATCGGTAATCACTGAGGCATCGCCCTGAAGAACAGTTCAACATGTTTCCTCAGTTCTGTCGGTTCCATGCCAAAGCCTGAGTCTCTACAAATATTTTCTCTGTCCACTCGGCAATGTTGTCACTCCATTATTGTTTCTGTATTCCCCTCAGTCTCCCTCTTTCCACAGTTCTAGCGAAGCCACTGGATCTTGATATATGGCCATATCAACGTACTTTTCTTCTCCTGATTTCAGCAGATCTTCGTACAGTCCTATGTAGTGCCTGATGGACTGATGCATTTGTTGATTCGTGATATGATCAGTGTATCTGATGCTTAACATTTAGCTGCAACATCTTATTTCTATGACTTGGATTCTTCTTTCCAGATCCGCCGTAAGGGTTCATGTCTCGCATGCGTGCAGGAAGATGGAATATATGAGTTCACTCAGGAGCCTAATCTTTTGTTTCATGGAGATATTATTGTCCTTCCCGGACATGTTTAAATACGGACAGTGCTTTGGATCTCTTTGCTGCACTTGAGAGGATTT
>CM065714.1:79470147-79497647 GCA_033310375.1 Conus canariensis
GTGTGTGTGTGTGTGTGTGTTTGTCTGTCTGTCTGTGCGTGCCTGCGTGCGTGTGTGTGTTTGTGTGTGTGTGTGTGTGTGTGTGTGTGTGTGTGTGTGTGTGTGTGTGTGTGTGTGTGTGTGTGTGTGTGCTAATAATGATCAAAGAGGATATTAGTGATGAAGATGATGCTTTGGAATTTCCTTTTGGTCGGAGACTGCTTGACAGGGCTGTACTCCACGCTGCCTTCCATAATTCATAGTAGTGTCCCAAAAGCGCGAGAATGGATAACACTCCACTGTGTGGTTCCAGTCTTTCCATTTGATCACGTAGCATACTCCAAAATGGGAAGGAGCAGGTCGGGTCCCAACAATCGCATACATTAATATGTAAATGCCTCTGATGGGAATCGAACCCACGAACTCCTAACACCCCCCCCCCCACCCACCCACCCACACACACTATTTTGGCGGCGCTAACCACTGTACCACAGCAGATGGTTGCAGGCTTGGACATTCACACAGGGAATCAAAACCGAGCTCACCATGTAAGGCCAGACTTAAGCGATTCAACAGTTATTGTCGTCTGAAGGTGGTTTAGTAGTAGGTGACGTCATCCGTATGTTGGACAAGAACAGTGACCACCGAACACCTCCAGAATGATTCATCAGAAGCGCAGTCTCTCCTCTGGTGGGTTGCCTCATAACCTGACATTGAGTACTTCCTGTGGATCGCACTGCTGGTGCTGCCTCAGGACGAAAATGTATGTGGCTATGTAAGTGGTGCCTGAAAAATCGGCGTGGGTGTAATGCCACTTAGGGGGTTCAAATTATGAGACAGTAAAAGTAATGTTAAAAAAACAGCCATGTTCTTCAGCGGCAGCCGAAATATCCCCCAATAATGGAGGTGCCAACCAACTACCTGTCATTGGTGACTCTAACCATCCTGCTAAGCGGTTTGTATCAGACAAAATAGATTGACGGAGATGCTGCATTGTCAAAGATTTACCTCCCCCTCTGATGCGTAAGGAAGATGCGGCGCATCTGGTATCAACCAGTTGTTTGGGTAACAGGAGGGATGCTTTAGATATGTTCTAAAGCATACAGAATCTCAGATGCTGTCTAACAAAATACAGCTTTTATGGCATGTGAGTTGCAAAATAGTGCTACATGCCAAAACTGAGCGTCCAATACGGTACTTCCTGTGGCTTTTTTGTCACTTGCTTGTGTACGAAACATGAATCGAAGCTGGTTCCTGCGTGCTATCACTCGGCTTTGACAGAATACCTCTCGTGTGTGTATGTGTGTGTGTGTGTGGGAGGGGGGGGGGGTAAGTGTGTGTGTGTGTGTGTGTGTGTGTGTGTGTGTGTGTGTGTGTGTGTGTGTGTGTGTGTGTGCGCGCGCGCGCGCGCGCGCCGTGGACAAAGTCAGAAAGAAATAACAGATTTTTACGTGTATAATATTTTAACAATTTTTTTTTACATCTCTGTCACAACCTCCCAAAGCCGCCTATTCTTCTCCCACTCTTCTATCCGCTTTCCTAAATAAGAGAGAGAGAGGAGGAGAGAGAGGGAGAGAGGAGAGAGAAGAAGAGCAGGGGGGGGGAAGGGAGACGAGAAAAGGGAGGATAGATTGCTAAAGAAGCAAGCGACCATACAGCAAATGAACAGTAAATACACGAAAGAGACAGACAGAGACAGAACGGGAGACAGACAAGAAAAGACCAGAACGACGGTATGCAAAAAAGATGAAAAACAGAGGATCGGATTTTGTTATTTTAATCCAAACGTAAGCATATTTGAAAGACATCATCCTTCCCAATTAACCCCCCCCCAGACACAGCGACGCGGGCGCAACTCGCGCCCGACATCGTTTCTGAAAACCACAAGATTTTTCTTTTCTCCGCGCATTCCCGAAGTCTCTTCCCAATTCGCCCCCCCCCCCCCCCCCCCCCCCCTCTCTCTCTCTCTCTCTCAGCCCAGCCCACCCCCCACTCCCTCCTCTGGCTCATGCTCCCCTCTCGTCCCTTTCCCCTTCCCACTCTCCCTATCCTCTACTGTTCCTCTCCCAGGCTCATCAGTGCGTGGAGGAAAGGAACTCCCCAGATGATGTTTATTTGATATCGATTTCCATCAACCGTACTGTACCACTGACCGGTTCTGCTCGCCATCTGACGCAATGAGACAGAGGGCACAGGGGAAGAGAAGTGTGTTTGTGTGTATGAGGGAAAGAGAGTGAGGAGAGACCGGGAGGGGTAGAGGGGAAGGGTGGAGATGGGGGGGGGGGGAGGGGAGAACGGGGGTGAGGGAGGGAGACGAAGATACAGACAGGATTAACGGATAGACAGAGAGATCGAGACAAAGACAAGGAATCTTTTGTTATGTTCGCTGACGCAACTCGCCAATGAAATAGAAATACGGTGACGGAGACAGACATACAGACAAACAGGCTGACAGAAAAGAGAAATACTTACGGACATGCGCGCGCGCGCGCGCACACACACACACACACACACACACACACACACACACACACCACGCACGCACGCACGCACGCACGCACGCACGCACGCACGCACAGCACGCACGCACGCACACAGTGGGGGGGGGGGGGGGGGGAGGGAGGAAAGGAGGGAACTAGCAGTAATTCGAGAGTACAAAACCTAATGAAAGATATAGCACCCGAAGATTTAAACTTACATTTTACAAATATTACTAAGGATATAAATGTAAACGAGAAAACTTAATGTTAACAAAATTTATGCATTAGAAAAATACGGTCGTTGTAAAAACATTTGTTCATGTTTCGACATACCACCATTATCATTAAATGAAGTATTCAATAACTTAATTCACTCAAAACGTTCAAGGGCTAGAGATTTAGATGGAACCGATGGTAAGATTAAAAATCGCTGCATTACAACTTACCGATAGATGTCTTACAAATACTAACATTAATGGCCTTACTCGATATTTTGTAGTAGATTTCGCAAAAGCATTTGAGTTATCAACCACTCAGTTCTGATACAGAGAAAAGATATGTGTGACAAAGTATTGAATCAAGCCTTAAAATAATTTCGTCTTTTCTCAATGATCGTCTACAGCTTGTTGAAATTAATTCCAAAAGATCAAAGTTACTCCCTTTAAAATTCGGTGTCCCTCAAGGGTCTGTACTCGGGCCCTTGCTCTTTTCTATTTATACTAATGGCTAACCATTATATGCACAGTGTTGTTGTGAAATAGTTGCTGATGATACCTCATTACAATCACACAGCAGTAATCCTAATGAACTGGTAAGTAGCCTGCAGACAAATTTCAACAAGCTGATTACATGGACAGAAATGAATCATATGTCCCTCAATGCTACTGAAACAAAATGCGTGCATGTCACAACACGACAAAAGCGGCAGAAAATGAGTTCCTCATTTTGCATCATGATTTGCCCAAGGACAAAAAATGGAAGAGGTTACATCGCATAAAGTCTTAGGAGTTAGTATTGACAACGACTTATTTTGGTCTTACCACATTGCTGATCTTGCAAAAGGTATTTCCAAAAGAGTATGTCAACTTGTAAAAATAAAGAATTTTTTAAAATCTTCATGCCAGGAAGATATTCTTTCATGCGCATATCCTCTCTCTTATCAATCATGCATCCACTTGATTGGATAATGCCAGTGAAACTAATATGAAACAAGTAAGTCGTTTACATAAAAGGGCCACCAGATTAATTCGTTTTTCAATCTGTGCCTTGACAAGGAACTCTTACTTGACAAAACTCTTAATATTTTTCCATTCAACGACAGACTCTACTTCAACAAATACTTAAGCATGTACAATATAATAAATGGATCAGCTGCGAAGAAAATCATCAAAAAGTTTGTCATCAAAAGAAATAGACATACATACAAATTGTCTTTTCCCAGACCCCGAAGCGATCTTTATAAATCAAGTTTTGTCTACTCTGGAGGGATCGAATGGAATAATTTGCCTTCGTCTTTGAAATCATGTCCCTCAAAACAGGCATTTAAAAAAAATGTCACTAGAAAAAGCATCTGCTGGAAACTCTACGCAGCAATTAGGAGTCAGTTCTGTTCTTGCACCCCCCCCCTCTCTCTCTCTCTCTCTCTCACTCTCTCTCTCTCTCTCTCTCTCTCTCTCTCTCTCTCTCTCTCTCTCTCTCTTCTGCATTTGAAATTGATGTTTCAACAAAAGATTATTATCATTTCATATAGAAATAGATGTAATGTACATATTTGTATGGTAGAAGTCGGGTGCTTTTAAACATGTTCTTTGTAATTTTGCTCGTTGTATGCTACGTTTCTTTCTTTCTTTTTATAAGGGCAGGATGTAAAAAAAAACAAAAGCGTACACGTGCATACACACACACACACACACACACACACACACACACACACACACACACACAACAGCGCGCGCGCGCGCGCGCGCGCGGCTCTCACACAGAGACGGACAGCTATTCCATCATCTAAAAATGGATACAGATGGCTCAGTATTAGAATCAGGGGAAAGTGGTTCCGGTTTGTAATACCAGAGTTAAACGTGAGACAGTCTCTGCGTATTGGAAAGGGGTTTTCCATTTATACAGCAGAATTGTGTGCAATACTAATGGCTTTGGTGTACATTCTCAACACACCAATGGCCATCTTTCATACATTGTTATGCGTAGATTCGAAATCAGTTCTACAATAACTGCAGCAGTTGAACTGGCCAAGATGTATAGTACAGATATCAATAAACGTAGGTTAAACACATGGAACATAAAATTCTCTCCTCATTTTTAGGTGTATATGTCAGGGGGAAATGTCAGTCCATCATATACTACTAGACTGCCTAATTTTCGCAGGGCGATACAAAGTAAAAGGTATAAATACTGCATATTTTGAAAGCATTGACCATATTTTTATGACACATGTATTACGGACATCGCACACGTTAGTGCCCAGTCAGAGTCGGGCAGACTATTGTGATATTTTTGAGTATTTTCAGAGATATTCTTAGTGGAGTGTCTTGATTCTAACATGTGAAGGAGAGAGGTAACAGAAAAATGGCCGGACACAATAGGTCTGACATTCTCTGTAATCTCTGTTGCCTTTTAATATCGTCTAATATCATCAATGATGAACAGACGTTAAACTTTCCACTGAACTGGAGAGACAGACAGAGAGAGAGACAGACAGAGACAGAAACACAGAGAGATGGACAGAGATGATATAAACAACATATATCGACTGGTAAACACTCATAAACAGGTCTGTAAGCTGGTACAGTCCGCAGACAACATTGCCTTTCTGTTCATGCAAATAGAACGCCTGAGTGTGAGGGGGAAGAGGGGTGAAGGGAAGGGAAAGGACGGGTTGAGGAAAGGGAAGAGAAGATGAAAGAAGAAGGAAGGACAAACTGGGCGACAATGTCCCCCCCCCCCCCCCCCCCCCCCCCGTGGTCACAGCTAAGGTGAGGGGGTGTGGAAGTCTTGTGACAACAGACCAGAAGGGTTCTCACATGTTCATGTTCACCCATAGATAGAAAATTCGGAATAAATCGCCAACACGGCTGCGAGTGAAAAGTGTTCAATATTTTCGTGTATACCGGTTTATGTTTGTTTCTACTTTTTTTCGTTTTCTTTGTTCTAGGTCTTTGTTCCAATTACGTTTTTATGTCAAATGACTTCCAGTTCAGTGTTGAGAAAGTGCTGTCAAAAATCTTATTATGAAAAGGTAACGATGAAACAGAATTTCAAAACATGGTCTTTTTCATGTTTTCGTTTTCCTCTTCTTTCTTCTTCTTCTTCTTCTTCTTCTTTTTTTCTTCTTCTCTTCTTCTTCTCTTCTTCCCTTACGCCTTATTCTCATTGTTCGTCTTGCCCTCCTCGCTCTACCCCTTCGTTTTCTTACTTCCTCCTCCCTCTCCTCCTCCTCCTCCTCCTCCTCCTCCTTCTTTTCTTCTTCTTCTTTTCTACTTCTACGTCTTCGTCGTCGTTGTCGTCGTCGTCGTCGTGTCGTTGTCTCGTCGTCTCGTCGTCGTCGTTATTTTCGTCTTCTTCTTCTTCCCAGCCCTGATAAGGGTCTTTGCGTCGGCTAGGCTATAAGGAACACTACCTTACCTCCTTCTTCTTCTTCTTCTTCTTCTTCTGCTCATCCCCCCTCCTTTGTTTTCTCTTCCTCCTCCTCCTCCCCTACCCCCTTTCCCTTTAGCCCTTTTCTTCCCTCACTGACTCTGCCTCCTTCTTCTCGTTTTCCCCTGCCTCAACACCACAACAACCCCTACTACTACCCTTCTGCTTTCCTCTCTTGCTTTCTTTCTTTCTTCTTCTTCTCCCCCCCCCCCCCCCTCTTTAGCCACCTCTTTCCCTCCTTTTACTTTTTGTTCTTCTCTTTTCCATATTTTCCTCGGTTTTATTCTCTTTGTTATTTTGTTCGTTTTTCGTGTATATCTACTCCCTTCATTTGATTATCTCCCTTCTTCTCCTTTCCGTTCTATTCTTATTCCTTTTCTTTGTCTATTTCCCTTCTTTTGCATTCAGAGTAGGACTGGAAAGGAACTAGTAGTCTTTAGAGAATGATTTGGATAACTTGCAGTGGTTCTTAGAGGACTGGAGAGAGCAGATAGTCTTTAGAGAAGGACTGGAATGGAGCTGGTAGGCAGTCGGCAAAGAAGACTTGTAGGGGAGACTTGTCTTCGGAGAAGGACTGAGAGGGAGCTGAAAGACAGTAGTCACAGACGGGCTGGAAGGGAGCTGGTAGACAGACATCAGAGAAGGACAGGGAGGAAGCTAATTGATAGTCCGCAGAGGACTGGAAGTGAGCTTGCAGACAGATTTTAGAAACGGACTGAACGCGAACTAGTAGACAGTCTTTTTTTTTAGAAGGATGGAGAAGGAGCTGCTCGACAATTTCCAGAGGGAACTGGAAGAGAGCAAGAAGTCTCCCGATAAGGAGGGGAAATGAGCTGGACGGCATTTTCAGAGAACTGGAAGGGAACTGGTCGATAGTCTTCAGAGGACACGGAGTGAGCTGAAAGATGGCCTTCAGAAAAGGACTTGAACGGAGCTGGCAGACAATCTTCAGAGGACTGGGAGGAATTTGTTGGCAGTCTTCAGTAAAAGACGAGAGGGAGCTGGCAGACAATCTTCAGAGGACTGGGAGGAATTTGTTGGCAGTCTTCAGTAAAAGACGAGAGGGAGCTGGCAGACAGTCTTCAAAGAAGACGTAGGAGGAGCTGGTAGACAGTCTTCAGAGGAAAGGGGTGGGGGGGGCGCAGAGCTGGTGGAAATTCTTCAGAGAACGACTGGAAGAGGATGGTAGACAGTCTTCACGAAGGATTTGGAGGGAGCTGGTAGACAGTCTTCACGCAAGGACTGGGATATGATAAAGTCTTCAGAAAAGGACTATGAGGTGGCCAGTATGTAAAGAGAAACTGTGAGTTTAGTAGACAGTCCCAATAGAAAATCAGCGACAAATGATTGTTGAAACGTCAGGCAGAGAGAGAGAGAGCGAGGGAGAGAGACAGACAGACAGACAGACAGAGACAGAGAGACAGAAACAGAGACAGAAAGTGAGGGGAGGGAGGGACGGAGACATGGTGGAGACAATGAGGGAGTGAGGGTGAAAGGGAGTATATGAAACTTTCTAAAAAAATGTTGTTTTTTCCTTCATCGTCATTTTTTAGAAAAAAGGAAAGCATTTGTGGTTTTCTCTTGCAGAGCACGCACGGACTTGCGCGCTCTGACACATGATATGTGTGTATGTGTGTGTGTGTGTGCGCGCGCGTGCGTGCGTGTGTGAGTGCGTGCGCGCGCGCGCGCGTGTGTGTATGTGTGTGTGTGTGTGTGTGTGTGTGTGTGTGTGAATTAACAACTTTTATAGTTCGCTCTGAAACATTTGTCTCTGACACAATCGACATCACAGCATATAGCACGCAGCGTGCATGCAGGTCACGCGATTTGTTTAAAAAAAATTGTTTCTCGATAGTGAAGATCATTTCAGCACTGAAGACTTTTGGGCATCCTCGCAAATTGACAACAAACAAACAAACAAAAAACGCTTGAACTTGCGCTTTTCGATTTTTGCTTCTCTTTTCTTTCCAGACCTTTTCGAATGTTTGCCTGTTGGTCTTCATCTTCTGTTCCATGCTTCTACATTTTCTCTTTCTCCTTCTCCTCTTCCTTCTCTTCCTCGGTTCTTTTTCGCTGTTTGTCGTGTTGTGTTTAGTGTTCGTTGTTTTTTTTTTTCATTTTCTTTTCTTGTTCCCTTCTCTCATATCCATTGACAGTGCATTTGAGTAACACTGTCTTAGCTGAAAATAATGACATTTACCGCAAAATGAGAAATGAAAAATAAGAATTAAATGAAAAACAGAGACAAAGTTTTTGCCCTTGTTTGTCTTCAGATGATACTGAGTGGATGCAGGATCAAGTTAATTTTTGGCGTAGTGTCCCAAATAAACACAAAGTAACTTGTAAATACCACACAAAATCTGAAATGTGTGATGATTATGAAATATAAACATTAATAAAGTCCAAAATAAAGTGTAAAATGTATACATGATGTACAGTAATATAAACAACAACAAAACACTGCTGGAAAATATCCGTGAGGGACTTCGAGGTTATGAAAAGGGAGTATCCGCTTCAATGTCTACTACGAAAACCTGTTTGTTCTCAAAAGTGTGTTGTGTGATCTACAACGAGAATGGTGTTATTGGAGTGGGAAATCGTTTCAGACAGTGTCTGTGAACTTGCTATAGAAGGATCCCTTGAGGCTGAGGGCCTACATGCGACCACAGTCAAAAATCACCCACGAGACAAATTTAGAAGGGATGGGTGTGGGATTGGAGTGAGCAACACTGTTGGCCAGAAGGAGGGCGGATTTAAGAGGAAGACAATATCCGCCGGGGGTCTCAGCAAAGACAATCTTCTCAGGGAGCTGCTGCTACGGAGTCTGTGTCGTCGTCTCACCAGGATCCATGCCCTGCTGCCAATGCACTTAATCAGAGGATGAATCGCCCGTCTTCTGCAACATCTCTCCAAGCAGGGCATTGTGGGAGAAATACAATATCGACCGACTTGACTGCGCAGTCGCCAGTAATCACATGTGGCAGATTTTACTGGCAGCGTTTATCATCTGGAGCCTGGTTCCAGCTCTACAGAAATCCCATGTTAGGTGCCCAGAGTCGCTGCTACTGTCCCTGCCTGGCATTGTGTTGCGGATGCTTCCAACTCTGCTTTTAACCATTGATCCTCAGTGCGTCGACTTTGTTTATTTGTTTTGTTTTTGTTTTGTTTTGATTGAAGAGAAGATAAAGAGACTGTTGTATCTTATCTTTGCGATTTGATTTTTAAAAAAGACATGCTGGAGAAAGTCGCACACTCACACACACACACACACACACACACACACACACACACACACACACACACACACCACACACACACACAGAGTCGTGTATTTGAGAGAGAGTGTGTGTGTGTGTGGCGCATGCGCGCGTGTGTATTTGCGTGTGTGCGCGTGTGCAGATGTGAAATAAGTCCGATAGAATGTGAACATTATTCAGTTCGATTGTCTGTGCAGTAGTTCAAATCGATTCTTTTATCCTGATATTATATATATTTTCGAAAATCATCTGATGCTGGTGTTCAGATTGCCTCCTTATGGCTCACAGTAACTGACTGTCGATGGACTGATGAAGTATGTCTGTTCTGGACAATCAGTTAATGCCACCTCCAACGTCAGTGCGGAAATCCTATTTTCCCTAACTCCCCATTCCATATATCGCCCATCCCTCCACACCCTCCCCACCCCCTGTCTCCATTGCCCTTCCAAATTTCCCCCTATTCGTACGCAGTGTAGATTCCTTGGTTCAGCAATCCGCAGGAACCCATAAACGTCAGGTGACCAAGATGCTCCTTTCCTTGGTTCAGCAATCCGCAGGAACCCATAAACGTCAGGTTACCAAGATGCTGCTTTCCTTGGTTCAGCAATCCGCAGGAACCCATAAACGTCAGGTTACCAAGATGCTGCTGTCCTTGGTTCAGCAATCCGCAGGAACCCATAAACGTCAGGTGACCCTTTCCTTGGTTCAGCAATCCGCAGGAACCCATAAACGTCAGGTGACCAAGATGCTGCTCATAAGAGATGACCCTGCGCTGTTGCCCATTACTTTGATGATTTCTACAAATGTCTTGACTCAACAGCAGCTTTGCAGGAGACTACAGTAACGAACAACATCCGTTGTGTCTGTAGTTGGTAGCCCGGATGACTCAGGTGGAAGAACACCAACTTCATCGTCAGATTGTACCGGTTTCAGTCCCCGTGCATCAACAACAACAAAAAAGTGACAATTTCTCTTGTGAGTCTTAAAGTGTTGTCGGTCGCTGGTAGCCGAGGAATTTTATTCCCGCATAATTTTCCCATTTATTCTTCCTCAAATTATGATAACTATTGCCGCAATGTCATCCTATTACATCTGGTCAGTTGGCTGTCCATTTCAAGCAGCTTTCGCTGTATGCTGCACAGCCTGGAAACTTTGACGCCGTCTTATCCACAGAAAATGCAAACAGACAGAAAGACAGGCAGAGAGAGAGAGAGAGAGAGAGAGAGAGAGAGAGAGAGGGAGAGAGAGAGAGAGAATGCCGTGCTGTGTTGCGCACACAGTGTTGTTTTCGTCCTGTCTGCTTGTTTATATATATTTTTTTCTGTCCGCAAGATAACTGGAAAAAGAAATAGCGAACGGCCAAGAAAACGTAGACAAACGAATCACAGACAAAACACGACGCGTTTCGACTTCTTAGGTCTTCTTCAGGCAAGATACAAAATACTCATTCACTTCAGCGCAAGATGGGCATTGAATGAAAACGAGGCTGTCAAGGAGACAATGTGTGAATCGAGGTAGTAATGATGATAGTTATATTACTGATAGGAATAATGATAATGGTAATGATGATGATTAAAATATTTGAAAAAAATAATTAAAGAAGGATTACTACCACTTATGGTGATAATATGGCAATAGCAGTTGTAGTATGGGAGAAAGGAGAGTGGGTAGAGGATTCTTAAACAGCAAGGTTTGACGTGGCAACGGTCTTAGTGGTGATGGCGATGGTGATGTAATGGTAGTGATGGTAATATTAAGAATAACAATCGTATTGATAATAATAATGATAATACTAACAACTATAGCAACGGTAATTGTAACAACAGTCCTGATAATAAACGTATGATACAGAAATATGATTTTAAAGAAAATTTTTAACAGCAACAATATTGGTAATAGTACTAATAATGGTACTATACTATACTAAGGGAAGGGAGGGGGAAAAGGAGGAGGGGGAGGGGAAGACAGGAAGAGCAAAGAGGAGAAGGAAGGTTTAAATTATGGGAAGGATGGAATCTAATAGTATATCAATAACTATGATATGTATATTAATAGTTTTAATAATAATCATGACTGTAACCATACAGTAATGATAGTGATGCTATAGGAGGCTCGAAAAGTGGAAAGTGGAGCCTGTAGTCGCCTCACTTTGCAACTGGAACATGAAGTGAATCTTTATCATTTTTTTTACATGGTTGTACGTTCGGCCACCTCTACAAGTGACTATTTTCAGGTCTTTAGGAAAGAACGGAATACAGAAATGGAGAAAACGATCTTCGTAAGTGAACTGAAAAATGGGTCTAAAAGAGGGACGAAATATTCATTCGTGTGGATGTCTTAAACACGCTGTGTTGGCGTTCCATCATGTATACTATTTTCATTGAGTTTTTTTTTATTGGTTGCTCGTTTTCCTGTCTTTGTTGAATGAGGAAGAAGCAAGGGTGGGAGGTGGAGGTGGGAAGGGACGTAGATAGGGGATTCTTCTTCTCTTTTGGTCGTTTTTCACTGTAGATGCACCTTTCTGTGTATAAGGACATCGATATAGTTATACCCCTCCCCACCACACCCCCATGTCTATCCACACGCTCGAACCGTCACAGTTATTTAAAGACATGCAGATTCCTTAACATGTTTTAGGCGTCCCACGATCGAGCATGTTTCGAGATTGCTGGCTTTGAAAAACATGGAAATCTGGACTGATCCAGATTCCGTGACTGATCCAGATCGGCACATGTCATAATTCTGCTATTTTGCATTGTTTCTCTTTCTTCTCTCACGCTCGCGTGCGCTGTCATTACACTGTGTGCGCACACACACATACACACACACGAACACACGCCACTCATACATACACGCATGCACACACACACACACACACACACACACACACACACACACACACACACACACACACACACACATATATATATATATATATATATATATATATATATATATATCAAGGCCACATTTAACAAATACATCAGAAAATGGCTTGGTGTCCCAGCTGGTTTCACTAATGTTGTGCTCTCTCTCTCTCTCTCTCTCTCTCTCTCTCTCTCTCTCTCTCTCTCTCCTCCCTCTCTCCTCTCTCTCTCTCTCTCTCTCTCTCTCCTCTCTCTCTCTCTCTCTCCTCTCTCTCTCTCTCTCTTGTATTTTGTCATCATGTAGCGTCGAGCTGCCGTTTGGTGCAGACTTCATGTTTTGGCCATGTTTTGTCAGCTTGGCCACAATAAATGTGCTATGCTTCCTCTTCCACATAGGCATGACGACACTAGATTGATAACGATGCAACTGAATATATTACACATCTTTAATTTTTTCACGACTGAAAAGTAACAAACACTTTTGGCAGCTCACATTTCGCCATACACCCCGTATCCTCATTGAAATGCGCTGGTCGTGCAACATAATCGCTTGAAAGAAGCACCAAGGTTCCCATCTCTTGTCCTGACCTCCTTCCTTCGTGCTCCGAGTTTTCAATACAATGGGCGAACAATTCTATTTGTGGCTTTTCCTTCACAAATGCAGCTAGCTGAAACTTGCCCTTCTTTTCTTCTCGGTTGTCAAATGGCCAAAGTGTATTTGGGATTTGTAAAGTAAATCCCAATGGGTCACCTCTACATCAGTTTAGAGTCTATCAGTGTTTTACTGTGCCATTCAAGTTTTTTCCCCATTAAAGAAGGTTGGGAGCAAACGTTCTCTTCTCCTGTCCATTTACCTCCAGCATCAGAAAATGGACATCCCCGTTGGCAGAAGACTCAGCTGTCACACACACGCGAATGTAGATCTGTGGGTAACGGTTTTCAAATGACGACTTCACATGTACCGTAATCTCTCATTACAAATACTGGTGTCGTTATTTAAACTGGTGCAGTCAGTGTCTGTTTAATTTCGCCTCGTTGGGAATGATGTAGATATAAACCTTACCTTCCCTGGAAAAATCCATATATATGAACAGTACCTCCTTTGGAGGAATTCAGATGTGAGCTATTGCTCCTTAAGAAGGATCCAGATATAACGTGTACCCCTTTAGAAAGGATCCAGATATAAACTGTACCTCGCAGGAATTATCTATAAATGAATTGTTCGTTAAAATGATGGACCCAGATATAACGAATACCTCCTTAGGGAGGAACTAGATATGAACTGTACCTCCTTGGGAGGAATTCAGATATGAACTGTACCGCCATATTAAGGATCCAGATATGAAATATACCTATGAATTCAGATATGACTATTCCTTCTTACGAAGGATCCAGATATGAATTGTGCCTTCTAAGAAGGAATTAAGATATGAGCTTTTCCTTCTTATGAAGGATCCAGATATTAACCATATCTCCTTAAATAGGATCCAGATATGAACTGTACCTCCATAGAAACAATGCCTCCGTTGAAAGGACACAAATAGGAACTGTATCGCCGTAGAAAGGATCCAAATAGGAACGGTATCGCCGTAGAAAGGATCCAAATAGGAACTGTATCGCCGTAGAAAGGACACAAATAGGAACTGTATCGCCGTAGAAAGGACACAAATAGGAACTGTATCGCCGTAGAAAGGACACAAATAGGAACTGTATCGCCGTAGAAAGGACACAAATAGGAACTGTATCGCCGTAGAAAGGATTCAAATAGGAACTGTATCGCCGTAGAAAGGACACAATAGGAACGTATCGCCGTAGAAAGGATTCAAATAGGAACCTAACCTTTTTCGTAGGACACGGTTGTGGATTTCACTTCAATGAGAGGACCAGATATGAACGATACCTCCATGATACTCAGAAAGGCCTCACGTAAAACTGTGCATCGTAGGTAGGACCCGGATATGACTGTATCTCCTGACCAAGGACCCAGAGACGAACTAACCTCCTAACAAGGACCCGGAGACAAACTGTACCTCCTACAAGGACCCAGAGACGACCTATACCTCCTAACAAGGACCCAGAGACGAATGTACCTCCTACCGAGGGACCCAGAGACCAACGGTACCTCCTCATGAAGGACCCAGAGACGAAGTGTACCTCCTCATGAAGGACCCAGAGACGAACTGTACCATCTTATGGAGGACCCAGAGACGAAGTGTTCCTCCTCATGAAGGACCCACAGACGAACTGTACCTCCTCATGAAGGACCCAGAAACGAACTGTACCTCCTCATGAAGGACCCAGAGACGAACTTACCATCTTATGGAGGACCCAGAGACGAAGTGTTCCTCCTCATGAAGGACCCAGAGACGAACTGTACCTCCTCATGAAGACCAAACGAACTGTACCTCCTCAAGAAGGACCCAGAGACGAACTGTACCTCCTAGAAGGACCCAAAGACGAATGACACTCATCATGAAGGACCATAGACGAACTGTACCATCTTATGGAGGACCCAGAGACGAAGTTGTACTCCTCATGAAGGACCAGAGACGAAGTGTGTCCTCATGAAGACCAGAGACGAACTGTTGCTCCTCATGAAGGACCCAGAGACGAACTGTACTCCTCATGAAGGACCCAGAGACGAACTGTACCTCCTCATGAAGGACCCAGAGACGAACTGTACCATCTTATGGAGGACCCAGAGACGAATGTTGCTCCTCATGAAGGACCCAGAGACGAACTTACCTCCTTATGAAGGACCCAGAGACGAACTGTACCTCCTCATGAAGGACCCAGAGACGAACTGTACCTCCTCATGAAGGACCCAGAGAGAAGTGTACCTCCTCATGAAGGACCCAGAGACGAACTGTACCTCCTCATGAAGGACCCAGATACGAACTGTACCTCCTTATGAAGGACCCAGAGATGAACTGTACCTCCTCATGAAGGACCCAGAGACGAACTGTACCATCTCATGAAGGACCCAGAGACGAACTGTACCTCCTCATGAAGGACCCAGAGACGAACTTACCTCCTCATGAAGGACCCAGATACGAATGTACCTCCTAAGAAGGACCCAGAGACTAACTGTACCTCCTCATGAAGGACCCAGAGATGAATGTACCTCTCATGAAGGACCCAGTAGACGAACTGTACCTCTTATGAAGGACCCAGAGACGAACTGTACCATCTAGGGAGGACCCAGAGACGAAGTGTTGCTCCTCAGGAAGACCCAGAGACGAACTTACTCCTATGAAGGACCCAGAGACGAAGTGTACCTCCTCATGAAGGACCCAGAGACGAACTGTACCTCCTCATGAAGGACCAGAGATGAAGTGTACCCCCTTATGAAGGACCCAGAGACGAACTATACTCCTCATGAAGGACCCAGGAGAACTGTACCTCCTCATGAAGGACCCAGAGAGAAGTGTACCTCCTCATGAAGGACCCAGAGATGAACTGTACCTCCTCATGAAGGACCCAGAGACGAACTGTACCTCCTTATGAAGGACCCAGAGATGAACTGTACCTCCTCATGAAGGACCGAGATGACGAACTGTACCCCTTTGAAGGACCCCAGAGACGAAATGTATCTCTTCAGGAAGGACCCGTAGACGAACGAACTGTACCTCCTGATGAAGGACCCAGAGACGAACGAACTGTACCTCCTTATGAAGGACCCAGCGACAAACGAACTGTAGCTCCTTATGAAGACCCAGAGGACAAACGAACTGTACCTACTTATGAAGGACCCAGAGACTAACTATACGTTAAGGACTCAAATGACTGACCTCGTTGTACTACAGGATTTATCTATATTGCGCTCAGAGCCATCTTACATGTATGCATTGAAGGGGCTTTAACGTACCTCTTAAGGTTGTTTTATGTAGCTGACGGCACAACCACTTGAGCATTGAAAACATGGCCAGTGAACAAAGTAAGTCTTGATGGCCCAGAACAGGTGTTATGACGAACATTCTGCTGTCGCTGGAAGTCCTTAACCTCATCCCAGTTGTATAATCTGGTATTGTTCATCGACCATAGGAGCCCCTTACCAATGACATTCATCAGATATTAATTTACGTATGTGTTCGTGTCCTTAGATACTGGCACTGCTATAGCATTAATCTCAACAAGATTTCCAGAGCGCACATTCCAAATATCATTTCTTCTTCTGCTGCTTTTTCTCCTCCTAATCCTCCTCCTCCTCCTCCTTCTCCCTTCCTCCCCCTCTCCTCCTCTTCCTCCTCCTCCTTCTTCTTCTTCCTATTCTCCTCCTCCTCCTCTTCTCCTTCCTTCTCCTCCTTCTCCTCCTCCACACCACCACCACCCCCCATCCTCCTCCTCCCACAACACCACACCACACCTCCTCTCCTCCACAACCACCACCACCACCACCACCTCCTCCTCCTCTCCTCCTCCTCCTCCTCTTCCTCGTCCTCGTTCTCCTCCCCTCTCTTCTTCTTCTTCATCTTCTTCTCCTCCTCCTCCTCCTCCTTAACTCCATGGGGAGTCATTGGGGCACCATTCTGAAGAACAGTTCACCAGGTACCTCCAGTTCTTCTCTGGAAATATTTGCTCCTGTCCATTTTCAATGTCGTCAGTCTATTGTTTTGTTTTTTTTCTTTTCGGTTTGTGTGTGTGTTATTGTTGTCTTCCCATCCGTCTCCTTCCTTCAACGGCTTCATAGAGGATTCATTTAGCAAGGCCATTGGATCTTGTCACATTGCTATACCTAAGTAGTTCACTTTTCTTGACAAGTGTTTGTAAATCTTCGTATAGTTGTTTGTGCTGCTTGATGGTCTGGTGCACTTGTTCGTTGGTGATATGATCAGTATTGTTCATGTTTCGTATCGCATTGTCCATGGCTTGAACATTTCTTTCCAGTTCTGCCGTGAGTTTCCGTGTTTCGCATGCGTACAGGAAGATGGAATATACCAGTGGACGCAGAAGTTTGAGCTTGTGTTTGATGGAGATGTTCTTGTCCTTCCATATAGATACTGATTTTGACGGCACTATGATTGTCTTTACTGCCCTTGAGAGGATTTCTGGTTTTGATTCCTGACTGCTAACGATGATTTCTTGGTAAGTGAATTACTGAACAGAATCTAGCTTCTCACCATGGACAGTTATGTTAGTATTTGTGGTGGTGTTGTGGCTGGCTATTAATTAGTCTTCAAAGTGCTTATTTCCATGTCATATCTTGCTGATGTTTCATCCAGTCGTTCAACAAGGTTGACGAGTTCTTCTTCATTGCCTGCCGGGCCATCGATGTCACCTGCAAATCGAAAGTTCATGATGGTTCGTTCACCAATGCTGACTGTGCTGAGATGACCTTCAATTGCCTCACTCGTGAAGCTTTCCGGAAATATGTTGAAAAGTAAGGTAGATAGAAGGCACTTCTGCCGAATTCCAGCTGAAATATGGAACCATTTTCTAATTCCCATGTATGAGCCCTGCACTAGTCGCTTTGGAGTACAGTTGCTGCATGGTATTGAAACCTGCTCCATGTTGAATTTCTTAATTATGGTCCATAGTGCCTCCTGCCAGACTTTGTCGAACGCCTTCTTCAGATCTATTAAGATGTGGTAGAACTCCTGGTGCGCGTGATGCTTTTCGCAGAGTACGTGGGTATAAAGTTTGTTTGATGGTACTTCTGCATTTGCAGAATCCAACCTGTTCTTGAGTAAAAACGATATCTGCCTGCGATTGCAATCTATTCAGAGTGATTTTGAGCGTTACTTTGCTGACATGTCTAATCACGCTTTTCGTTCGATAGTTCTGAAAGTGTTGGAGATTTCCTTTCTTAGAGTTCTCCGTTTCTTCCATTTCTTTACAGATTCTATTGTTTACTGCATTGTATCCCCCCACCCCCACCTCCCCCCCTTCCATCTGCTTGAGTAGTTTTATGGTGTTTCGAGAGTCACACTTTTCCAGATATAAGTTGAGATCCATAACTCTGATTTCTTTCTGTTTATTCCTAGGACCTCTATTGATGTTTCAGTGTCCAGTTGATTGAAATTGTTTGTGAGGGCTTCAAGGTCGGAATCTAGGAAAAGTAGTGGGGCAAATTTTCCTCTTATGGCGGGCCCCTTCGAATTGTCCAGCGATGTCAGGATCTTTCAATTTGCCAAGATTGAATTTGAGATGATTTTTTTTTACACTGCTCTTGTTCTTCAAAGTATCTTAAAATTTCTTCTGACAAGGTCGGGGTCACTGTCAATGTCTACTCCTGGAAATGTCCTTGTCTGAGCTCTATTGATGTCAGACCTGTACCGGTTCTTCACAAGGATATGATCTATCTGTTGTGGTACTGACTGTTGTGGAGTGCCATGTCCATCGTAGAAGCGTTTGCTACCAAATGAATCGAAAAAAGTCAGTATTACTTGCAAGTTGTAGCAGGCGTAGTCTCTTCATTGACGATCTTATTATAATAAAGGCCACAGAAATTGTTCCAGTCATCTCGGGCACCTTCTCAGTCTTGGCATTCCACCCACTCTGAACGATGATATCGTCTTTCTTGTCAACCTCACTGATGCCCGTTTGGAGCTGGGAGTAGAATTCAGTCATCATAGACTGATGTAGGAACATTATACATGCACTGCCGTGATGTTGCCGTGATAATTTTGATTCTGGTGGAAACATGGCAGCACACCAGTATAGCGCTCCTGATGAACGAAAAGCCCCGCTCCATGCACGTTTGTCTTCTCTGTAGCACAGGACATGATCTTAGACTGTCAGTACTTCTCTGTTGTTCTTCCATCTCACTCCGCAGAGGCTGATAACATGCCTTGAGTATCTGTCCATTTCATGGATAAAGTCTTTCAATTTTGCAGCCTGCCTGAATAATCCTACTTTCCAGATTACATATGTAATATTCTTTCCAAATATACTCTGTGTTTTTTCCCCAAAAGCACACTTTTCCCGTCCGCCACGGTGGAGGTCGACGGATGCATGGTTATTGTTCATCCGAGCAGTGACCGATTCTGCATGCAGTCTGTATTTTCTTCTGCCGTGGTGTTTCTTGGGCAAGTAGAACCTGGTGGAGCCTGTCTCTCCCCTGGTCGCATTTTCATGTAGGGTTTACTCTCCACATGTGGCAGATAGCACTAGGTGTACATGGTTACCAGTTGCAAAAGAAAAGCTCTGAACTGACTGATAATAAGTGTGCAATATGGAGTTGTGGAAAACCGAGATTTTACAGATCTTTGCAAATGTCTTTGTAAATGTAAATTTAACAGATTTTTGCAAATGTCTTCGCTATGTTGCCTTGAGATTATTCCAATGTTTGTTTTGTTGATGATATTTCTTGTTTTCCTTCAAATATAGATATGCGGCCACTTCCTCTCTTCATGTTCAGATCTGAAAAATGGTCTGTGGTATAGCCGCTTTGCTTTTGCTTCTTTAGGTTATTCTTTAGATTTGTAATCACATCGACCAAGCTGTAATCCAGTTCTTATCGTTGCCACACACACACCACACAACACACACACAACACCCCACACACACAACACACACACACACACACACAACACACCACAAAATACATACATGCATACATACATACATACATACATACACGTCCACATCTGTGGTCTCTACAATTTACACATCTGCATCGCCCCACCGATGAACACCCACCAGGACACATACGTCTACAGTATACACTAGGGTCCCTGAGAGATTCAAAGACTTATCTCAGTTGTCATGCGTTTAATCGTTTGTGTCTGTAATTGGAAAGGCCCAGTATGAGTTTGCCCCAATCTCTAGTAGCCTTCGCAGTGTTGGCCTTGAGATTATTCCAATGTTTGTATGGTTGGTGATATTTCTTGTCCTTCCTTTCAATCTAGATATGCGGCCACTTCCTCTCTTGATGTTCAGATCTGAAGAATGGTCTGTGGTATAGCGACTCTGCTCTTGTTTGTTCAGGTGATTCTTTAGATTTGTTATCACATCAGTCAAGCTGTAATCCAGTTTTTATCGTTGCCTTGACTGCCAGTGTGTTTGCTGTCTCATTTCCCTTAACCCCTGCATGTCCAGGCAGTATATCCATATGAGTCTCTCCAATGGAAGGTTGCATACTACTTCATGCCAAGTAGGGCTAGGCTTCCCATTCCACTCTCCACTTTTTGAAGTAGATTCATGGAGTCGGTCAGTATTATGACTTGTTGAGTTTTTAAACTGGCCTGTGGATGAAATCCAGTGGACTACTTGCGTCACTGCTTCTATCTCCATTGCTGGACTCGAAGTTGTTAAACTTGATGCACCATTGCCTTCCTGGATAGTTCAGCCACTTTGTTCCCAGCCTGACTTACCTTTAGTCACAGAACCGTCAGTGTATATTACAATATCATCTTGTGTGGCAAGGTTTTCTACCTGCATCTGAATTTCTGCGTTCGTTTTCCCTTCTGGCCATTCATGACAGTGTCTTCCAAGTTCTGGAGCGATGGAAATTTGACAGAAGTGTTTGAAGTGGTCTGGATACTTTTCCCATTCGTTCGTTTCTTTGACTTCTGCTAACTGGCACACAAGTTGTACATTGTCATCTGCCTGTTCCATCTATGATTTTACTCGTCTTAGTCGAGTACCCTTTGTTTCCTTGACCGCCGAACGTTGCGGATTTGGGGGATTTCAAGAGTTCTGAAATATGCCTTCACCTATTTTAGCTTGTGTCTTGCCTGCATTGAAGGTATCATATAGTTTCAACTGGTGTGTCCATCGTTGTTCCCAGGATCAATCTCATCGCGTCATTTTGAATTCTTTCTTATTGAAGAAGATCGCTGCTGGACGAATCGTTCTTAGGCAAATCGCAGCTGATCTTTGTCGTGAGGATGACAACCGATAGGTGTCCGTATTATATTTCTGTCGCATGAGAGCAAATGGTCATTTGCCGATTATATATCGAAGATTTTCACTGTCGTTGCTTTCTCTTTCTTTCCCGACAGATCTGATGTAAAGATTTGCCTTGAAAACAAATTATTTAACTTCCCTTTTTCTGACAAAACTGCAGAATATATCTTTTGAGCCTCCATAGATTACAAACTCGCACAAGAATGCCATCCTAGCCTTGGCCTCACTGACTCTCTTTCGGAGTTACTTAGAATGCTACCGACATCATCACGGATCCGGCGTTTGGCATGACAAATTAAACCAAGACAAGTCCAACTGAAAAAAATTCCACAAGAAGGTAACATTTAACCAAAGGACAATTTTCCAGTCATTCACGAAAAGCTTGGCGGCCATGCTGTTATGTAGATGTGGACATGGACATAAGTCTTCGTTCCTTGGTGTTTTTATACCAGATGACTCACCTATCTGATGTATATTTGAATTGCACACACAAAAATGCATTAAAAAAAAGATAACAGATTGGGGTAAAGTTTTTAGACGTATCTTTTGTGCGTCTTCTTTTTGGTCTTCTTCGTCCTCTTCTATTTCCTCTTCATGCATCCTCTTCTTAAACTTCCTCTATTTCTTCCATTTCCTTTTTTTTTTTTTTTTTTTGTTTGTTCCTCCCCCCACCCCCACTCCCTTCTCATATTTTCAACTCTAGTCTGAAATTAGAAAGAGATAAAAAGTAAAATACGAGAGAGAGAGAGAGAGAGAGAGAGAGAGAGAGAGAGAGAGAGAGAGAGAGAGAGAGAGAGAGATGGGGTTGGGAGGGGAGCAAGCGAGGAAAAGTGGGGATAAGAAAGTCAAATGGAAAACTCGATTTTTTTTTCACTTCGATTTTTCCAGGCGTTTTCTTTCTGTCTAGAACACATCAGCATTAAAAGTGTCCACTCCGACTTGTCAAACAGACCACACATGCCAGGTCAAACAAGATGTCACAATTCTTGACGGTAGAATGTGGTAATCAAATCATTTCTTTAAAAACGAAACAAACAACAACAAAAAAACAAGACGGGGACGAGTTAGGGGTATAGGAGCTAGAGCGGGGACCATTAAGAGGGGGATGGGGGGCGGGGGGGGGGGGGAGGGAGGAGGGGGGATGGGGGGGGGGGGGCGAAGAAACACTTAGCTTAAAGTTCGTGTTCAGTTCTGTCCTGTCTCTGTCACGTTGAGATATTCCACTGCAGGAGATAAGGGCCGAAACACTTGCTTGAAGGGGGCTTCTCTTCTGAGGACTCTCTGCTGCCACGCTCTCCACGAGTTTCTTTCTACTGATGCATGGGTAAACCATTGACTTCCGGGAATAGGCCGGAGGACGTCCGGGAAAGACCGGAGGACACTGGGAAAGACCAGAACCAAGGGCTCTGTGGGCTGGCTCCCCACTTTGCCTTAAACATGTGGCTACTAAAAATAAAAGGAAAAGATGCTCCCAGGATTCACCGAAAGGGGGAGAGAATGATGAATCCATCGGTGCTCAACCAATCATGACTGCAAATCCCAAACGGACTATGAACATGGACCAAATGGAATATCCATGTGTCTGTGGAAAGCGTTTCGCTACCACCCGTGGCATGAAGATCCACAGAACAAAGATGGGATGTGTGAAGACTCATCTGAATGAGCAGCAGCGCACTGCATCAGCAGATAAGACGTCGGAAGACCAAGGCCAGGATTTAAACCACAGTGCCAAGGACATCCACGCTGTTGGTTCGGATGAGGAATTTGCACAGGCCCTCGATGCCAGGCGCCTGAAACTCAACCTGCCACGAGCAAACGAAACTGAAGATTGGGAGAAACTGGATGCAAAAATCGTCCAAAGACTCGATGCACTGATAGGGAAAAGCACCCTGGAACACAAACTAGCCACATATGGGGACATTGTGTATGCCACATGTAGAGACGCCTATGGAGCAAAACTACCCAAAGAGAAAACACCTCCAAAGAAATCCAGACGCCAAGAAAAGATGGACAAGATCAGGGTCCAAAAGAAAAACCTCAAGATGCAAATGAAGACCGCACTTCCAGCTGAAAAACAAGGCTTGGAAAAACTGTGGAAAGACCTGAAAGAAAAACACAGCGCCCTCAGCAAAGCGGAATCTGCGAGGAAGAGGAAGAGCAAAAAGAAGAAGACACAAGAGCGCTTCTTCAGAGACCCCTTCCAGTTTGCCAGAACACTGTTTGAGCAGCCAAAATCTGGGACCCTAAGTGTGGACAAAGGAGTTCTTGAGCAGCATCTGAGGAAAACATACTCTGACTCACAGAGCAAAGCACCACTCGACATTCAAGGTCTGGTGTGGCCAACCAACCCTGAGGAACAGTTCAATGGCAAGCCTCCAACGTTGGCGGAAATCAAGAAGGTGGTCGACAAAGCCAGAGCCAAATCATCACCAGGGCCAAACGGAATACCTTACCAGCTTTACAAGAAATGTCCCAAGGTGCTGGAGTGGCTCCACAGGCTGCTGCGATCGGCTTGGAGAAACCAGAAGATCAGCGGCCAGTGGATGACGGCAGATGGTGTGTACATCCCCAAAGAGCAAAACTCAAGTGACATTAGCCAGTTCAGGCCAATATCACTACTGAACGTCGAAGGGAAAATCTTCTTCTCTGTCATGGCAGCAAGGCTGACCAAGTACCTGATGGAAAACAAGTACTTGGATGTGTCAGTCCAGAAAGGTGGCATCCCAGGCGTGGCGGGCTGTGTAGAACACGCCACAATGATCTGGGACGCAATCCAAAAAGCAAAAACAGAAAAGAGAGACCTGGACGTAGTGTGGCTTGATCTGGCAAACGCATATGGATCTGTGCCCCATGAGATGATACAGTTGGCTCTTGAGATATACCATGTGCCAAAGAACATCCGCGACATGCTCAAGAAGTACTTCAATGGCTTCTCAATGCGGTTCTCTACCAAGGAGAACACAACAGACTGGATCAACTTGGAAGTGGGTATTGCAATGGGCTGTGCAATTTCCCCAATACTGTTCGTGCTGGCAATGGAACTCATCTTGAAAGCAGCAACAAACAACGCGAGACAAACAGACCTTGGCGATGGATACAAGATGCCTCCTCTCAAGGCCTTCATGGATGACACTACAGTGATTTCATCCAGAGAAGACGAGACACGTCATGTGCTGGAGAGGCTGGACGACATAGTTGCCTCATCCAGAATGAAGTTCAAGCCAAAGAAATCACGGAGTCTCTCACTGAGGAAAGGAAAAGTGGCCGGATCTGTGGTCTTCAGTGTTGCCAACCAGGCCATTCCAACAGTCACAGAAGAACCAGTCAAGAGCCTTGGAAGATGGTATGATGATACGCTGAAAGACACACAAAGAGCAAAAGAAACCAAGCAGATGGCGGAGGAAGGCTTGGAGACCATTGACCAGTGTGGGCTCCCTGGCAAATACAAGGTCTGGTGTCTGCAGTTCATGCTGATACCAAAGCTGCTATGGCCTCTGATGATATACGACATCTGCACCAGCATAGTGGAGGCAATGGAAGCCAAAATCAACAAGTTCACAAGGAAATGGCTTGGTGTCCCACCCTGTCTGACTGACATAGCGCTGTACTGTCGCCAAGCAAAGCTGAAACTACCCCTGAAATCCATCCTGGAGGAATACAAAGCAGGGAAGATCAGACTTCAAAGCATGCTGGAGGACTCAGGAGACAAGGTGGTAGAAGCAATTAAGCCCCAGCTGAAGACAGGCAGAAAATGGAAAGTTCAAGAGGCGATGGATTCTGCAAAAGAAAGTCTCAAGATCAGAGAAATAACAGGACACACACAGACCAACAGACAGGGACTGGGGGTGACCAAAACTGAATGGTGGTCAAAGGCCAAAGGAAAAGCCAAAAGAGACATGATGATTCAGGAGATGAGAAAAGAAGAAGACCAAAAAAGACTCCAAAAAGCAGTCCAGCAGAGCCAGCAAGGGCAATGGACAACGTGGGAGAATGCACTCCAAAGAAGTCTCACTTGGAATGACATTTGGCACATGGCCCCTCTCAGGATCAGCTTCATTCTCAGATCTGCATATGACCTTCTGCCCTCAAATGCAAACCTGGTGAAGTGGGGGAAAACAGACGATCCTGCATGCCCCCTCTGCCATGAAAAACAAACAGTGGAGCATGTCCTAAGCTCATGTAAAGTAGCCCTGGCTCAAGGAAGGTACACATGGAGGCACAACCAAGTGCTCAAAGAAATTGTACAAGTAGTCTGGGCTAGTACCAACACCACAAAAGGGAAAATCAGGACTCCAAAAGCACCCGCAACATTCTTCACGGCAGGAGGCAGCAAATCATGGCCAAGAACAACAGTGCCACTCGAAACATGCAGGCAGAGTCTGCTGGACGGGGCAGATGACTGGGAGTGCACTGCAGACCTCCCAGAATGGAAGAGTCACCCAGAGATCATCAGCAAGAGTGGCATGAGACCAGACATAGTAGTCCACTCTAAGTCAACCAAGCAGCTGATCATGATCGAGCTCACGGTGCCATATGAGAACAGAATGGAGGCAGCTCAAATCTACAAGACTGAAAAGTATGCTGATCTGGCAAACAGCCTGAGGAGAGAAGGCTATCAGGTCAAAGTCCTCACTGCAGAAATTGGAGCTAGGGGGTTTGTAGGAACGTCTGCATACAGCCTCATGAAACAGCTCTCAGTTGCAGGGAAGGAAAAAACCAGAGCCCTGAAAGCAATGGCAGAAGCGGCAGAGAGGTGTTCAAGCTGGATCTGGTCAAGGAGGAACAAAAGTGAACTTCATAAGGCTTAATTTCCCTACAAATATCAGGTGTCCCTGTGGCTCAGTGGTTAAAGCGCGAGTCATTAAGTGGAAAATGAGCATGTCCAGAGGGTCATGGGTTCGAATCCCAGCCATGGCTCGTCCCAAGATGGGAAAAAAAGGGGCAGCAGAGGGACATCCGGAGTCATGAACCGGGTGTGGCCCAACCCCCCTAGAGTGTCAGGAGATAAGGGCCGAAACACTTGCTTGAAGGGGGCTTCTCTTCTGAGGACTCTCTGCTGCCACGCTCTCCACGAGTTTCTTTCTACTGCAGTCACATCTCCTACACCCTCTTCCCAGACCGTCACCCTGTCCAGCAGTTGACCCACTCCAACGATCACTTCAACATTTATTGACATTTGGTGTGTCTAAGGCCATGTTCAGCTCCTCTCCCTCCAGCTCCACCCTTAGCCCCAATTTCCACCTCCACACCATTTTGTGCACTCACCATTCACCCATTTCCTTTCTCTTTCCGTTCATTCTTGGTCGTCCTACAGCTTCCTTACAAAGAGAGGACAGAGGGGTGGAACGAAGCAATCCCCCCACCCTCCTCACACACAGCCAATCAAACACCAACACCACCATTACCAGCAACCCTGCCCCCCTCCATCTCCCAAAATCAGACGTCCCCATCTTATCATCCCTAAATACAAAACACCCTATAGCGACTAAAAAATCGATCACGTGACAGGACTGCTGAGTTTTCTCGGGTGCGGGAGATCTCGCGTTCTTACGAATTACTCAGAGAAATGGGGAAAAGACAGCTATGTCACGTTCAGGTGCTCTCCTTGTCATGATGTGTGCGTGTGTGTGGTTGTGTGTGTGTGTGTGTGTGTGTGTGTGTGTGTGTGTGTGTGTGTGTGTGTGTGTGTGTTGTGTGTGTGTGTGTGTGTGTGTGTGTGTGTGTGTGTGTCGCGCGCGCGCACTGCGTGCGTGCGTGTGTGCGTGTGTGTGTGTGTGTGTTCAGCCGTCAGAGTGTGCTGCTCTCTCTCTCCGTCTGCGTTTGTGTGTGTGTGTGTTGGTGGTTGTGTGTCTGTGTCTGTACATGAGAATTAGAGAAGAGAGAGTGCCTGTGTGTTATCTGTGTATGGTGTGTTCGTAAAATAACAGGCACAAAAATGAGGCCATGTTTTTGTATGTTCACATGTAAGGAAAAACAGTTGTTGTTGTGTGAATCCTCTCCTCTCCTTTCTCATAACACACACACGCACACACACACACACACACACACACACACACACACACACACACACACACACACACACACACACACACACACACACACACACACACACACTAGAGAGTAGTAGATCACTATCATTCTTTCATATATGTTTGTATGTTTTTGGAAAGGAAATAAAGAGCAAGAAACTGGGTGAGGAATTGGATTAAGCCAAATTACACGATGCATCAGAGACACATATCTGTCCCGCTGCCTTCAGCTTCGTAATTGAATTGGATTGTACCCAAAGGAGTGATGGGGAGGGTTGGGTGAAAACGGAGGGGGTGAGAGTCCGAGAGGAAGGGGGGGGGGGGGGGAGACAGACAGACCGACAAGCCGACACTCAGATGTGGCTAAAGACAGACAGACCGACAAAC
>CM065714.1:79502647-79515147 GCA_033310375.1 Conus canariensis
ACACACACACACACACACACACACACACACACACGAACACTAGAACAATGTTTATTGCTTTCGCCCCGTTTGGGATATGGAGGAAGGGTGAGTTTAAAGCAATAACAGGAAAAGGAAAACAAGCAAGCCAAAATGAAACATGAATTGCTAGCCAATGCTGACATAGACCAACAATTTAGAACACTTGAGATAATCTAGTATACTTTGACAATAGAAACATTTGTTTTCGATATAAGTAGAAGACATCATTTGACAAAAATTACAGACAGATTTTGGAGAGAGAATTCTTTTTGGCAAATACGTGTTGTGCAAATGAACGTATGATGAGCATTCCATGACAAAATGAAAATTCATCACATATTGCAGACATGCCACATTTATCACAAAACCTTTCTTCTTTTGGAACAGCAAATCGACGATCTATTTCAACTGGTAATTTATTATTAGAACATCTAAAAAATCATAACAGGATAAATACGAATATCTGGTAAGCTAGAAATATATTTCTCTTCTTTAAAATCAGATTTCTAAAATTTGTAGAAAAAAAAAAACATTTACTGCTGGTTTCAATGTCATGTTGCTACGTTTGACGAAAAGAGTATTTCAAACTATTTTTGACATTCCTAGATAATGTATTGACGTCTGTAAAAAAATGATTGCTCCAAACACAGTCAAAACCCGATTGTACAAGTATGTTTGTAGTGCACATTAACCAGGGAAACACAGTAAATGTGCTATTGTGCAAATGTAACATGAAAGAATAGAACCTAACCGACATTTTTTCGACAGGAGATTGAACCAAACTCGAATCATTCGGACATAAACAGTAACTGATAAAGGGTAATGTCCTGTTTCACCATAAATCATGTTTGTCAGTGTACTTCTTTTTACGCGAAATATGTATTTCAAAAATTTTAGCTGAAAGTTATCAATAACATTTACTTTTTTATCCCCATATTTCACAACTATATGATAATTCTGGAGCAATTATTTTATCAAATAAATCTGAAATAACATGAAAACGTAGATTCTTAATTTTAGCCTTGTGTATCAGTTTAAACATGGCTAATGACGTTTACACACACACACACACACACACACACACACACACACACACACACACACACACACACACACACACACGCACGCACGCACACACACACACACACACGCACACACAAAAGCAACACAACACAACACATACACGTATACACGCGTGCGCGAGCGCAGGCAAACGCGCATGCACACACGTACACACAACGCGCGCGCGCGCGCGCGCGCACACACACACACACACACACACACACACACACACACACAACACACATATACACACGCGCGCACACACACACACACACACACCACACACACGTACACACAAAGCCCCCCTCTCCCCCCCCCTCCCCCACACGCGCGCACTGCGCGCGTTTGCGCGCATATACGAATACATAACCACTTGTAATTGCTCGCTTCCTCAACACAAATACCTTCTAGCATCACCAAACACTTACATCGCAAATATATCATCAATTCAAGTCAGATGAACATGCATAGTTAAAGAGGACCCATCAAGCTGAGGTTGTCCTTCAATAATGTTATTTAACATGCTTAGATCTGATACTGTTCTATCAAATGCAATTGGTATGCCTTTCTAAATGACATTACGCTTGGTTTGCATTTAATGTGGTCATGTATATCATTTCATAATTTATTTTCAGACTGAATGAGAGAAGACACAAAAAGATTAGTGCTTGGGAGAAGAATGGGATATTACGTTTGTTACGAAGGTCATGGATGGGAAATTTTTTTGTTGAGAGAAGCAGGAATTAAATGTTCACGATTTTAAGCATGAAAGCAGCTCTGTTGTAACGACATTTAAGACTGAAGGGGAGAATATCTAATTGTTTATAATCATTAGGGACAAGAGAAAAGAATTTAAGAAGAATTAGCTTGAGAGAGCGTCTGGTTAAGCTGTCCAGAGGTTTTAAGCAATTTTGACTGGCCAGATTCCAACATGCTGATGCGTAATCAATATCTGGCTGGATATCTGCACGTAAAAAATTGATCGAGAAAATGTGTTATTCTATTCAACTGGAATGTTTTCTTGGAAAGCCTTTTGCAAAGCATAGAAATATGTTCGGACCAGGATAGGTTATTATCTATAGTAAGCCCTAGTAATTTGTAAAAACTCACTTCCTCTAATGTTTTATCTCGAACTTTTAACTTCGGTAATTCATTTTTATGTTCTGTCGTTTCTGTCTAGTTGTAATCAACATGAATTTGGATTTATGAGGATGAATTGCCATATGATTTTCTTCCGTCCAGGAGGCAAGCCTTTCTATATCATTCTGTAAGGAGATGCACACCACATCAGAGTTCTTATTTTCATTGTAGATAGTAGTCAATCTGCAAAAAAGTTCGCAAGAAGATATCAAATGAAGTGGAAGGTCATTTATGTAAATTGAAAATAATATAGGACCTAGAGCCGATCCATGGGAAACTCCATGTTTGATCAAAAGAACAGAGGATAAGGTAGAATCTTGAAAGACTGCTTGTCTTCTGTTATAAAGAAAAGATGATGTTTTACGGAATTATCGTTTAAACCGTACATAGTTTTTAAGAGAGGACACTGTGATGAATGGTGTCGAAAGCTTTCGCAAAATCAGCGAAAACTGCACCAGCATCTAACTTATTGTTTATGTTTAAATGCCGTTTCTCTATAAGATTAGTCAGCATGGTACGGTACGAATGATTCCTTCTAAATCCATTCTGCTTTGGGTGAAAAATCATATCTTATAAAATGGGATTGTAGATAGTGTTTGAAATGTTTTTCGAAAGGTTTGTACAGTAAATATAGTATAGGAATGGGTCTATGATTAGAGGGGTCAGATGGGTGACCAGACTTAAGAACAGGCATCTCTGAAGGCTTTTGGCTAATAATATTTTTCAATGCATAAGTGATAGATATATGTAACACATTCAGAGATAATGGGCGCAGATATCTTCAAAATGTTACTGTCCACCCCATCCAAACCACGGGAACTCGACCGTTTTAATAAACTTAACTCCTGATGCGTTTCATAAACACTCATGCATAGAAAATGGAGTTTATCAACTATAGGTTTTCACTCGCAGAAACCTTTCAGTAGATTTAAGTTATTAGCATGTGTGTTGTTCCTCTTTATTGTTCTCTCTGCTACAGTAGTAAAACGTCTGTTCAGATAATCGACAGATAAATTTGACGTATAAGAAGCAGATGGTGGTGTTCGTTTGCTTTTTTTTTTTTTTATTTATTTTTTTTATAGCTTTCCAAATAGATTTTGAGTCTTGTTTTGATTAAATTAAATCACTGAAATGCCTCTTCCGTGCGGTTCTTTTCATTTCAGTGACTGTATTCCGTTGTTGCCTAATTTTTGTTTTGTTTTTTGTCTTTCCCCGTTGTTCGTAATAAATTGTCACGAATTATAATTTCATCTTCTATTTCTTTTGTTGACCACGGTGGTTTCTCAGTTAGTTTAACTGTTTTGTCCAAAGCAAGACATGCTTGTTAAAAACAGGAACAAAAATCTTGTACCAAGCAGCAAGTGCATCATCAGGATGAATGTATTGATTAACACAAAAAACCTGCCATACATAAATCAGCCAGAAATTCTTCAGTGTGGAAGCTTTTATAGCTGCGAAAAGATATGCACTTGTAAATGCATTTAGGGATTTTATCTCCTTTCTCTGACTATGGTAAACACACTGGAAAATGATCACTAAGACCATAGAAAGGTACAGCAGTTTTCACTACGTTGTTAGAATTAGTAACATAAATGTGATCAATTAACGTTTTTGTCTGTAATGTTATCATTGTAGGTGAATTTTTCAGTTGAGTTAAAGTGCACATTTCATATGTGATTTTAGTAAACCGATGTCAAAATCTCCAAACAAGATTATTTCCATAGAATAACTTAATACGTCTCCGAGTATTAGCTCAAAACGATCGAACCACTCGACTCTTTCTTCTTCTGGGTTTTTGTATAAGAAACTGCCAAGATTGGTTTAGTTCCTTTCAAGTGAAACTCGAGCTATATGCATTAAATTCTATATTTATCAAACAAACCTAGCCGTCTATAATTTACAGATAGATTAACCACCACCACAATCGCCCATCTCACTTCCTTCCTCCCAAACTGAATCAATCGCCCATCTCACTTCCTTCTTCCCAGACTGAATCAAATTCAGTGGGCGACATGCTCAGAATGCATTTTAAAAATGTCCCTTTTCTTACCAGATTCAAAACGTCACCTTACCCTTACCCACATCCCTGTCCCCACTCCTCATCTCTTCCCCCTCTCCGCTCCGTTTGCCTCTTCTTTCTCCTTAGCCCCTGTCTCTTACGCTCCTTTAACCCCCACCCCCCACTCCCGAAAAAAAAAAAATCCAGGTGAAGTGGTCATCTTTCAGCCCAAAGCCCAATCTTCCTGTTCCCATTAAGCCCAATCTTCCTGTTCCCATTAAGCCCAATCTTCCTGTTCCCATTAAGCCCATTCTTCCTGTTCCCATTAAGCCCAATCTTCCTGTTCCCATTAAGCCCATTCTTCCTGTTCCCATTAAGCCCAATCTTCCCGTTCCCATTAAGCCCATTCTTCCTGTTCCCATTAAGCCCTTCTTCCTGTTCCCATTAAGCCCAATCTTCCCGTTCCCATTAAGCCCATTCTTCCTGTTCCCATTAAGCCCATTCTTCCTGTTCCCATTAAGCCCAATCTTCCTGTTCCCATTAAGCCTATTCTTCCTGTTCCCATTTTCTGTCCGAAAAATACGTCTCAAAGTCATTCATATTGTTTGTTGTGGTTAGTATCCTTTGTCTATCAGATTGAAATCGCTGTTTCTTGTGGTCTAGATAGACAGACAAACAGACAGATAAGTAGATAGATAGATAGATAGATAGACAGATAGACAGACAGACAGACAGATAGATAAATACGGCAATTGTTTACTGGACGCATTTTTGACGTTTTCTCCATCTTCTTTTGCAAGCCAAAGTACAAATACACACACAACAGAGTTCAAACTAACGCTTTACTAATACTCAGTATGAAACACACAACTAAGTTTTTGACAAAGATAACTGTGCAAGACGTCACAAATAGCATCAATAAGCCACTCGGAAATATCACTCAGACGGCTGTCAGTAGAAGAATGCCAATGCTGAAAGCAGGGTAGTGGAGAGGTGAACACAATTCAGAGAGAGAGAGAGAGAGAGAGGGGGGTCTTTTTTTCCTCTACCCCTGTGGTCAGACTTTGATTGGCTGCTGCAGGTCACTGACCCTTTTCTTCCAACATTCACCAAAGTCCCTTCTGTGTATGCATTGATCTCCTCTGCAGCGCTGACTCGCTCACATTTTGCCTTGCGTTACTCAGGAGAGAAGCTCACTCCTTTAACCCCTTCTCACCACCCATCCACGTCTCTCTCTCTCTCTCTCTCTCTCTCTCTCTCTCTCTCTCTCTCTCTCTCTCTCTCTCTCTCTCTCTCTCTCTCCTCACTTCTCAGCTCCTCTTTTTCTATATTGCCATTCCCCTTCTGATAATCATATGGGGAGTCTTTGTGTTTCTGCACTTTTTAAATGTCTGTTACTGTGACGCTTGTCACATATACATTTTTTTTGAAAGACCATTTCTCTCTTTTCTACTGTGTATTAAACGGGCGTTATTTTGAACTTTCTGTGTGTGTTTATTTCATATTTTGGCTTGTTTCCAATAACCTGCAGTCTGTTTCAGTTTTTTTTTTATCTTTCAGGAGATTGAAGACATTATTGCCTGAATTAAACATACTCTCTCTCTCTCTCTCTCTCTCTCTCTCTCTCCTCTCTCTCTCTCTCTCTCTCTCTTTTAAATAGTTTTCCATCTTATTAAATTGGTTAAACGAAGAGGAGTTGCTGTTGTTGTTGTCAAAGGAAGGGAAGAGGGATAAATGAGAATAAAGATTAAATCATTTTACATCGGCCAAAGATGTGTTATTTAACATATTTGGATGCATCCTTTTGTAGATCGAAAAATATTTCAGTCCTGTTCATACATAGATGATGGCGAGTTCATAGGTCCTTGTGATCGTAAAATTATCACACCGTTACAGGGTACGTCTTTACGTAACTGTTTATTTTGTTTTTCTTTGCATACAAATATCTGTAGTGTTTTTTTTTCTGTATTTTGCTTTTTTTTCTTTAACACAGTGTGAACTCTAAGCTCCTTTCAACAAAAAAGTGGATGGATAAATAGACAGATTGGCAGACAGACAGACAGACAGACAGGCAGATGTGGACTGACAGACAGAGAGATAAATGGACGGACGGAAGAACACACACACACACACACACACACACACACACACACACACACACACACACACACACACACACATTCGCACACATACACGAACGCTCACACATACGCCTGCACGCACGCACATATACACACACACGTACATACATACATGCATGCAAACATACATACATAATACATGCTTGTGTATGTATACTTACAGATGTACATATACACAGGAATTTTTATGCATACCCAGAAAACAAATATCCAACACTTTAAAAAGTCATTTGTGAAGTAAGAGTATATCGCACATGTTTATAGTAGTGGTGGGTACATAAGTAGTAGTGACATATTTTTTTTAACACCGTTGCATTGTCATTCTTTCAGATCTGTTTGATTTATCTTCATTTGAAACCGGTGTTTTGTTTGTTTGTTTCTTTGTTTGTTTGTTTTTTTATTTCCGACATTTGCTCATCTCTATTTTTTTGGTTTTTGCTATACAGTTTGCACTCTACACTTTGTGAGGAGCGGGGGCCGGTTAAAGGGAGAACGTTAAATCGGTTGGAGGAAAAGCAAATATTTCAATCATCTTTAGAGTCAAAAGATACCATTTTTCATCTAGATAACCCCTAACCCTTGCTCATCTCCCCCCACTGCCACCACCACTATCCCCCCCCCCCCCCCCCCCCCCCCCCCCCCCAAAATTAATATTCAATACCGGGTTATTTTGACAGCTCCAGCCAAAAATATTCGTTAGATTTTGTCCAGTAGCACAAACAGCGCTAAAAAAAAAAAAAAAAATCTCCGATTTACTCTAACAGCCTTGCCGAAAGGTTCCAACATTGGAGAGGGACAAGGCGACTCATAAGAAGACGTTTTATTCCAATACGCTGAGTGTCTTGGGACCGAAATCTAATGGAAAATACAGCGATGCTGGCGACATCGGGCTGATCTCTGTGGAAATCAAACCAATATCGTAATTTACGTTTTTGCTTGTGCACGTGACTTTTCCAGGAATAACAGCTTAAGAATATTGTTTATTGCCAGTGGGTTGGTGGTGGTGGTGGTGGTGGTGGTGGTGGTGGTGTGTGTGTGTGTGTGTGTGTGTGTGTGTGTGTGTGTGTGTGTGTGTGTGTGTGTGTGTGGTGCGTGCGTGCGCGCGCGCGCGCGTGCGCATGTATGTGTGAGTGAGTACTTATGCGAGAGTGTATGTGCATATGTATACATGTGTGCTCTGTCTCTCTCCGTCTGGCTATCTGTATATATGTAGGTCTGTCTGTCTGTCTGCCTGTCTGTCTATTTAACGATTGTAATCCTGTGGTGTTAGAGACCTGACAGTAACATCTCTCTCTCTCTCTCTCTCTCTCTCTCTCTCTCTCTCTCTCTCTCTCTCTCTCTCTCTCTCAGGAAAATAGGAGCCATTTGTAACGGTTCTAATTATTTACTTCTTTTCTTTTTGACACATACATGCTAGTTACTTTGATTTTTACATTGTGTGTTTCTTTGTATTTTCGCTTTGCTTGTTTGTGTTCGTTTTCTGACAGTGTACATTGATGTGAAACATTTGATGACAAGCCCCAAAATGAAGTCAAGGTGACTTACGTCAAATGAAAAACCTCTAGATTTTCCTTTCAAGTACTCATGAAAAATTAGAAAGGCACTTTCATGTGTATTCCCTAGAGGAAAACACCGTGTCAGTGCTCGGTGTTTGTTCTTGTGGAAGGTAAAATATGAAAGAAAGAGGCAGAAAACGTAAACGACCACCTTCTTTCATTTTTTAGTTAAACACCTTCGTTTAATTTTTCGGAATTTTCTTTTTCGGTGTGGAAAAAATACAATACATGTTAAAGTGATTTTGTGTGTTTGTTATAATTTATAGTTTGTTTGTATTATTTATAGAGAAGTAGAAAACTTAGATAAACCAATGTCAACCTTGTCTTGAAAGAATTATATCTGAAGTACAAAGCTGGAAAAAAAAAAAAATATATATATAATATATATATATATATATATATATATACACACTCTCCGAAGATTAGATAATACATTCATAGATGGACTACAAGTACAAAATTTCCCAAATCCTCCCGCCGTCCCCCCCCCCCCCCCCCCCCCCCCCCCCCCCCCCCCCCTCCCAAATAAAAAAAAGAAGAAGAAGAAAATGTTGAAAATTGAAATGTGCATGCAGAGATCACTTGCTGAACTTGTCTGAATGTCTGTAATTAAGTGGATTCCAGTGGTATAAGGCTGACAAAATGAACAACAACAAATAGAAAAAATACATCAAAGTAAACAAGAATCCCAAAAGGGAAGCATGATTCCTTTAAGCAGCCCATGCCATAAACAGAGGCATGTATTTTCTCGCTTGCTTTCTTTATGTTTTATTACGTTGTATTGTACTGCTTTGAATTCTTTGCATTGTGTTGCGCTTGGATTTGAACTGGACTGGACTGGACACTAACGTGCTGAAATGTGTTGGTCTGTACAATGCCGTATTGCGTTGCTGCGTGGAAGTGTGTCGTATTTGTCGAACTGCATTGTATTATACTGTATTGTGTTCTGTCGTCTTGTATTGCACGGTGTGGCATTGTCTTGTTTTGTATTCTGTTGTACTGTGTTGTTTGGGGGTGCACTAAATTGCATTGTCTTGTATCATACTGAATGTATTTTGCATTGTGTGGTGTGATATTGCATTGTCTTATACTGAATGTATTTTGCATTGTGTGGTGTGATATTGCATTGTCTTATATCATACTGAATGTATTTTGCATTGTGTGGTGTGATATTGCATTGTCTTATACTGAATGTATTTTGCATTGTGTGATGTGATATTGCATCGTCTTATATCATACTGAATGTATTTTGCATTGTGTGGTGTGATATTGCATTGTCTTATATCATACTGACTGTATTTTGCATTGTGTGATGTGATATTGCATTGTCTTATATCATACTGAATGTATTTTGCATTGTGTGATGTGATATTGCATTGTCTTATGTCATACTGACTGTATTTTGCATTGTGTGGTGTGATATTGCCTTGTCTTATATCATACTGACTGTATTTTGCATTGTGTGGTGTGATATTGCGCTGTCTTATATCATACTGACTGTGTTTTGCATTGTGTGGTGTGATATTTCATTGTCATATCATACTGACTGTGTTTTGCATTGTGTGGTGTGATATTGCATTGTCATATCATACTGACTGTGTTTTGCATTGTGTGGTGTGATATTGCATTGTCATATCATACTGACTGTGTTTTGCATTGTGTGGTGTGATATTGCATTGTCATATCATACTGACTGTGTTTTGCATTGTGTGGTGTGATATTGCATTGTCATATCATACTGACTGTGTTTTGCATTGTGTGGTGTGATATTGCATTGTCATATCATACTGACTGTGTTTTGCATTGTGTGGTGTGATATTGCATTGTCATATCATACTGACTGTGTTTTGCATTGTGTGGTGTGATATTGCATTGTCATATCATACTGACTGTGTTTTGCATTGTGTGGTGTGATATTGCATTGCTTTTCATTGCATTGCCTAGCATTGTGTTTGTTTGCGTCGCGTTGTATTGCATTGTATCGTATTGTGTTGTACTATGCTGTACTGTAATGTACCATGTGCATCGTATTTTGTTGTATTCTGCTGTATTCTGGTTACAACAGACTTCTCCTCATGAAATTCAGGGTGTTCTTTCTGAACATAGCGACTGGCCATTGCACAGTACCATTTATTTTTTTTTAGAAATATGTATGCTATGTTTGTTGTTGTTGTTGTGTTGGTGGTGGTGGTGGTGGTGGTGGTGGTCCTTCGATTTCGAAGATAACCATGACTTCAATCTCAGATGGAAGATCACTGAGTGTGGGCTATGTATAGTGAAGTTGGATACCACATTAAAAGGCCGAAAAAATGTGCACAAACACTTCCCACAGCAATGAGTTTTCTCTGTGCGCAATACACTAGCAGTGAAAATCCATTTTTCCGAGGGAGGTTTTGTTGTTGTTTTGAGTTACGGAGAGGGAGGGAGGGAGGGAGGGAGAGAGAGGGAGAGAGAGAGAGAACACTCTGTCTTTTTTTTTATCGATGCTGTACACTTGCTCTGTTTTTTATCATCATAACCGAAACACAAGGACCCAGACCGACCACTTCAAATCACGAAAACCGGAGGGATGAGAGAAATGGGGGGCGGGAATGGGGGGAGCAGTCTATGTACATCAAGAAGAGAAGAGCGACAAAGCTGTGATGGTGGCAGTGTGAAATCGTGTCACAAGAAAGGCAGGCAGGAAATCAGACGAGAACGCTCCATCTCATTTTGTGAGGGACGGGCGGAAATCAAGCCTAACGTTGAAGGCCAGAAAGAAGGACAGGGGCAGGGAAGAAGAAGAAGAAGAGGAGGAGGAGGAGGAGGAGAAGGGAGAAGGAGGAACAGGTTGAAGAGGAGGAGGAGAAAGAAGAGGAGGAGGTGGAGAGAAGGGGGAGGAGGAGCAAGGGGAGGGGGGAGGAGAAGAGAAGGAGGGGAAGGAGGGAGGAGGAGACACAAAGAAGGAGAGAATGACGAAAACGAAAAAAGAGACTAGGTTTAGCAGGCAAAATGATTTACCGTCTATTTATTATTGGCAATGAATTCACTTTAGCCTATGAGAATTGGCTTTCAATGGCGTCCGCTGGTGTCTTTCTTTCTCACTGTGTCAGCAAGATGAAGCAAAAATTAATCAATCTACTTTAATCCAACTTCATTAAAAGATTGACTATGACCCAGGATGCACCCATTAAAATTTGGTGCGGTTGTGTAGCTGGGATCTGTTGCTAGGATCCTTGATACGGATCTGTAGTGCAGATTTGTGGTGTGGATCGGTGGTGCAGATCTGTGGTGCAGAGATCTGTGGATCTGTGGTATTGATCTGTGATGTGGATTTGTGCTGCAGAATTGTGGTGTGGATCTGTGGTATGGATCGGTGGTGAGGATCTGTAGTGCAGATCTATGGTGCAGGTCTGTGGTGTGGATCTATGGTACGGATCTGTAGTGCAGATCTGTGGTGTGGATCTGTCCGTGCAGGTCTGTGTGTGGAACTATGTACGGATCTGTAGTGCAGATCTGTGGTGTGGATCTGTGGTGTAGGATCTGTGGTGTGGATCTGTGGTGTGGATCTGTTGTGTGGATCTGTAGTGCAGATCTGTGGTGTGGATCTGTTGTGTGGATCTGTAGTGCAGATCTGTGGTGTGGATCTGTGTTGTATGTGGCAGTCTAGGTGGATCTGTGGTGTGATCTTGTGCGATCTGTGTGTGGTCTGTGGTGCGGATCTGTGATGCGGGATCTGTGGTGTGGTCTGTGGTGCGGATCTGTGGTGTGGGTCTGTGGTGTGGGTCTGTGGTGGGTCTGTGGTGCGGATCTGTGGTGCGGATCTGTGGTGCGGATCTGTGGTGTGGGTCTGTGGTGTGGGTCTGTGATGCGGATCTGTGGTGCGGATCTGTGGCGTGGGTCTGTGGTGTGGGTCTGTGGTGTGGGTCTGTGATGCGGATCTGTGGTGCGGATCTGTGATGTGGATCTATGGTGCAGGTCTAAGGCATGGATCTGTGGTGCAGATCTGTGGTGTGGGTCTGTGATGTGGGTCTGTGCTGTGGGTCTGTGGTGTGGGTCTGTGATGGGAATCTGTGATGCGGATCTGTGGTGTGGTCTGTGGTGTGGGTCTGTGGTGTGGGTCTGTGGTGTGGGTCTGTGATGCGGATCTGTGATGCGGATCTGTGGTGCGGATCTGTGGTGTGGATCTGTGGTGTGGTCTGTGGTGTGGTCTGTGGTGTGGGTCTGTGATGCGGATCTGTGATGCGGATCTGTGATGCGGATCTGTGGTGTGGATCTGTGGTGTGGGTCTGTGGTGTGGGTCTGTGATGCGGATCTGTGATGCGGATCTGTGGTGCGGATCTGTGGTGCGGATCTGTGGTGTGGGTCTGTGGTGTGGATCTGTGGTGTGGGTCTGTGGTGTGGATCTGTGGTGCAGATTTGTGGTGCGGATCTGTAATGTGGATCTGTGGTGTGGATCTGCGGTGTGGATCTATGATGTGGATCTGTGGTGCAGATCTGCGGTGTGGATCTATGATGTGGATCTGTGGTGCAGGTCTGTGGTATGGATCTGCGAGTTCTGAATGCGATTCTTACTTTTTCTATGGATGCCAAAGCTGGCCA
>CM065714.1:79520147-79527647 GCA_033310375.1 Conus canariensis
GCATGCGGCAGTCTCACAGATATACATAACTCTTTACCGGGCATACGGTAGTCTCACAGATATACATAACTCTTTACCGGGCATGCGGCAGTCTCATAGATATACACAACTGTTTACTGGGCATGCGGCAATCTCACATGATATACATAACTCTTTACCGGGCATGCGGCAGTCTCACATGATATACATAACACTTTACCAGGCATGTGGCAGTCTCACAGATATACATAACTCTTTATCGGGCATTCGGCAGTCTCACAGATATTCATAACTCTTTAGCGGGCATGTGGCAGTCTCACAGATATACATAACTCTTTACCGGGCATGTGGCAGTCTCACAGATATACATAACTCTTTAACGGACATGTCGCAGTCTCACAGACAAGCACACAGACAGAATCCAGAAATGACACTATTTTGCTGTACTTCGTCTGCTCGTGGAACAACCAAGCAATATTCGTCAGAGGTTTACTGGGCACAGCTTTTGATAGTTCGTTGTAGTATGAACAGCGCGCCTGTCAAGGATCAGTCAGAAAGCGTCTCTATTTACGGTTCCTGGTTTGAAAAATGGCGGCACATAACTAAAAAGCATTTTCTTTATATGCTTTAATTCTTAAAGACAGAATTTATCCTGCTGTATGGAAGATGAAGTGGATTTCAAACAAAGACCAAGATTTTGAAACTCTCTCTCTCTCTCTCTCTCTCTCTCTCTCTCTCTCTCTCTCTCTCTCTCTCTCTTCAGCATATATATTTATATACACACCTGTGTGTGTGTGTGTGTGTGTGTGTGTGTGTGTGTGTGTGTGTGTGTGTGTGTGTGTGTAAGCTGGTGTCATGTCAGGCTACAAGACCTCGGTGATCACTGGAAACACGCCAAAATGCAGTGAATACAACCGAAGAAGTGCAAAGGCAACGTTTGATAAACGCCCAACACAAAGGGGACGAGTGAGCGTTCGACAGAGAAAGCGCAAAGCAACGTTTGATAAACGCCCAGCACAAAAAGGACGAGTGAGCGTTCGACAGAGAAAGTGCAAAGCAACGTTTGATAAACGCCCAGCACAAAAAGGACGAGTGAGCGTTCGACAGAGAAAGTGCAAAGCAACGTTTGATAAACGCCCAGCACAAAAAGGACGAGTGAGCGTTCGACAGAGAAAGTGCAAAGCAACGTTTGATAAACGCCCAGCACAAAAAGGACGAGTGAGCGTTCGACAGAGAAAGTGCAAAGCAACGTTTATGAGTGTTCGACAGAGAAAGTGCAAAGCAACGTTTGATAAACGCCCAGCACAAAAAGGACGAGTGAGTGTTCGAGAAGTATGTCTTCATCAGACGTCACTAATAACAGACATCAGATAATGTAGAAAACACTTAAGCCCAAACGGCTTTCGGCGGGAGAATGGTGTACGTCAGGGATTATGCGTTTAGGGCCCAGTCGTCCAGGAAGGAACACGAAGCTTTGGGTTTAGGGCGGTGTTAGCCCCCCACCCCCCCACCCCACCCCCCCTTTTTTTTTTTAAAACCTGACGGCACCGCCGTGACGTTTCTGTACTAGACGGAGAAACAAATATGCTTTTTGTTTTAAAGGCGGTAAAGGGGCAGTTCCAGAATTCCTGTCACTCACTCCATGCCCCTCCCTCTCTCTCCCTTTAGATAGATAGAGAGAGAGAAAGAGAGACAGACAGACAGATAGATGGATAGATAGATAGACAGACAGATAAATAGATAGATATATAGACAGACAGACAAAAAATAGACAGACAGGCGGACAGATAGACAAACAGACAGTCAGGCAGATGGACAGATAGACAGATAGATAGACAGAGAGACAGACAGATCGATGGATAAATAGACAGAAAGACAGACTGGTCGATTGATAGATAGATAGATAGATAGGCAGACAGATAGATAGATAGATAGACGAACAGACAGAGATGTAGATAGATAGATAGATTTAGATAGATAGACGAACAGACAGAGAGGTAGGTAGATAGATAGATAGATAGATAGATAGATAGATAGATAGATAGATAGATAGATAGATTTTGTCCTTCGTTGATTATGTGAGTGCGTTTTTCAGAGACACGAATTTGATATCCAGGAAATAAGCACCAAATTTGGAGATGCGGTGGGGAAAAAGAAAGGGGGGGGGGGGGGGGGTTGGGAAGAGAAAGTTTTGGCGAAGGGTTTCTTTGCGTTTATATGTGGGCGCGATCTCTCCAACTGATGATCAGTTGTCACTCTGAAGAGCTCTTCTTTCAGCGAAACATCTCGTGCTTACAGATTACCATCCAAACTTCACCACCACTCCTTCTCCTAATCCCCCCCCCCCCCCCCCCCCCCCACACACACACAGAGAGCTCCCAGCCACTATATCCCCTTTCTGTTCACCCACCCTACCTTTGCACCAGTCCCCCCCCCCCCCCCCCCCCATCTCTAAGGAGATAGATAGATAGATAGATAGACAGACATACAGATAGATAGATAGTTTCATCAAGGAGATGCAACTGCATGCGGACTAATCCACATGCGCTACAGCACATCCGCTAAGTTTGGAAACCACGCTGCGCATGATTTGAAGCTGATGAATAAATGAATTAATGACTAAGATGAGAGAATTTGTGTGTGTGTGTGTGTGTGTGTGTGTGTGTGTGTGTGTGTGTGTGTGTGTGTGTACGCACGTGTGTGTGTGTATGTGCGCATGCACGCATGTGCATGTGTGTGCGCATGCACACAGTTGCATGTGTGTGTGCGTAAGCACGAGCACATGCGCGATCGCCCGTGTGTGTACATGTTTGCGTGCGTGCGTGCGTGCGTGCGTGCGTGCGTGTGTGTGTGTGTGTGTGTGTGTGTGTGTGTGTGTGTGTGTGTGTGTGTGTGTGTGTGTGCGCGCGCGCGCGCGCGCGCCTTTGACTGTTTGTAGGAAATAAATGTTCAGAAGAGACTTGGTAACAAGAACAAGAACAATTAAAACAATAACAATAACCAACAACACACACACACACACACACACACACACACACACACACACACACACACACAATCTCTACGAGCCTTCGCAATGTTAGCTTGAGATTATTCCAATGTTTGTTTGGTTGGTGATGTTTCTTGCTCTTCCTTCAAGTCTAAATATGCGGCCACTTCCTCTCTTGATGTTCAGATCTGGAAGATGGTCTGTGGTATAGCGGCTTTGCTCTTGTTTGTTTAGGTGGTGATTCTTTAGATTTGTTATCACATCAGATCAGCCAAGGTGTAATCCAGTTCTTATCGTTGCCTTGACTACCAGTGTGTCTTCTCTCTTATTTCCTTTGACTCCTGCATGTCCAGGGCTGTATATCCATATGAGTCTTTCCAATGGAAGGTTGCGTATTTCGTCATGCCAATCAGGGCTTCCATTCACACTTTCCACGTTTTGAAGTAGGTTCATGGAGTCGGTCAGTATTATGGCTTGTTGAGTTTTAAACTAGCCTGCAGATGAAATCAAGTAGAGTGCTTGTGTCACTGCTTCTGTGTCCATTGTTTGACTGGAAGTTGTTACACTGTACGCGCCATGGCCTTCCTGGCTAGTTTGGCCATTTTGCTGCACTGTGTGTCCCCAGCCTGACTTACCTTTGGTCACAGAACCGTCAGTGTGTATAACAATACCATCTTGTGTGGCAAGATTGTCTACCTGCATCTGAAGTTCTGAGTTCGTTTGCCTTCTGGCCATTCTCGACAGTGTCTTCCAAGTTCTGGAGCGATAGTAATTAGGTAGAGGTGTTTGGAGTGGTCTGGATACCTTTCGCATTCCTGGATAGATAGACAGACAGACAGTCAGACAGACAGATAGATAGACAGGTAGATAGAAGATGGACAGACAGACAGATAAATGGAGAGAGAGAGAGAGAGAGAGAGAGAGAGAGAGAGAGAGAGAGAGAGAGAGAGAGAGAGAATGAGTGAGAGAGTTGAATACATAAATAGATACAGGTTTTGCGCTTATACGTTGATTGCTTGTGTATGTTTTTCAAAGACATTAATTTGATATCGAGGAAAGACACACCTAATTTGGGGATGGGGGAAGGGAAGAGGAGGGATAGGAGAGGGAAGAATTTTTGTGAAGGATTTTTCATATTTATGTGGCTTGATTCTCTTAACCTGACAGTCAGGGTCCAGTGGACACTCTGATGAGCTCTAGTGGCAGCCAAACATCCCTTACTTGCGGGTCACCACCGCTATCCCCACCACCCCTCCTTCCCAGTCCCTTGTACATTGCTCCCAGCCCCTATTACCCCCTTCCTTCTCACCCATCCTACCCTAACACATTGCTCCCAGCCCCTATTACCCCCTTCCTTCTCACCCATCCTACCCTAACACATTGCTCCCAGCCCCTATTACCCCCTTCCTTCTCACCCATCCTACCCTAACACATTGCTCCCAGCCCCTATTACCCCCTTCCTTCTCACCCATCCTACCCTAACACATTGCTCCCAGCCCCTATTACCCCCTTCCTTCTCACCCATCCTACCCTAACACAACACCTTTCCCTTCCCCAACAAAGAAATAGAGATAGGTAGATGCATTTTTTCCCCTTCTGCTTTGATTGCTTAGGCATTCATTCTTACGTGCGTTTTTCAGAGACATGCCACCCAGTTAGATGGTGCGGGGAGGAAAGGCGGGGGTGGGGGTGGGGGGGGGGTGGTGGTGGTGGTTTGTGCTTATGTAGGCATGATTCCCATAAGATGACAATCAGAGGCCAAGCAACACTTATGGCGAAAGCTTTGTTGTTGTTGTTGTTGTTGTTGTTGTTTTTCGTTGTTTTTGTTGTATTGTTGTTGTTATTAAGTCGTCCTCGTTGGAAATAATTTTCAGTTTGTTGATAGATAGATAGATAGATAGATAGATAGATAGATAGATAGATGCAGATAAATAGATAGATCGATCGATCGATAGATAGATAGATAGACAGACAGACACATACATATATACATACATACACACATACATGCATACGCATATAGAGAAAGAATGAGTGAAGGAAGAAAGAGTGAGCCGGTGGGGTGAGTAAAACACTCTACGATACAATATGATAAATCTTTGTTTCTTAGCATGATACAGAATTTGCTTTTATTTTCGTTTAGGAATGGCCGTAGAATGGGTTAAGGATTGAAAGAAGAAGAAGAAGACAGACAGACAGACAGACAGACAATCAGAGAGAGAGAGAGAGAGAGAGGGGTCGATAGAAAAGAATGTCGTTAGAAAGGAATATAACATCTCCTCCTCAGATTACTTTAGTTCCCACAGATAATCTAATATCAAAATGTTGTTCTCTCTCTCTCTCTCTCTCTCTCTCTCTCTCTCTCTCTCTCTCTCTCTCTCTCTCTCTCTGAAAGAGACCACACATTAAAAAAAAAAACTCTGAGAAGCTGAATCTACAACTAAAAAGTGGGACGGAGAAACAGTCAATATTGTTAGTGTTTGATTTAAAACACACACACACACACACACACACGCACGCACGCACGCACGCACGCACGCACGCACGCACGCACGCACGCACGCACGCACGCACGCACGCACGCACGCACGCACGCACGCACGCACACGCGCGCGATCGTTTCTCCAATAGTCACTGCTGCTCTGTGTAGAGCGTCTTGTTTCCAGCGAAATAATATTGAGCCAAGAGAGCCCAGAGGACAGAATCTGTGAGCCAAAGTTTTGTTGGGAGGTGGAGAGTATTTTTGCGTGGTGTTCGGTTTCGCCTGTGTTCGATGGCACAGTATCAGGTCTCGCTGTAACTTGCCTCTCTCGTTTCTGCGAGTGGTGTGGATGGTCATTGAAAAACTGGAACTGCGCACCCTGCGTCGCTGACATACTGCCCGTCGAATTGGAGAATCTCTCTCTCTCTCTCTCTCTCTCTCTCTCTCTCTCTCTCTCTCTCTCTCTCTCTCTCTCTGCCCCCCCCCCTCCCCCGTGTGTGTGTGTGTGTGTGTGTGTGCGTGTGTGTGTGATTTAAACTTTACAAAATATTGCCGCAAGAGACACAACGTATAAAAAAGTTGTGATGTCTCTGTGCTGTCTTGTGCTGTATTTCAGCGTTGTGTCGTGCTATTTCAGTTTTGTGTGGCACTGTGTTTCAGTGTCATACTGTGCTGTGTTTCCGTTTGTGCTGTCCTGTGTTTCAGTGGTGTGTTGTACGATGTGTTCCGGTGTTGTGTTGTGTTTCAGTGTTCTGTTGTCATGTGTTTCAGTTCTGCCCCATACGGTGTTTGAGTGTTGGGCTGTTTCCATGTTGTCTGGCACTCTTCCAGTGTTCTATTGTGTTTCGGTGTTGTGTTGTGCTGTGTTTCAGGGTTACGTTGTATTGTTTCGGTTTCGTGTTGTGCTGTGTTTCAATGCTGTGTTGTGTGGTGTTTCAGTGTTGTGCCATGTTTCTGTGTTGTTTTGTGCTGAGTATTAGTTACGTGTTGTAATAGTATTTTGATGTTGTGTTAAACTTGGTTTCAATGTCGTACTGTGTAGAGCTGAGTTTCAATGTTGTGCTTCGATATTCTGTTGTGGCGTGTTTCATTGGTGTATTGTGGTTACTTTGTGTGTTGTATGGTGTAGTAATTTAGTGTTGTGTTGTGCTGTGTTGTAATATTATGTCATTGAGTGTTGTGTTTCAGCGTTGTGTTGTACGGTATTGAATTCTTTGTCTTATCTTGTAGTATTTCGGAGTATTTCAATGCTGTGGTGCATCATACTTTGTACCATACCTTAAACTGCATTATTTTGTGGTGTTTTATTGTTGTGCTATGTCATGACCCTTGCCATATGTTGCAATGTTTCATGATATCTCAGTATTGTATTGTGCTACATTACGTTTTTTGCGTTACAGTGTTATGTTTTGAGGTGTTTCAGTGTTGTGTTTTGCTATATCGTGTTCCCTGTGTGATGTTGCAATGTTCCATAGCATTGAATGTTGTGTTGTACCGTATTATGTCCCTTGTCTTATGTTACCATATTTTGCGGCGTCTAGTGTTGTGTTGTGCCAGGTTTTTCATCGAGCAGCGCCATTTAAGCACACCATTTGTATTGCACATTTATTCTACTTATGAATTTTTAGTAGCATATTTAGTTTTAAGTTGTCTATAAAGTGTACGATGGGGAATAATATTTTCACATTTAGATTTATAGAAGAAACGCACAAATTAGAATAAAATGAAATGTATCATTAGTCTTACTCACATCATCACCACAAAACAAGTTCTGCGGTAAGTTTGAAATAGTTCATATTATCACAGCTTGCATTTTGTGCCAGAAATTCAATGTCACATCATATGATCAGAACAAATGTTCAGTTGATTCTCTTTGTACCTTTGTCATTATCAGAGGTGTGCATCTTCTTCAATACTTTTGTTGTCAAGAGTCAATGAATCAGCCTGATCTAAAACCATTTCAGTTTGATTTCTTATATTTTCTGATTCTTCAGTAATGCAGTTTCTGGACACTCACTTGTTCCATTCAGTACATCAGTTTGGCTGACAT
>CM065714.1:79537647-79550147 GCA_033310375.1 Conus canariensis
TAGGAAAAAAATAAATTTGTGTTTTAAAACACTCCTACGTTGGAAGATCCAGTATCATGCCATTTCGACTTTTTCTAAGATGAAATATCGTGTACGAAAGTCACAAGGACTGAAGGAAAAAAAAGAATGGATACTCTTTCTCTTTCTCGCCCTGCCTGGCCTGAACTGCCTAACATAAAAGTTTAGGAATGTCGTTTGATAAATGACTTTATTGAATCTCTGTGTAAGATTTATCAGCCATATACAACAGATGTGAAATGATTTTATTGATTTCTCTGGATATAATATATTTGTTGTAAAAAAATTTTTTTTTTTAACTTAAAAGAAATTCAAACGCAAAGCCGTAAAATCGTATATCCAATTTATTTTAAGATTCCAAACATGACCATCTAGTGTTATCTGTTGTTCACTATTTCTGTTTAAAAACAAGGGAACATATTTAAACGCAAAGTACAGTGATATTCAGGGTATTTTGTAGGATTCTCAGCAAATTGTAACTATGTCGGTCGAATTGAAAAATGTTGAATTGCATTTGTTGTTGTTGTTTGTTGTGTTGTTGTTGTTGTGTTGTGTGTGTGTTTGTGTGTGTGCGTGCGTGCGTGCGTGCGTGCGTGCGTGCGTGCGCGCGCGCGCGTGCGTGCGTGCGTATGTGTGTGTTTTGTTGTTGTTTTTGCGTGAATGCATGTGTCTAAATCGCTTATTTTCAACAATCTACATTTTCAACAATTCGAAATTGATATCAATGTCTTGTTTGCGTTTTTCGTCATAGAATCTGAAAAGGGGAAAAAAAAAAAAAAAGGGGGGGGGGGGGGGGGGGTAGACAAAAAAAAAAAAAAAAAATTCTACAAACAGTGCAAAAATGTTCCAAAAAGTCAAACATTGATTTCTATGATCAAAATTAGAAATGAGACCTGTAAGATGAGTTTGATATCCTACTTCTGGAGCAGTTAGATTTTCAAATCTAAAAATTCAAGAATTTACTTTTTCAAGTAACAATTAACAATTAGTTTCATTTGTCAATTCCACGACGAAATTAATTCATTTCCTCGGAACAAACTGTGCCTCAACTTTCCTCAACCATGAAATGTTATGCGTTACAATTTAAAAAGGAGGCAAGAGAGGAGGAACTTTCACGGAAGACGCCATAGCAATAATGACGAATTGCAAGCCTCCTTTTACTTATCGCTTTTAGATCTCTGCATTTTCGGTCAGTGTAGTGCTATTGTTGATTTATTGAAAACATTTGGAAAGTGAACGTATGCCTAATTGCTCAGTTTTGTTTTCGGATCGATTGATATTGCGTCTGGAATATTCGATATTATGTTAGAATTTTCACCAGGTCTCCGTAAGTTGCTAGTGTATAACCGAAGGTTCGAGAATGTTGTAGAAGCTGATGGAATCACATTCGCATAAGCTTGTCGCGATTTCATTGGTTGAGCTATCCGATATGCAGAATGTTCTAGAAAAGAATGATTGAGTATGTTCGAGAATATTCTTTAGATAACACATAAAAGGATGAGAGCTGTGCGACTGGGAGGGAGAGAGCAATGAGATTTGTTGAAGAGTTATAGTCATTGTCGAGCACAGAAGTGTTCACTGAGTCTAGTCGATGAAAAGCTGCCATTAGTAGAATATTGGACACACAGGATCTACAACGAACTCTTACTAGCTGCTGCACTTACATTGTACTGAGGAAGTCAGCGGTCTAGCGTGTAACTTCCGGAGCAGTTAGATTATCAAATCTAAAAATTCAACAATAATTTTACTTTTTCAAGTAACTGATAACAAGTAATTTCATTTACCAATTCCACGACGAAATTCATTTATTTCCTCGGAACAGCTTTCCCCAATCATGAAAGGTTATGTATATCATCTAAAAGTGGGTACGAGATTCCTCGTGTGCGTGCAGACATGTACGTTTCGTTCGGACACAGAGACACACTTGAGTGCATGAATCCCTCAAGACAGGAAGAGAGGGCGGGACAGAGGAGAATGGCAGGCTGAGGGAAAGGCGAGAAGGGCATGGGTATCAAGCAACTTTTCCCGAAGGTTAACAAACCACTCTGATGCTGTCCATCCTTCTGTGGCTGTGAGAGCATAGACACAGACAGGAGACCTCGAGCGAAAATGCACGCGTTGGGGGATAGATGCCATAGTCGACTTCACTTCTCATACAGGGAACACAAGATAGATAACTCTGTCAGGCAGCTAGTCAATAGCACGACCCTGGCCGGAGAGTACCTCCCTTCACAACCATCCAGCGCCTGGTTTACAGATAAGGATAGGCACCATGTCTCCATGACGAAGACTCATCTGTAGGGTACCGTGGAAAATCGACGTCCCAGAGGGAAGCCGAAAAAGCCCCTGGACTGACAACGTGAAGGATGGACTGGCTGCTCCACCTCTACCCTCTCGGCCACGACCAAGGACACGGTTCTGTAGAGGGAAGCCCTTGGCCTTTGGCAACAGGAAGGGGGCACACAAACTGACAAAGTACTCTTCTTTGCTGGTCACGCCTGTTTTATACATTCTTACCTTTTAAACGATGAGGAAGCTCCTGTTAGTGATAAATCACTCAGCATTAAAGGCTTTTTTTCTCGAGTGTTGGGTTGTGCATGACCAAAAGCACAAACATTTATTTTACAGCGGATTCCATGAAAACTTTGTTCGGAGATCCTCCACCTAATGTGATTTTCTTTTCTTTCTTTTGTTTCCTTTTTTCCCTTCTTTCTTTCTTTTTCTCAAAAAAAAAAATTTTTTTTTTGCTTGACGTAACTTAAATGTGTCTGATTCTTTTAGTTGGCTAAACTTGGTTTTGAATGTTAGCATTTGCATTGTTTTAATTTGAGTTTTTTTTTTAACTTGCTTGCAGTCCTGATGTGATCCTCTCAGTCAGTTAGGCTATAAATAGCATAACATGACTGGACTTTGACATGCATAACCGTCCGAAAGCATCCGTCATGGTACCGTTGCTACCTGTTGTCATGAAAAAGTGGTGATTGTATCGGATCTGTTGTTAAGTTCACGCTCTGGTTGAAACCTTCCCATCCCGCTTCACAAGAAATCGTTGTGACTAAGTCGTATTCAATCAATCATCGGCACATACTTCGTGAGAGCAGTGGATGTAAACCAGATATACAGTCCTACCCCCAACCCATACTTATTCCATCAATACATAATCATGCTAGTATTGTAGAAACTGCTTGTGATGGAAGAGGTATTTTGAACTTGTCTTCAATATAGTGAGAGAATGTGTCAGAAGCACAGAAGTAGTTTGTCCCGTAATGTAACTGATGAAACAGAGCGGCCCAGTGTTTCCTCCATCTCTCTCTCTCTCTCTCTCTCTCTCTCTCTCTCTCTCTCTCTCTCTCTCTCTCTCTCTTCGTTCGGGGGTCCACTTCCGCCACGCAGAGTGTAAGCATCAATAGCTAAGAGCTCCAGGATCAAGGGGAAATTATAGAGGTCTACAATTGTTTTGTTGAGGTGTCATTGTGCAGTCAACATCGTGCCAGCGGTGCCTCTCTCTTTCCGTGTTGTATGTGGAATGTGTTCGTATTTCTTGCTTTCATACATCGACGTGTTTTAAAAAAGGCCGCCTCATTCTGTCGGACATTAAGGATTCGTACGTGGCAATCTGGTGTCACCGTAGGTTTGCTCCTCTCTCTGTTATACTACGGACTTTTACTCCAGCGTTGTGGTGACGTTGAGTTGAACCCCGGACCTGCTCCTGGAAACAAAGCGAACAGTCTGAGGCAGACCAGACTGAAGAGCTCCGGCGGTAGTTCACCAGCATACAACCCCTCTCCCTCTCGGATGGCTGCAGAACCCAGTCTCCATGATGTAATGTCTTCCATTGGGGACCTTAACTGTAAGTTCGATTAAATGAAAGCTGACATGAGGGACATGAAAGAGATGTATGCTGAACTGCATAATGACATTTTATCTCTGTAAAAGAAGGCCATTGACCTAAGGTGTGATGATGAAAACTTGAAGGCACAGAATGACAGACTGAATGAACAAGTGTTCACACTTGAGCAAAAGACTGATGACTTAGAATGTTCTAAGAGGAACAATGTGATTTTTATGGCATTCCCAGGGGAGAACGGGAAACCAGCAGGATTGTAAGGGCCTTGTACACGATTTATTTGAAGGCAAATCAGAACTGTCAAGGGATGTAGAGTTTGAAAGGCTCCACAGGTTGAACGAGAAACCTAACTCTCCAATTATTGGTCGTTGTACATTTTTATAGACAAGGAAACAATTCTGGGTGCCAGGCACAGGTTGAAAGGTACTCGCGTATTTATCGGAGAAGATTTCTCCCAACGAGCGAGAGAAATACGCAAAAAAAAAACAACCTTGTCCCTCAACTGAAAGTCGCAAGAAAAGAAAGTAAAAGGGTGTCAACGATCTTTGATTACCTGGTCATTGAGGATAAGAAGTATTACTTTGACCAAGACAGTAATTTGAAAATGTCTGCCTAGAGATATGGCCGGCCGGTTAATACCAAAACAATGTAATTCAACTTATCTGTACCTAAATCAAAACGTTGAGGGGGAAGAAAAATATGTGTCACAGTTCAGAGGAGATGGAAAGAATGGCACATCACGTGCAGCTCGGGTTGGGACGGGTGACAATTAAGCTTTGTCAACGCTCCCTGTAAACTGTTAAGTTCACGGTAGAAATTGTTCGTGCGATGTGTCATTAAACCGAACACATTTAGATGTTTTAACGGTGTCAGTAAACGCGTACCTGGTGACACATTGAACGTTGATCTCGCACATAGTGGAAGAGTGGATGAAAGTGTGTTTCCTTTTGTGTTTGATGAATGCTTTTCTTCTAAATCTTGTACGCATATTGAAAGCGTGGTTGAAAACAGTTTATATTCTTCATTGAATGCATGTTTGTGTAGTAAAGTTCCCGTACATAATGAAGGATTGGTAGAAAATGCTGTATCTGTTCTAACGAATGACCACCAATCTTCTGATGTCAGTATAAACAATGAAAGGATAAATGGAGGTGCATTACTTTGTTCATCAATTGAGAGCCTTTCTTCTAAACTTAGAACACAAAATGAAAGAGTGAATGAAAATGATTTGATCTCATCGTCGAATGGGCGTTTCTCCTCCAAAGTTTGTGTACATCATCATATGGGAAATAAGATTGTGTCATCTCCGATATCGAATCAAAGCGTCCCTTCCGAAGTTTGTGTACATGATTTAAGAGACGGCGAAAATGATTTATCTTTCATGTGGAACGATTGTTTTTCTTCTTGTACACATACTTGGATACCAAGTTTAGCGAATGAAAAGGTTAATGTAAGGCTGAAAGTAGAACAGATAAAGCAACTTTGAATGATGAGAATAATTTTAGAGAAGGTCACTGTGACGTGAATTTGACAGATACGAACGGAAAACATATTTTATTTAAACACTGGAATGTAAATGGCTTGCTTTCTAAATTATCTGATGAAACATTTGTTTCGTACATAACGTCTTTTGATTTTTTTTTTTTTTTTTTTTTTTTTTTTTTTGCTTCGTAGAAATGTTTGTTGAAAATTTACACGTAAATGTTTTAGCAATCATAACGTTTTCCCTAAACCAGCTGTTCAGTATACAAAACATGGAAGTCAAACGGGAGGAGTTGTGCGTCTTATCAAAATGGAATTTTTGCCCCTCGTACAGAGTTACCGATTGACCTAAATAATACCATTATGTTCAATATTTCTAAAGATGTAGTTTTTTTCTGAGAATGTTCTCTTCGTATGCACATATGAACCTCCCCAAAATTCACCATACTATCCTTTCTATGAGACTAATAATGGTATAAATGATTTGTCTTTCTGATGTTATGCTCAGCGTGCCTGATACGTATTTACTTCTGGCTGGAGATCTAAATAGCAGATGTTCTAACATTTGTCAGGAATTTACAATAAAGAAATGTCCTTTCAGTTTACACAACGGAACCTTTGTTAACAGATGTTCCGAAGGCAGACATCGAACAGGTGTGGCAAGCTGTTATTAAACATGTGTACCGCGCTAGATGTGTGCATTTTAAATGGTGTGATTGACGGCGACCGTCAAGGTTGTTTCACATACATTTTACAATGTTAATGATTTGTTTTATAACTTCCTCTGACATTTTTACTGTTATTAATCTATCGTGCAATCTCTGCGTGAATAAACGTATTGAGTCTGATCATCTACCTCTAGTGTTCAATATAAACTTACTACCTTAAGTAAGAAATGGAAGAGGCGTAGAGAAAAATACACTACTTCTTGATACGTATAAGTGGCGAGATGAATATGCTAATATTTTCCATAATCTAATAAAAAAAGTCAGCATGCATTATAAATGCTGGAGAAAGCTACTAACCTGATCGAAATTGATGTTAACACCTCTCTGCATTATTAATGCTGGAGAGAAAGCTACTAACCTGATCGAAATGGATGTTAACACCTCTCTGCATTATTAATGCTGGAGAAAGCTACTAACCTGATCGAAATTGATGTTAACGCCTCTCTGCATTATTAATGCTGGAGAAAGCTACTAACCTGATCGAAATGGATGTTAACACCTCTCTGCATTATTAATGCTGGAGAAAGCTACTAACCTGATCGAATGGATGTTAACACCTCTCTGCATTATTAATGCTGGAGAAAGCTACTAACCTGATCGAAATGGATGTTAACACCTCTCTGCATTATTAATGCTGGAAAAGCTACTAACCTGATCGAAATGGATGTTAACACCTCTCTGCATTATTAATGCTGGAGAAAGCTACTAACCTGATCGAAATGGATGTTAACGCCTCTCTAGATATATTTAATGCTTGTATAAAAGAACAGGCAGAGTGCATGAGGAAACAAATAGAAATAAATCATATTCGACAGACGGATGATTGGTTTGATCATGAATGTTATATAACCAAAAAGGGCGTGAAACAACTCCCAAGGATATCTAGAAAGACGTCAGATGATAAAGACAGAGACGTTTATTGTAAAGCTCGAAGGGGGTATCAGAATCTCTCAGAAAGGGAAGATAGCAAGTGTAATTCTACTTTATAATGCAATTCAGTTAACTCATTAAAACATCAGCATGAGTTCTGGAAGCTTTTGCGCAAAAATCATTTAGAAATAGTTATACCCGTAACACTATTTCTATCAACATTTCTGTCAGCATTTCAAAGAACTTCTCGAAAAAGATACTGAAGAAGACGTCAAAGAAGTAGAAGAAGAAGGTACCTTTCTTGATATTGAGAGCAATGCAAGTTTCCGCGACTGTCCGGTCTCCAGAATAGAAGTAATCCCTGCAATTAAAAAAACTCGAGAACAGAAAACCTGCAGGCCCTGATGGTATAGTTGGAGAATTATTTGGAAATGCTGGAAATGCCGTAATTGATTTCTTCATCAGATTTTTCAATGCACTTTTTGATAAGGGGGTATTTCTGATAACTGGACAGAATCAATTATATTGCCTTTATTTAAGAAAGGTGAAGGCAATGACCCAAACAATTACTGAGGCATATCACTTTGTGATATAAGTAGTAAGTTATATAGTTCTATAATTAGCTGTAGATTGCAAGTATGGGTTGAACAGAATGGTATTACGGGTGAGTGGTAAGGGGGTTTTAAGAAAGGTTATGCAACTGTCAATAAAAATTAATGTTTACACTTTTAGCTATCATACAGAAACAGTTTTCATGAAATCGCAAATTGAACGTAGTCTTTTATTGATTTCGAAAAGGCATTTGATTCAGGCCAAGAAAATTACTTTTTACCAATACTTTTAGAGAATGAGATAAAGGGTAAGATGCATCGTTCTATTAAGAACATGCATGTTTGTGTATAAGCAAGGGTTAGGTCTGATGGAGATTTTACAGATTACATAGTTTGTAAAAAAAATAAAAAAAAAAAAAAAAGATGTGAAGCAAGAAGACGCGTGCAGCAGCCCTGTTTTGTTTTCTTTATTTATCAACTAATTGGCCCAAGAAATAATAGAGAAGGGGAAACATGGTGCAAGACTGTCTCCAGATATAGTTGAATTATTTATTTTGTTATTGGCAGATGATACAGCGATGTTGTCAGAAACACCATTTAGCCTCCAGACCCAGTTGCCAGTTGAACAATTTGTGTAAATGCAGCATGAAGACTCCAACTTAAGGTAAAAATTATGAAAATGAGCAATATTGTTGTATTTAGAATAGGAGATTTCCTTGCAGCAAGAGAGAGATGGGTCTTTTGACGGGGAACAAATGGCTTTGTTAATTGTTATAACTATCTTGGTATTTATTTTTCAACCCGACTTAATTTTGCGGCTGCTTGTAAAGATCTCGCAGAGAGGGCGAGAAATGCATTGCTGTGTATTTTGCAAAGATTGTACGTACTTAACTAGCCTAAAGTACTGTTTAATTTAAAATTTTTTTTTGTACTCAGGTGCAACGTATTGCTCTCTATGGTGCTGAACTGTGGGGATTGGATGCTGCCGCTGTCCATATTGAAAAGGTTCATAAATACTCTGAAAAAACAAAGTTCTTAGGCGTCCATATAAACACACCTAATGATTTGGCATATGGAGATACCGGACGTTATCCTATTTATAATTAATTTACGTGTGCATTGTATTAGATATTGGCTGAAGACATCACGGATGAATAACAATAGGTTACCTTTGAAGGCTTACAAAATGTTATTGTGGTTAGATTCACGTGATATTTCCACATGGGCGTCAGGTGTTCGTAAAATACTGTTTCTAAATGGATTTGGATTTGTTTGGTTGAACCAGGGTGTGGAAATGTGAAATATCTTTTGCAAGTATTTCGTCAAAGACTCATTGATAACAGATGGCAAAACTGGCATGAACATATTCGGGAAAGTGCTAGGTTTTCATGGTACAGAACGTTCAAATCATGGAATGATTGCGAAATACATCTTTCATTTGATATTGGCAGATATGCTAAGACTTACACGACAAAGTTCAGATTTGGTGTTTTGGATATAGCAGTGCATCGTCAAAAGTGTAATGAAGTTCATGATTGTAGTTTGATCTGCCCACTACGTAAAAGGGTAAACGGTGACGAACTACACTTTTTGTTCTGCCCTGCTCTCAGTGATCTACGGTTTAAATAGTATGCAAACCCATTTCGTTCCGTGTGAGTCTCCTTGTGACAAATAGAAATAAAATGATTGTGAGGAATTTTTGCATATATTTGTTAAGAGCCGATCTGTTGTGCTTTACTAATAAATGTATTGATACGTCGATGTTATCCTTGTCTGACGTTAACATCTTAGTAGTAGATTGTTTTTCATGTACTTATATAGCAGATTGTACTTCATGCATGTATGTATTGTTGTTGTTGTTGTTGTACTCACCATGCTATGTATTTAATGTAATCCCCCTTCAGAAGGGGCTGGGGCCTATCCTGAATAAATTTAATTTCATGTCATTTCATTTCATGTTTTCTCTTCGTTCAAAATCGCAAATCGCACCAAACCTCTTTGACGTTTACACTAACAAAACAACAACAACAACAACAAAACAATACTAAGATGAAAATAACGATAACAACAATAATAACAACAACGACAACAACAACAATAATGATAGCAATAGTTACCAAAAAAATAACAATAATAACAAAACAATAACAATAACTAGAAGGGCGCTGGGGAAATGCTGACCTCCGCCAAGGTCCAGCAAATCCTCGGGCTACTCATGGACACGGATCTGCCAGATCCTGGGACCGCTTATGGACACAGATCTGCACCAAAATTTCACTTGTTCGTCTTTATGCCATATTACATCATTCCATTCATTTCATTAAAATACGGTTCAGTGATTTTTTACATAATTGTGCTGAAGAGATCTTGGGTCTGCCTCTTGTACGTATTGGTACCAACATTGAATGGGTTTGTCCTGGTTTCAGTAGTTTTAGGGCAATCCTGTATACAGACAAACGGACAGCCAAACAAACGAACAAAGAATGAACGTGGGTGAAAATGTTGCAAGGTAAACAATAAGTAATACCTCCTCAGCCGTTGTAGCTGTTCTGCATGGCACGACAAGGCAGCTTCCTTACCACTATGTAATCGACCCCCATGGCTTGGTATGGACCGCCTTCAGCGTCATGGAGGGTAAACTCCTAAACAAGATGAAGGGCCGAAGTGGCATGGAGGAAGTGTATGGGGAAGGGGGGAGCGGGGGAAGGGGCTCGGGGGGGGGGGGGGGGGGGGGGGGGGAGGAGGAGGAAGAGTGCGCATGAGTACATTGGGACTTTGGAACCTGCTTCCTGTATAAAAACATCAAGAATTTTATCGATTTTCTTTTTTATTTCTTGGTGGTGGGTTCTTATTTGTGTTGTTCATTGGGCGTAATGATGATGGAAATGGATAACTTATGGAAGCAGCTGTCGTTTCTGGCACCATCGAACGCCGACCAGTCTCGCGCGGGCGGATATCCTCCTCACGCTCTAAACGGAGCAGTGATTAACATTACCATCATCACCGCAGTTTCCCACCCCGAACCCCCAACTCCACTGCAGCCCCGCCCGCCACCACTCCCACTCCTTTCGTCCACTCAGGGGTGGATGGAGTTGGCCAGGGGACTTGCGGCGGGAGAGGGGGTTGGGCAAGGAAGGGGAGGGGGATTTTTTTTTATGACGCAATCGTTTCCTGTTCGGTCTCGTTTTCTTGATATCAGTGAGGACGGAGTGGTGCGGTAGGACTGGCGGAGGAGGAGGGTGGCGGAGGGGAAGGGTGGTGGTGGTAGAGGGGGTGGAGGAAAGGCGGGAGGGCAAAGTATTGAGGAAGGTGGGGAGGAGAGGCGGGGAAGACTGAGAGGGATATGGGGTTAGGGTGGGGTGGGGTCGGGGGGAGTTGTTGACGAGGAAAAACGCCGGGCCTGTGTCGACATCAATCTCGTTAACCAACGATCGGGAGTTCGATATCCCACCCGCCCGCCCCATCCCACCCTCTCCACCAATCCGCTTCTCATTCATCCACCTTTCCACCATACAGCTCCAATCCTTCTCCACAAAGTCCCCACTCCCCCTCCTCCCCTCCCCGTCAATTCTCCCCCGCCTCCCCCTTCCCACACACGTCACGTCTTCCTCTCTCCCCGTCTTTCCCAGTCCCCATGGATGCAGAGGAGGCAGATGGTTTCCCAGAGGTTTAAGCGTCACTACAGCTGTGCTCTGGCGCGGAAATTCGTCTGTCCAGTGAACGGTGCTGCTGCTACTGCTGCTGGCTGCTGCTATGCTTGCTGCTGCTACTGCCGCATGCTGCTGTGCCAGTGCTGCTGTTCACTCACCGCGAAATGAGAGATGATCTTCTGGCCGGCCCTTTGGATCTACAACAAAGGGATCCGCCGGTGGTCGTTTGTCTGGTGCACAACGTATTCCCCACCCCCAGTCCCCCACATTAAAAGACAAAGAAGGGGGGGGGGGGGGGGGGGGAGGGATTACAAAGAAAAAAGCGCCGACCCCAGTTTCCTTCCCGTTCCTTAAACAATAATCTTTTCTGAATCCTGCTCAGTTTGACCATTTTTACAACCACAACTGACTTTATTGTTTTTGCTGCTTTTGTCACAAAATATGATCAAGACTGGAATGCCTTTTACCCAGTGTCACGTTATAAAATCAGATGATTTGCAACTGATTTACAGCACTCACTGAACTTAAAAATGTCATTACGCAAAAACGAAGTTACTAATACAAAATATACCTGATTCCAGAAAGATGGAACGTACTCCAGTGACGGACTCTAGCTTAGATTTCGGCGTCACCACAGTACAGTGCCACCCATTTTCGTACTTCACTCTGTCTGCGTATGTTTTTGTTTGCCTAGCAAATGGATTATCCTAAAAATTTTGCCAGGGGCAACTACCTTATTGGTGTTGGTTCATTTTGTGCGCAATCCGCACGCTGTACACAGGACTCCGGGTTATTGTCTCATCCGAAGAACAAGCATTCAGATCACTACTAAGTTTTTTTTAAAAAAAAAAAAGGTGGGGGGGTAGGGGGGCAGAGGGGGGATTGGGGAGAGACAGGAGGGCAAAGACAGAGAGACTTAGAGATGGTAAGAGAGAGGAGAGAGAGAGGAGAGAGAGAGAGAGAGAGAGAGAGAGAGAGAGGAGAAATAGAGACGCCATCAACAAGACTCAAACCACGAGCCCTGTCCACTTGGCCGTCTACCCATGTAACAGTGAGCAAAAAGAAAGGTGTTAATCGCCTACATGAGAGGTACTTGGTACGTCGTGTGTTTAGCCTACTTTCGCTTACGTTTCAGTGTCTGGAAGAAAAGTGGGAGTGGGGCGGATGGGCTGCAGGTGGGAGGGAAGGGGTCGAAGTGGCACTGGGGCGGATGGGCTGGAGGTGGGAGGGAAGGGGTCGAAGTGGCACTGGGGCGGATGGGCTGGAGGTGGGAGGGAAGGGGTCGAAGTGGGAGTGGGGCGGATGGGCTGGAGGTGGGAGGGAAGGGGTCGAAGTGGGACTGGGGCGGATGGGC
>CM065714.1:79555147-79590147 GCA_033310375.1 Conus canariensis
GTGATTGTAGCCAACCTGAGAATCATCAAGAAATCTTCTAAAGGCTCAGAAATGATGACTCAAAGATATTGTTGACAGGAGAATGGACAGTGAGATAGATAAGAAAAACAGATACATTACAAAGTCCACACTCTTATGGACAAGAAACTTTTTTTTTTTAAATGACAAACCATCGAATCCAATGCCTGTTTACCTTCTTATAGTTTCATTCTTTGTCAGAGGGAAACGAGCGGCATAGCTGATTTTAAAATACACACGATCCCCCCCCTCCCCCTCCCATCGCTGCGACACTTAGTCCTTTCTTGCATTCGGAAAGAGCAGGTTTTTAGGTTAACTCTGTCTCGCCCGTGTGGTAAAAATTCCGTTCTGGGCTCAGTACCGATGTTTGCTTTCTGAGCCAGGTCAAGAGATGCTACTACATTCTACACTTATGTTGGAAGACATTCTTGTCATAGAATAAAATAGTAATCGCTTTCCCTTTTTTCTCAAAGTAGGAGCAGTTTGATTTTAAAAGGTGATAAATTTTCCAGCATTACGGAGTGTGACGTTATAAAGTGTTTGCGCCTGGGAACGGTAAACACAAGCACATAATGCGGCAAGACAGTACAGTCGGGCGCACCTCTCGTTCTTCAGCAGACACGTAAATCGGTCACAGTTTTTGAACAGGATAACACTCCAAGGAAAATGCCGTTGAGTTTCTTTGTGAATATATTCAAATGCAGACTTGTCAATGTGTACTTGAAAATACCGTTTTTGTCAAAGATCGCGTTAAACTGGGTCATGTAGCCCGGTGTCTTTCATGTCCAACACTACCATGCTGGGGTCTTGAGGTAGAAAGTCCTATCTGCAAAATCAACAGTGCACTCAAAGTGGTTACATATAATATCTAGTATAGAATCATAAAAAAATGACTGAAACATTACACACAGATGTTAAGAAACAAAGACATGTCAATGAATAAATGAATAACTAAATAAAAGGGGAAAAGATTGCATACACGATTCGTTTTTCAATGGCTGCATAGATGAGATTAAAAAAATCTTGTTCACAATTATTTTTCGTAATTGCACAGGAATAAAGGCAATAATGTGAACTGTAAATGCAATTTGTGACGAGCTGTCTCTTCTTCTCTCCATGGGATTTGGATTCTCTCTGGTTCTCTCCCTTGGCTGAAATACGATCTTATTGCAATCAAGACATCGGTGCCAAGTAAATGACGTTTGTGTTTTAAAGAAATAAAAGGATATTATAATAGTAAGATAAAATTCTGTGGAAAAAAATGTATACAAAAAAAGGTTTGGAATAGCATAATCTATTTTTTCAAAGAACCTTCGATGTAATTCACTGATGTCGGACATGTAAATTTACATGAAATCTTGGTGAAATAACATTTCCGTTTAATGAAATTAATTACTTACATTATCTAACAGAAGTCATTTCGATTTATCTTTTTCTCCTCGTTCAAATGAAAAATGAAGATTCTCTCGTTGTTTTCTATACTTTTCATCTGATGAGCTGTGTATTGCCTGTCCGTGAAACATTCCTTTATGCATTTTGCCTTTTTTTCTCTTCCCTGTTTTTCTGCCTTTTTTCTTTCTTCACTGCAGTAAGATGAAACCGTTACGAAATCATTTTAGTTAATTAGCCCAAAACTTTCGCTTAACGTGGATGTAGTGTTGTTAGATGTGGATCTTTCCGAAAGATAGTTATCTGCAACAGAGCGAGGATTCAGCTCTGAAATATGTTGTCATAGGGCAATTCAGTGGTAGACCTTCTTTTCGTCGGCTGGCCCAGGAGAAAGCTGGACGACGTTTCTCCAAGCAACACACATCTGGAATGTCTTTATTTTTCAAAGAAAGAAGAGACGGGCAGTTTTCCGAACAAAGGTCAGATATGTTTCAATATATCTTTAGGACTGAGTTGCTGTAGAGATGGATACACAGAGCCGCGAGAAAGTTGAGCACACTCTTTAGCTGTGAGAAAGATGAACAATTATCTGTCTGTTACAGGAAAGAATATAATTTTCTAATTATTGGAAAGAAGAACCTTATACCTTATTGTTTGAAAGATTAACTTCATATTTAGATATCGGAAATATTTACAGTATATCTAACCGTTGGAAAGATGAACATCGTATCTGCTTGAAACGAGAACGTCAATATCTATCTGTCAGAACTGTTTACATCATATATAACTATCGGAAAGATTAACATACATCTAACAGTAGGAAAGATGAACATCATATTTAAATGTTAGAAATGCCAACATCATTGATAAGTGTTAGCAAGGTGAACAGACCAAGTACAACGGTAGGACAGATGAGCATCATATCTGTTAGAAAGATGAAGATGCTGTGCCGAAAGAAAGCTGAACGTATCAAACTGTTAAGAAGACGGACATCCTGTTTAACTGTAAGAAAGATGGGCATGTCTTATCTATAAGAAATATGAACGCATTATCTATTTAAAGAAACGATCAACATTTTTTTCCTGAAAGATGAACAATTCGTACAGTTTTGAAACAATGGAGACATGTAACGACGAACAAAATAGAAGCACACTGCACGTTTGTCACGAACAATGCCAAATAATCACACACATGTTTCTTTTTTTCGTTTGATTTTCTTTAAGAGTTATTGACTAGATAAAACAAGTGTATAAAAAGACCGAAATACGAAAACAATGAAAACAGCTCAGGACTGGCTTCGTTGGCAGTTGGCTGTAAACCACATGCATTGAAGAAAACGATCGACAAAGACCAGGACATGCATAGAATAAACAACAAAGGGCCACACTACTCGCACTTCGGCAAACACTAATCAGTCCAACCAAGATGGAATCACAAGAGGACCTACATACAGCTTTCCTGTAACCAGCTCACCAACTGAACCCACTATGGGCTCTAAGGGGGAGTACCAGTTCCGCCCGGCCCTGGCGCAGCTCCTTCACATGGCCACGCGGCAGGCCATGCAGACCTCGTACGTCCCGGAGGCTCCCTTGCTGCCCCCGTTACTGCCCCCTGACCTCAAACCCATCCGACTGGTGGAGCCTGAGGAAGACTCTTTCCTCAGCTCGGAAGGTGACGTGTCTTTGCTGCCGGATGGAGAACGGGCCACCAACCAGCCATTGCTCTTCAGCGACCTGCGTTACCGCTCCGGGTTCTCTCACTGCTCTGAGCGTCAGGTGCTCATGGGCAAGGTCTTTGAGCAGGTAAACGTGTGTTGAGCTGTGAACCTGGGTTTGTAAACAGGTGTAGACGCTGGCTTATAAGCTCTGGACGCGTTACTGAAGCTTATAAAGCATTGGTATGTAAACAGAAATAATGTATACGATGATCGTTAGGCATGAACAGGTAAAAAAAAAAATTATATATCTCACTTGAAAATACAATCACGAACACACAGAAATATTCGAACATTTGGTGATCTGCACAAGGTTAAGAGGCTAACAGAATAGGGCGCACGGAATAATGTCTCACCTGATGTTACTGGGTTACGTGGTGCGACAGTCCAGTGGTGAGGACATTTTTGGACTCCCAGACTGAGGTTGCGAGTTCGGGCTCCTGCATCACTTGTCGGGTGGCAAGGAGATAAGCAGGATAATCCCCACCTCCCACGTCACCGTATGTGCAGGCCTGCTGGTTGCTAATTGACCCTCCCACTCCCAACCTCCTTCATCCTGTGCGTATACACACATACACGCGCGCGCGCGCGCGCGCGCGCGCTCACACTCATATATATACACTACTCAAAACAATTGAAGTACCACTTAGGAAAACTGCTGTCATTCGAAAGAAAACAAAGCTGAACATAATTTAATGATTGAATATTTTATTTTTATTATTCCTCAATCCATTCAAATTTATTCAAACACCGTGACAAAAAATTATCTTTGTTTTACACTTGATTAAAGAGGCATACCCCCAAAATGAAAAGTAACAAGAGTCTATGGTAGATGTCATGATGTTAATAACGGGTATGACCACCGTTCGCGTTCAAACAAGCGTCACATCGACGTCTCATGGAGTGCACCAGGCGGCGGAGAGTGTCCTGGGGGATCGCCTGCCACTCCTGCTCCAGCAACTGAAACAGCTGGTCCACGGTGTCTGCTGGAGGGTTGTGGGCCCGCACTCGCCTCCCCAGCACGTCCCACAGATGCTCTATGGGGTTCAAATCTGGTGACCTGGCAGGCCAGTCCATTCTTGTCACCTGCTGCCCTTGTAGGAACTGATTCACGATGGCGGCGCGGTGGCACGGCGCGTTGTCGTCCTGGAACTGGGCGCCCTGGCCAACTGCCCTCAGGGCGGGCATCACAAGGGGGCGGATGATGGTGTCGCGGTAGGTGGCACCGGTCAGGCGGCCTTCAACACGGTGTAGGGGGGTCCTGTGACGTAGGCTGAACCCACCCCACACCATCACGGACCCACCTCCATAGCGGTCATGCTCCCTGACGGCAGCGTCAACGTAGCGTTCTCCAGGACGTCGCCAGACGCGAACCCGCCCGTCGTTGAACCTGAGGGTGAACCTTGACTCGTCTGTGAAGAGTACTGTTGCCCATTCAGCTCTTGTCCACCTTCTATGACATGCTGCCCAGGCCCGACGATGAGCTCGATGCGCTGGGGTCAGTATTGATCTCACTGCTGGGGACCTTGACCTCAAGTTGGCGTCGTGGAGCCGGTTCCGAACTGTCTGGGTACTGACGTTGACGTTGCTGGCTTGTCGTAGCTGGTCTCGGAGTACTGTGGCACTGGCTGAACGGTCTCTCAGACAAGCGATAACAATGAACCGATCCTGCTGTCTGGAGGTGCTTCTCGTCCGTCCACGTCCCTGCTGTTCTTCAACACTTCCAGTGTTAAGCCAACGGTCTCTGAGCCTCAGAATGACTGGGTGACTCACTCCAAGCCGTCGACCAATCTCCCTCAAGCCAATACCTTCTTGGTACCATGCTGTCGCTCTTCCTCTGTCGGTGTTGCTTAGTCGTTGTCTCGCAGGCATGGTTAAATTTTCCTAAATTTCGCGACTTTTTATACCCGTCAAATGTGCTAACTGATTGCAATTCTGCTCAGAAAAGACCTTGCTTTCACGTGCATCACATTTTTTTTTCTTGCTGTGTCTGTGTCAAAATCTGGGAGCGACACAAGTTCGATAATTTCTCGGGATTTTTTTGCCTCAGATGCGACGCGGTAGATAACTGCTGACCGACTTTAACATAACAAAAATGCACGAGGAGTAGTATTTGAGAACCGGGTAAGCTTATCCAGCAGAATTTATTCAATTATCAATATTAATTGGTTTATCAGAGCTTTTTAAAAATTGCATACAAAAATTAGGGGTGGTACTTCAATTGTTTTGAGTAGTATATATATATATATATATATATATATATATATATATATATATATATGTTAAAAATCAAAGAATTAAAAGGAGTCTAAAAATATCTACAGATCTGTTTCAAGCTGCTGGGCTCTCGTCAGGATGAATACTTGGGTCACCCACCGCCGGTGTTTTATAGCGTGTGGGGCCCAGTTGTTGTTGTTTTCCCGTGCAGGTAAATTGCACGTGTTTTGGGGGGAATTTTCAGGTTATTGCTTGGGGTGTGTTCACTAACAACGATTTCCACTTGTGCCTGCAGTTGTTTACTATTTCTGTTTTGGTGTTTAGAGTTGCTAAGTGTGGTTTACATAGTATTAACCATTTTTCAGTTAAACATAAGTTGCATCTTTTTGAAATGTTGCTGTATGGTGATGCTCTTTTTATGATTTTCCAGGATATATTGTAGTTTATTTTTGCATCTTTGAGTTTCCAAATGTATTTGCTCAGTTCTGTTTGGTTTTTGTATTTTACTTTATTGAATGACTGTTTGTGGTTTGCATATCTGGTTTTAAAGTGGTTTTCAGTAATCCCTATATATGTTTCTTTTTCATTTTCTGATGTCACAGTGGCTTGGTATACAATATTGTTGTAGAGGCATTTGTTGCTTAAGGGGCACTGTTCTTTTTTGGTGCAGTTGCAAGATTTCCTTTCTTCACCCTTCTTTGCTGAATTGGTTTTTATTTTGTTGGATGCATCAATTAGATTTTTGAGGTTGGGCATACATGAATATGATAGTTTGACGGTGTTTTTGTTGAATATTTTGGACAATTTGTGCTCTTTTGGGAACGATGTTGTTAGGATTTTGAAGAATTCTTTCCCTATGTTTGTTTTAAGTTTTCCGTCATATGGAGGGTTGTACCATATGATTTTCCTTTTCCTGTTCTTCTTACTTTTGTTCATGTTGTTGTCTGGGTTTGTATTGTAATTTGTAGTTGTAACCACTTCTTTGCAGCGCTTCTTGGTATTCTACTGCTGCGTTATTGAATACTCTTTCGTTGCATGACAGGTTGGATAGTCTCTTGTTTATGCCATTGGGTATGGTCTTTAGTACAGGTGGTGGATCGTTACTTTTGGTGTTTACATAAATGGGTGTGTCATTAGGTTTCTTATATGGTTTATATTTGTGGTTGTTGAGGTCAAGTGTTATGTCTAAGTAGTTCACTACCTTTTTGTTTGCTTCAATAGTTATTTTTAGGTTATGATTTTGGAAGATTTTGCGTAGTTCTTTTTTCTTGTTTTCAATGGTTCTTGGGTTGTTGGCTAGTGCAGCAAGGCCGTCGTCTCTGTATAATCCAACTCGCTTTCCAAGTAGCTTCTTGATGTTGGATAGCATGAACAGTCCGACCAGTTCGCATGTTTCTGCACCATCATATGATCCCATGGTTATGTCAAATGTTGAGTTTCTGTTCGTTTTCTTGATCCAGGTTTCATTTTTGCTGTGTAACAACGTTTTCTTGGTATGAAGGATGATTTCCATTTCTGACCCTGTTATGTCTGTATGTTTACTAGCAAATTTTAAAGCTTTAGTGAGTAGTTCCTCATCTATGGATGGGTAGAAGTCTACTATGTCAAATGTGATGAATACTGTGTTCCTTTGTTTGTCAAGTTTTTTGAACCATTGAATAACTTCGTATGTGTTCTTCCAGAGGTTGAATTCAGAGTTTGATTTTACGTTTGTTATTACTTTTTCTAGGATTTTCTTACTTATTTTGCCTAGTTCAGATTTAGATGGATTTATTAGTCTGCATGTTGGGTTGTTATGGAAGTTAGGCTTACGGTCTTTGAGTGTTATAAAGGCTTCTTTTGTTGCTGTCGCTTCTACCCTGTCACTTAGGTCTATGCGATGCACAAGTTCTTTTTCTTTAGTACGGATGCTGTCGTGCGTTCTTTTGTCGGCTTTTTTGTAGTTTTTCTGGATGTTTTTGTCAAGGAGCTCAGAGTATTCATTTGGTTCCATTTTGTAATAATTACTGGTTTTATCGGCCTTCACAAATATCTTTTTGTCATTTTGTATTTGTTTTATTTGGTTTTTTAATGATGTTTGGAAATTGTTGTTGGATTTTTTAAAGTCAATGTTAGCTATCATTCTTTTCATTTTGTTCTCGAAAGGTTTCATTTCGTCTATGGCTGGTGGTGATCGCCATGATTTGAAGCCGTAGGTGTTTTTGTCTTCTTTTTTTGCATTCGGGTTCAGGAAAAAGAATGCTTTCCATCTCATGTTTCGTACAAACTTTTCAGTTTGTTCTATTAATCTTTTTAAGTAGGATTGAGGGTTAGAGAACGGTATATTTTTTGTTGATTGTCTAAAATTAATTTCCTCCATTTTAAAACCTCTCAGGCCACAGTGCTCAACGTGAGGAGCGATTACCTGCACGGGAAAACAACAATAACTGGGCCCCACACGCTATAAAACACCGGCGGTGGGTGATCCAAGTATTCATCCTGACGAGAGCCCAGCAGCTTGAAACAGATCTGTAGATATTTTTAGACTCCTTTTAATTATGTTGCTCCCCAAGGGGTTGAGCACTTTTGAAACTGTTTTAGGCTTAACAGCTATACTCTTATATATATATATATATATATATATATATATATATATATATATATATTTGTTAAAACATATTTTTAAAAATGAAGTATTAAAATCTACAAGCTTGTTTCTAGCGTTGCTATCTTCAGGATGTCTTTTGGGGCACGCCAACGATCTTTTATGGCGTGCGGGACTTGATTTCAACTCTGTGTGTGCAGGCGGATCTCATTTGCTGCACGTGCGGCCTGTGGTTCTTATTGGGGCCTGTTCAGATGGAATGTGCTAGCAAAGATTTCCACTTGTGCCTGCAATTGTTTACAATTTCTACTTTTGTGTTCAGAGTTGCTAAGTGTGGTTTGCATAATATTAACCATTTTTCTGTGGAGCATAGATTGCATCTTTTTGAGATATTGTTGTATGGTGTTGCTCTTTTTATGATTTTCCATGATATGTTGTAGTCTATTTTTTTATCTTTGAGTCTCCAAATGTATTTACTCAGCTCTGTTTGATTTTTGTATTTTTCATTTTTGAATGACTGTTTGTGGTTTGCGTATCTGGTTTTGAAAGTGTTTTCAGTAATCCCTATATATGTTTCTTTTTCATTTTCTGATGTTACCGTAGCTTGGCATACAATGTTGCTGTGAAGACATTTATTGCTTAGGGGGCACTGTTCTTTTTTAGTGCAGTTGCAAGATGTCCTTTCGGCACCCTTCTCTTTTATGTTGCTTTTCATTTTGTTAGATGAGTCAATCATGTTTTTGAGGTTGGGCATACATGAGTATGATAGTTTAATGGTGTTTTTGTTGAATATTTTGGACAGTTTGTGTTCTTTTGGGAATGATGTTGCCAAGATTTTAAAGAATTCTTTTCCTACATTTGTTTTTACTTGTCCATCGTATGGTGGGTTGTACCATATGATCTTTCTTTTCCTATTTTTCTTATTTCTGTTCGTGCTGTTGTCTGGACTGTATTGTAGTTTGTAATTGTAACCACTTTTTTGTAATGCTTCTTGATATTCTGTTGCTGCAGCATTGAATGCGTTTTCATTGCATGACAGGTTGGATAGTCTCTTGTTTATATCATTGGGTATTGTTTTTTAGTATAGATGGTGGGTGGTTGCTTTTGATGTTTACGTAGACTGGTATGTCATTGGGTTTTTTGTATGGTTTGTACACATGGTCATTGAGGTCTAATGTTATGTCTAGGTAATTCACTACTTTTTTGTTTGCTTCTATTGTGATTTTTAAGTTGTGGTTTTTAAAGATTTTACATAATTCTTTTTTCTTGTTTTCAATGGTTCTTGGATTATTGTTTAATGCAGCGAGGCCGTCATCTCTGTATAAACCGGCCTGTTTTCCAAGTTGTTTTTGGATGTTGGATAGCATGAATAGTCCGACTAGTTCACATGTTTCGGCACCATCATACGATCCCATGGTTACATCAAATGTGGAGTTTTTGCTCGTTTTTTTAATCCAAGTTTCATTTCTGTTATGGAGTAAGGTTTTTTTTTGGTGTGGAAAATAATCTCCATTTCTGACTCTGTTATATTTGTGTATTTGTTGGCAAATTTCAAAGCTTTGTTGAGTAGTTCTTCATCTATGGATGGATAGAAGTCTACTATGTCAAATGTAATGAACATTGTATTTCTCTGTTTGTTGAGTTTCTTAAACCATTGTATGACTTCATAGCTGTTTTTCCAAAGGTTGTATTCGGTGTTTGATTTTATATCTTCTATAGCCTTTTCCAAAATTCTCTTGCTTATTTTGCCCAGTTCGGATTTAGATGGGTTTATTAGTCTACATGTTGGGTTGTTTTGGAAGTTAGGCTTGTGGTCTTTAAGCGTTATGAAGGCTTCTTTTGTTGCTGTTGCCTCTACCCTATCACTTAACTCCATGCGGTGTGCAAGCTCTTTTTCTTTTTTGCGGATGTTGCTATGTGTAGTTTTATCAGCTTTCTTGTAGTTTTTCTGGATGTTTTTGTTTAAGAGTTGAGAGTATTCGTTTGGTTCCATTTTGTAAAAATTGCTCGTTTTGTCAGCCTTTACGAATATCTTTTTATCATTTTGGATTTGTTTTATATCATTTGCTAGTGATGTTTGAAAGTTGTTATTTGATTTTTTGAATTTAATATTGGCTATCAGTCCCTTCATTTTGTCTTCAAAAGGTTTCATTTCATCTATTGTCGGAGGTGATCGCCATGATTTGAATCCATATGTATTTTTGTCTTCATTCTTTGCATTTGGGTTTAGGAAGAAGAACGCCTTCCATCTTCTTCTTCCTAAACCCAAATGCAAAGAATGAAGACAAAAATACATATGGATTCAAATCATGGCGATCACCTCCGACAATAGATGAAATGAAACCTTTTGAAGACAAAATGAAGGGACTGATAGCCAATATTAAATTCAAAAAATCAAATAACAACTTTCAAACATCACTAGCAAATGATATAAAACAAATCCAAAATGATAAAAAGATATTCGTAAAGGCTGACAAAACGAGCAATTTTTACAAAATGGAACCAAACGAATACTCTCAACTCTTAAACAAAAACATCCAGAAAAACTACAAGAAAGCTGATAAAACTACACATAGCAACATCCGCAAAAAAGAAAAAGAGCTTGCACACCGCATGGAGTTAAGTGATAGGGTAGAGGCAACAGCAACAAAAGAAGCCTTCATAACGCTTAAAGACCACAAGCCTAACTTCCAAAACAACCCAACATGTAGACTAATAAACCCATCTAAATCCGAACTGGGCAAAATAAGCAAGAGAATTTTGGAAAAGGCTATAGAAGATATAAAATCAAACACCGAATACAACCTTTGGAAAAACAGCTGTGAAGTCATACAATGGTTTAAGAAACTCAACAAACAGAGAAATACAATGTTCATTACATTTGACATAGTAGACTTCTATCCATCCATAGATGAAGAACTACTCAACAAAGCTTTGAAATTTGCCAACAAATACACAAATATAACAGAGTCAGAAATGGAGATTATTTTCCACACCAAAAAAACCTTACTCCATAACAGAAATGAAACTTGGATTAAAAAAACGAGCAAAAACTCCACATTTGATGTAACCATGGGATCGTATGATGGTGCCGAAACATGTGAACTAGTCGGACTATTCATGCTATCCAACATCCAAAAACAACTTGGAAAACAGGCCGGTTTATACAGAGATGACGGCCTCGCTGCATTAAACAATAATCCAAGAACCATTGAAAACAAGAAAAAAGAATTATGTAAAATCTTTAAAAACCACAACTTAAAAATCACAATAGAAGCAAACAAAAAAGTAGTGAATTACCTAGACATAACATTAGACCTCAATGACCATGTGTACAAACCATACAAAAAACCCAATGACATACCAGTCTACGTAAACATCAAAAGCAACCACCCACCATCTATACTAAAAACAATACCCAATGATATAAACAAGAGACTATCCAACCTGTCATGCAATGAAAACGCATTCAATGCTGCAGCAACAGAATATCAAGAAGCATTACAAAAAAGTGGTTACAATTACAAACTACAATACAGTCCAGACAACAGCACGAACAGAAATAAGAAAAATAGGAAAAGAAAGATCATATGGTACAACCCACCATACGATGGACAAGTAAAAACAAATGTAGGAAAAGAATTCTTTAAAATCTTGGCAACATCATTCCCAAAAGAACACAAACTGTCCAAAATATTCAACAAAAACACCATTAAACTATCATACTCATGTATGCCCAACCTCAAAAACATGATTGACTCATCTAACAAAATGAAAAGCAACATAAAAGAGAAGGGTGCCGAAAGGACATCTTGCAACTGCACTAAAAAAGAACAGTGCCCCCTAAGCAATAAATGTCTTCACAGCAACATTGTATGCCAAGCTACGGTAACATCAGAAAATGAAAAAGAAACATATATAGGGATTACTGAAAACGCTTTCAAAACCAGATACGCAAACCACAAACAGTCATTCAAAAATGAAAAATACAAAAATCAAACAGAGCTGAGTAAATACATTTGGAGACTCAAAGATAAAAAAATAGACTACAACATATCATGGAAAATCATAAAAAGAGCAACACCATACAACAATATCTCAAAAAGATGCAATCTATGCTCCACAGAAAAATGGTTAATATTATGCAAACCACACTTAGCAACTCTGAACACAAAAGTAGAAATTGTAAACAATTGCAGGCACAAGTGGAAATCTTTGCTAGCACATTCCATCTGAACAGGCCCCAATAAGAACCACAGGCCGCACGTGCAGCAAATGAGATCCGCCTGCACACACAGAGTTGAAATCAAGTCCCGCACGCCATAAAAGATCGTTGGCGTGCCCCAAAAGACATCCTGAAGATAGCAACGCTAGAAACAAGCTTGTAGATTTTAATACTTCATTTTTAAAAATATTTTTAACAGATGTTGCTCCCCAAGGGGTTGAGCACCTTCAGATTTTTTAAGGACTTTTTTTTATATTGTTCATATATATATATATATGTTTATTGTATTGTGTATATGATTGTAGAGAGAGAGGGGGGGGGGGCACAGAAAATGAGATCCCTGTTGCATACTGAGTACCGTTATGAATACTTATAAAGAATCTCAGCGTTGTTCAGGTGTTTGTTGCGGCATTTATAGGCTATTTGTAGTCGACGCATGTGATGGACCATGGTTCATTATTTAGTTCACACGGATTCGTTGAAGCGCTACCTACGTGCAGTTGCTGAATATTTCAACCTTTTTTCTTGCTTTGGTTCTTTGTGTGTCAGTGCATGCTTGCTCGTTTCCTAGGCTTGTTGGGTGATTGTGCACACGGATGGTGTCCATGAAGATATGAACGAACACACACACACACACACACACACACACGCACACACACACACATGCGCGCACGCACGCACGCACGAACACACGTGCACACGCATACACGCAACAAACATACACGCCCGCCTGCACGTACACGCATACGCACGCATACGCGCACACACACACACACGCACACACGCGCGCGTGCCCGCACGCACGCACGGATATACACGCGCGGACGCGCGCTCAGAGAGAGCGAGAGAAACAGACAGACAGATCTTTAAAGATTTTACCCAATACAAACGTTATCCAGGTCTGCCGTTAATTTACTTGATTAGAAACTGATGAACGTGTTGAGTTGCACTGAAGTTATTTACCTTTGTCTTTCTTAGAAGGGCCTGCAGTCAAATGGTTCCAGCGTTCGGCTTTAAAGCCGGCGAATAAGAGTTCGAACCTCTCGCAGGGTTCTCACACCTTGAAAACCGCTTTCTGTCCATCCGGCAGTTGATTGGAAAATGATTCAGCAGCAGGGCTGTGCCGCAGTCTCTTCCTCCCAATCACAAGGAAGACTACAGAATTCGACACATCATGTACGCCAACAAATGCACTTTTTTTTAACAAAGGACTCAGAAATGGAAGACAAAAGACAGAGATGAAAACCACAGACAGAATTTAAACAATTTTATTTCTAATTCAGCTTCTTCAGATTTAAAACCCACTGAATCTTATATCTGGACATATCAAATGTTCTCTTAAAGGGCCAGTGGTCAAAATGAAAATCCTCTCCAATTATGTTCGGCCAGTATTGTTGTCCTCATGCAGCAAAATTGGTAACGTCCTCTGTTTGGCTGGAAGTAGGGCTACCATCGGCATTCTGCCTCTGTCCGTACTGTCTGGATAGTAGGTGGAGTTTTTTTTTTGCCTGTGCCTTCCCTTATGCCGTACTGCCGACAAGATGAACTTCTGACAAGTCACTGACCTCACGGCATTTACACTATAGAAATTAAATCTTTTACCGAACTATGTTCGTCCATTCAGCCTTATTCTGTTTCGTTATCTGCTGCTGTGTTCAGTTTGTGTACTGCAACGTTCTGCTCCGATCTGGTCTCATCTGGTTTGGTCTGGTCTGTATGGTTGTGTTCTGTCTCTCTGTACTATAATCAGCTCCTGTTTGCTGTGTCTCTTCTGTTCAACTTTGCTCTGTTGTGCTCTGACAGTTCTTTTTGTCCTGAGTTCCCTTCGCTTTGTACTGTTCTGTTCTGATTTGTTACACCCTGGTTCTGCTGTGCCCTGCGGCTCTCTCTCTCTCTCTCTCTCTCTCTTCTCTCTCTCTCTGATTTAGTGTGTCCACTGAGCAGAAAATCAGTTTTAATGTGGTGACAGCCCTGATATGGCCCTTGATGGTATGGTCGGCTGGGCTATACGCAACATTACCTTACCTTACCTTAATGAAATTGAAGTACATCTTGTTTAAGTATGTCCATATATTCAGAACATTAGTGAAAAGTTTATTCCAGAAAAATATTATAAGCAGCTCTGTCTCTTCCGCTTGTGTATGCTGATGGCTTTAATCAATGAAAATATGATAGAAAATTAGTCTTTTTCTTTATCACGCCTTTAAGATTAGAGACGTATTATGTTCTTTGCACAGTTTGATTTTTGGTGATTGCTTACGGTAACATATAGCGCATTCTCTTGTTTCAAAATGTATGAATATGTCACACTCCCGTTCATATTGGGGCTATGGCCGATATATATGAATGAACTATTCTCATTTCATTTTCTCTCTCTCTCTCTCTCTCTCTCTCTCTCTCCTCTCTCTCTCTCTCTCCCCTCTGTGTCTATGTCTCTGTCTGTCTGTCTGTCTGTCTGTCTGTCTGCTCTGTCTGTCTGCGTCGTCTCTCCTCTCTCTCTCCTCTCTCTCTCTCTCTCTCTCTCTCTCTCTCTCTCTGTTCGATTCGGTACCACTCGACTGTGTGCTATGTTTAGTCCTCTTCTACTGTTTTCATTTTTCTTCAGTTCTGTTGTCTGTAATGATTATTTAAATAGTCTACCGGTTAGCAGAATACAACTGACACGCTCCGTTTTTTTTTTTTTTTTTTTTTTTCTTAAATTTAGATAACTGAAGTCAACATGCCGATGATAACCTGCGCAAGATCATGTGAAGCCTCCGGTTCATAGAAAAGAGCGAGGAAGAATGAGACTCGGACAGGTGCAACTTACTCTAAACCCAACGGAACTTAATGTTTCAGTTTTGTTGCATTTAATTTATTCCGCTGTATTGTATTGTATTTACTGTACTGTAATTGTATTGTGTTGTGTTGTATTGTATTGTGTTGTGTTGTATTGTATCGGATTGTACTGTATTGTATTCCGTTTTGTTTCGTTCTATACGATTCTGTCCTATTATATTTGGCTGCATTCCATATTCCATTCTATAGTAAGCCGAACAATGACCTGTCAGTGACAGTGACAGTGGTGCTGTTAGTAAACAACCGTGCCTCTGCATCTGTGTCTGCAGCTAACGGATGAAGAACGGGTGTTTCTCAATGCCGCCTTCCTGGGCGACCTGGGCATTGTGCGCCAGTCCCTGGAGGAAAGCGCTGAGTCCAGCCTGTCCGTCAACTGCGTGGACTACATGGGCCGCAATGCCCTGCACCTGGCCATCGACTCCGAGAAGCTGGACATCATCGAGATCCTCCTGGACAACCTCAGCTTCAACTGCATTGAGGAGGCGCTGCTGCACGCCATCAGCAAAGGCGCCACCAAGGTGGTCAAAATCATTATCGAGCACCCCAACTTCATGGCCGGGGAGGACCGGTTGCGGCGGATGGGGGGCGGGGAGGCGTTCTTCAGGACAGAGGAGAAGAGCCAGTTTCCCCCGGACATCACTCCTCTCATCCTGGCCGCCCACTACAACAACCACGAGATCATCCAGATGTTCCTGTCCAGGAACCACACTATCGAGAAGCCCCACCCCATCTCCTGTAAGTGCACGGACTGTGTCACCAAGCAGAACTACGACTCCTTGAAACGGTCGCGATCACGGCTGAACGCGTATCGGGCGCTGGCCAGTCCGGCCTACATGGCGCTGTCCAGTCCGGACCCCATCATGACCACGTTCGAGCTCCGGCAGGAGATGATGAAACTGGCTGACGTGGAAAAGGAATTCAAGGTGAGGGTGGGAATGAGTGTGGGAGGTGGGGTCTTGGGGAGAAAGGGGATGAGGGTTAGTAATGGGATGGCGTGGAATGGTTAGGTGGGACATGGTTTTTTGACTGGATGGGTGGGCGCGTGAGTGTGTTTGGCAATTATGTTGTTATGGTGTGTTTGTGATTTAAAAAAGGGGGGAAGGAGGGTAAATAGTGTGTGCATGTACAGGTGCTGGGCTATGCGTGTAAATTTGCATACAGAGCACACTCACGCACGCCCCCGAGTGTGCGTGCATGTGTGTGTTTGTATGTGTTGTGTGTGTGTGTGTGTGTGCGCGCGCGCGTGTGTGTGCGTGCGTGCATGCGTGTGTGTATGTGTGTGTATGTATGTGTGTGTGTTTCGTGTGTGTGTGTGTGTGTGTGTGTGTGTGTGTGTGTGTGTGTGTGTGTTGTGTGTGTGTGCACAAGATGTTACGATATACTGGTTTAATCTGTTAGTATTGTGGTGTGTGTGTGTGTGTGTGGTGTGTGTGTGTGCGTGCGTGGTGCGTGCGTGCGTGCGTGCGTGCGTGCGTGCGTGTGTGTGTGTGTGTGTGTGTGTGTGTGAGCGCGTGTGTGCGTGCGTGTGTGTGTGAATTCACTCGTGTGCTTTGCATGCGTGTCTTAAAAGCATGCCAACACATCTGTTATTCACTGTGTCATTTTATCTCTGAATCTGTTTCGGATGCCAAACCTTTCCGAAATGTTGACAGACGAAGAAAGGATAGAGCCAGACAAACAGACGTGCAGACAAGAGGAAATGCGGCATCAGTATTGACGCAGTGCTGCGCTCTGTCCGTGGAGATGGTAGCGAAGAGCAAGCAACGGGTCAGGAGGACGCGAACCTCTCACATCTCATGTAGTTCTTTCTCGTCACCTCCCACCCCTTCCCATCCTAGTCACCTCCCACCCCATTCCTATTCCCGCTAACAGTTGCTCCTCCCCGCCCTCTCTTTCCTTTTTTTTTTTTTTTTTTTTTTTTCTTTTTGTACGCAGTCCGTGACGTCCTTTAGTCGCAGCGAAAATGGCATGGGGGATTTCCTTGTCGTGTTCAGTTAATAGTCTTGCATTATTCCAACTCCGGGAGGCTTTGCGAGATGGCAAATAGACTATCGATCGTTTGCTTAGCCTCCCACTTACCGTCATTTCTGAAATTAGGATCGGAAGCAAGTGTCCAAGGTTGCCTGGCTTTTCTGGCGTGTATGACCCAGCGTTGTCATGGCCGCCCACGTTGATGGGACAGGATTCGAGTTCTTCAACCATGATGGGTTGATTGACTGATATATCATTGATTACTGTTTTACATATTGACTGATTTTAGTTTCAGTTAGATTGTTGTCATGGCCGCCCATGTTGATGGGACAGGATTCGAGTTCTTCAACCATGATGGGTTGATTGACTGATATATCATTGATTACTGTTTTACATATTGACTGATTTTAGTTTCAGTTAGATTGTTGTCATGGCTGCCCATGTTGATGGTACAGGATTCGAGTTCTTCAACCATGATGGGTTGATTGACTGATGTATCATTGATTACTGTTTTACATATTGATTGATATTAGTTTCAGTTAGATTGTTACCCAACCAACCACACGGGGCCATTTATGGAATGTCACAACATAAAGAAAAAAGTCGTGACCTGATAAAGTAAAAACCAAACATTATAATGAACCCAGCAAAGCTGTATGCAAAATATACACATCTAATTCATGACAGATCATAAGCCTATTGACCCCCTTAAAGCAGATAAGATTAGGCTGTGTTGACAGCGAGGACCGTTCTGCTTTTGTCAATGCTAAAAAAAACAATTAATAATTAATCTAAGGCATTTAAACACAGCGACAAAAATGTCTTAAAAGCAATGAAGCAATGAATATAGGCAAATAGACACTGCAGAATAGACACCTGGTATCTACTCTTGACAGAATGCATAGTCTCACAATCAAAATCCCAGATTACAGCAAAATAGGTGGCATATTTATATGTATATAACAAGATCAACCACTGTGGCAAAGTGGTTAGCGTCGCATACTCCCAGCTGGCAGGTCGTCGGTTCGATTCCCATGAGTCTTTTACTTGTATAATTTTTCTACCCCGACCGACTCCTATCTAACATTGAGTTTGCTTTGGGCTTAACTGGGAAGACAGGGACATACAGTCGCGTTTTATCCACTTAATGGATGTGACAAGAGTTGGGAGTGGGTCAGTGTTGTCCTCTAGGGAAAGGACTTGGAATGTTGTTGTTTTTTTTCTGACACAGTTCTGTTAAAATTTCACCTCCACCCTCTCTCTTACAAGTTATGGAAGGAGCAACTTTCCGGTACTAGTCATCGAAAATTTTTTTATTTTTCTCAGGACTGTTAAAACTTCTGAAGAGTGGCTCAGGAATAATTCTCCTTAGCCTTGTACACTTAAAAGTGCTTGTAGCTCCGAAAAACAGAATTAGAGATAAGTTCAAATGTTCAATACTAAATGAACAACAAAGAACTGACACAAGTTAAGTGTATTTTTACACATCAACTTGTTTATACAAGGGTGACATATTCAAATCAATTTCACTAGTTCAGTTCTGGCTGACTTTTCCCATCTAGTTTTCATCCTTAAGAGAGGGAAAGTTCTGGGTGAGTTGAGTTGGAGTCCACTTGGAATATCAGAACTTATCTGATGTTGGATAGAATTGTTGATCCCTCTCTAGTTGCTGGTAACTGTTCCACCTTCTCTTTAGCCGGCTGATCTGGTGGGCTGTGGTACTTGTCCACTGCCAGGCAGGCCCACGGTCCCAGGATAGTTCTTTCTGGGATGACTCAGTGAAACCTCATACACACAATATTCAGAGGATATGGAGATGATCATTCCCTTCTCTGATGTATGTGTGGCTACATTAGGGGTGATCAGTCTCACAGCTGTCAGTGGAGAGCAGTGAAGGGAGTAGACTGGTGTTCACCTTTTTGTGGGCTAAGCTGCACATCCAGTTCCCGTTTCCGGTTTGATTTGTGTCACTAAAGACAAAGAAGGGGGAGGGGGGTGATCATTCCCCACCACCTACAGTGTGATGAGTGTGTAGAAGATTCGAAAATGCCCTATTTAGCCTTTGGCATTGATTTTATTTAGCCTTCATGCTCACTGACAAAGCTCCCTGGCCTGCACGTGTATCACACATGTGCAAGTTTCCGTCTTTCCCAGGACTATGGCGAAAGAGAGGCAAGGCACAAAAAAAGGGGGAGGGGGGGCGTGGGGGGGGGGGGGTGAGAGTGAGAGCAGGCAGCCCACACTGTAGTCACATTACACTTTTCAGTGTCACTGTTTGGGGAGCCATGCACCGATTTCAGGGTCGGCGACTTCAAAGAAAACCCTGCATATTGTGGGGAGCAACTGAGAGAGACCGAGCGTTGACATAGATTAGTAATCTAGATTGCCGGTTGTGAGACAAAAGGAGAGAGAAAGAAAAAAAGGGGGGGGGGGGGAGAGAAAGGGAGTAGAAGGGGGGGGGGGGGCTTAACAGAGGATGGTGTGGCTGTCAATTGTCATGTCACAATGGACGCGTCTCTAAGAGTGTTGCTTTAATTTCCTGACCAACACGACATTGTGTCTGTATCTCTCGGATCTGGTGGACATTGGAATATATCATGGGAAAAAAGTGTAGAGTACAGCCCTGTCATACACTCTCAGACCAAAATGGAAATCTGTAGCATCTTTTTTCAGCATCATTATCATTATCATCGATCAGCATAAAAATAGTTTCAAGTACTATGTCCCTTCAGACCCTACTCTCATGATGACTTCGGTATTGATTTCCTGTCCACATCTATGCCCATAGTGAAGTTCTGTTGGCGTCACCAGTATCAGCAAATTAGTGGAGACTGTTATTGGACGGATGTGGTGGCACCCTCCAATGGGAGAGTTTACTCACAATGGCTCTGCGACTAAGCAATTATTGCCATCAATAAGGGGCTTAGTGGGTGGTGTCCTGCGCTTGTTGGATCAGAATAGGCACCACTGAACTCCACCGAAGTGACTCCACAGCAGTGAAGTGTCTCCTCTTGTGGGTTGCCTATATATGAGAGAAAGAGAGCAGAGACTTTTAAAATCAAGAACTGGAGAATGGGCCATGTAGGCAGAAAAACAGTGGACCACAGTACAGAAACAGTCAGAGAATGACAGAAAAGAGGAATTACTAGCAGAGAATTTCTGGAAAGCGGGATACAATTTATTTACTTTAGTTCCAGAGTGTCAAGGCAGACAGTCATGAGCCATGCTGCTTAGTGGTCATAGCAATACATTCAGTGGGCCTTTCAATGCCCGTCGCCTTCACAAATGGGAGTACCCGTGTTTCCATAACCCTTGGAACACAACACTGCCGGGAATTACGGGATCCTGTACGTGGATTTTTTTATCTTCTGCATGCAGACGTGCAACGAGGAACTCCATCATCTTTTGATCAGCACTTCAGTTACCCAGGGAGGGGGTGGCAAAAATATTCCCTTCACTCTTGCAACTTTGCCACTTCTTCCGCATCACCACCTCTATCCCTCTCACCCCCTTCCCACGATAGTTGTTCACCCCCACGCAGCCCCCTTCCCCTGCCTCCCATCCTCAACCTCCCTCCATTACCACTGTCCACCATATCCTCTCTCTCCTGTCCTCTTACGCGTTGGATGTGACGGATGTCGTTTAGTTGCGGCGAAAATGGCGGAGGGAGAGGGGGGGGGGGGTGGGGGGAGTGGAATTTGCCTTAGTCGTGGTTCACGTTGAAATAGCCTTCAGTCATGTCCCGCCATGGATGGCTTATGTGAGATGGTAAATAGGAATATCTTCACATGTTATCGCGCGCTGGTGGGCCTCGGCAATTTATACAGATCTGAAATTAGGACTGTGTTAGAACTAAGCTACTCTAAACAACACGTCCATATACCATTTCTTCATCTAGGAATGAGCGCCGCCTTAAATATGAAATTGAAAAATGAACAATTCTTCACAAGATGTTTATGATTAATCATTATTTTGATTAGACTATAGGTGATGAGTGAGTATGGCCCTGGTCATATGTGTGTTAATCAAAATTTTTGGCATGAAATCATGTGTTGTAGACACTGCCTGATATGCGTAGTCATGCACTAATAAAACTCATATAAAAAAAACGTCCAATATGCCTATTCTCCTATCATCAAGAAAAACAAGCCAAACTAAAATAGTAAAATCTAAAGAACATTCTACATAGCTATAGTTTCATATAATCATTAATCTGTGACCTTAGTTATGGTGTCGCGCGAGACACTGGCCTAGGTCATGCTGTCCGTGTGTTCATCACAGAAGTTAAATGGACAATGAGGAATGTATGGTGTCCTGGTAGACACTGTCCTGGACCTGCTGTGAGAATTCATCACTAAAGTTAATAATAATAATATAATAATAATAATAACGTACATTCATAGAGCTCCCTTTCTCACTAGAGCTCCCAGCGCTTTACAATGTTTAACTATTAACATGTCAAAAACAAAAATCACTATACAAAACCATAAACCCAGTCACCTCGTCAATTATGACAATGAAGCATAGCAAGGAGAGGGGGGGGGGGGGGCTGGCCAACCAACATTGACACCACACACACACACACACACACACACACACACACACACACACACACACACACACACACACACCACACACACTGTCAGTTTTCAAGTGTAACACTTACAACACGTAACGCAATGACACACCCAATAACAGGACAAAAATGGTTTCTATAAAAAAAAAAAAAAAATTCCTTGAACAGATGGGTTTTGAGTGCAGAGCGGAAAGCAGAGTCAGTTTTGGCAGAGCGGATCGAAAGTGGGAGAGAGTTCCAAACGGAAGGGGCTGCAAAAAAGAAGGAACGTTCACCATAGGTTTTTGTTGAAACGCGTGGCTTGCAGAGTGTGAGAGTGTCGGATGATGAGCGGAGTGTTCTTGCCGGTGTGTATATGCTAACCAGGTGAGAAAGATAGACAGAGCCAGATCCACTGACAGCGGAAAACACATGCATGCAATTTTGTATCTAATGCGTGCGTCTATAGGGAGCCAGTGCAGAGTGTGGAGATGCGGGGTGATGTGGTCTCTACGGGGAACCGTCATGACCAGGCGTGCTGCAGTATTTTGTAATCTCTGAATTCGTTGTATAAGATCTTGTGGGCAATTTACAAGAGAACATTGCAATAATCCAGACGGGAGAGCACAAATGCTGAAACGAGAGTTTTTGTTGCCTCAGTTGAGAGGAAATGGCGAATTGAGCTGATACGACGGAGCTCAAAGTTAACTGTACGAATTACGTTCATGACCTGAGCATTCATTGTCAGATGTGAGTCAAGAACAACGCCAAGATTCTTTGCTGATTTTGAAAATGGAACAGTGGCATCACCGACAACAAGCGGTCCGGTAATGGAGCAGGCAGTGACGTTCTTGGTGAAGAAATGACTAAAGCTTCAGTTTTCTCATCGTTTAACTTGAGTTTGTTAAATGTCATCTATGATTTAACATCCTGAATACATGCTTGCATTGACTGAACCAGTTCGTTGACATGTCTGGGTTCTGCAGACTTTTGTAACTGAGTATCATCTGCAAAAGAGTGAGACAGAACAGAGTGAGACGAGATGATATCAGACAAGGGTGTTGTATACAAAACAAACAAAACTGGGCCAAGTGTATGGTGTCGTGTATGCCAAATGTTAAGCAGACAGTTGAGTGTGTATGGTGTCGTGGTAGACACTGGCCTAGGTCATGCTGTCTGAATTTCCATCACAAAAGTTCAGCAGACAGTTGAGTGTGTATGGTGTCGTGGTATACACTGGCCTAGGTCATGCTGTCTGAATTTCCATCACAGAAGTTACTGAACAATGGGGTATGTATGGTGTCGTGGTAGTCAATGTCTCAAGTCATGCTGTCTGAGTGTTCATCACAGAAGTTACTGAACAATGGGGTATGTATGGTGTCGTGGTAGTCAATGTCTCAAGTCATGCTGTCTGAGTGTTCATCACAGAAGTTACTGAACAATGGGATATGTATGGTGTTGAGGTAAACGCTGTCCTAAGTTATGCTGTCTGAGTGTTCATCACAGAAGTTACTGAACAATGGGATATGTATGGTGTTGAGGTAAACGCTGTCCTAAGTTATGCTGTCTGAGTGTTCATCACAGAAGTTACTGAACAATGGGATATGTATGGTGTTGAGGTAAACGCTGTCCTAAGTTATGCTGTCTGAGTGTTCATCACAGAAGTTACTGAACAATGGGATATGTATGGTGTTGAGGTAAACGCTGTCCTAAGTCATGCTGTCTGAGTGTTCATCACAGAAGTTACTGAACAATGGGATATGTATGGTGTTGAGGTAAACGCTGTCCTAAGTTATGCTGTCTGAGTGTTCATCACAGAAGTTACTGAACAATGGGATATGTATGGTGTCGTGGTAGTCAATGTCTCAAGTCATGCTGTCTGAGTGTTCATCACAGAAGTTACTGAACAATGGGATATGTATGGTGTTGAGGTAAACGCTGTCCTAAGTTATGCTGTCTGAGTGTTCATCACAGAAGTTACTGAACAATGGGATATGTATGGTGTTGAGGTAAACGCTGTCCTAAGTTATGCTGTCTGAGTGTTCATCACAGAAGTTACTGAACAATGGGATATGTATGGTGTTGAGGTAAACGCTGTCCTAAGTTATGCTGTCTGAGTGTTCATCACAGAAGTTACTGAACAATGGGGTATCTATGGTGTCGTGGTAGTCAATGTCTCAAGTCATGCTGTCTGAGTGTTCATCACAGAAGTTACTGAACAATGGGGTATGTATGGTGTTGAGGTAAACGCTGTCCTAAGTCATGCTGTCTGAGTGTTCATCACAGAAGTTACTGAACAATGGGATATGTATGGTGTTGAGGTAAACGCTGTCCTAAGTCATGCTGTCTGAGTGTTCACAGATGTTAAGTGGACAATGGGATTTGCTTTCCAATGTTCCGCTCGTTTACAAGGTGCGTGCTCGGTGTATCTCTCAGTTTCCATAACACAGTGAAAGGAATGCTGGCAATACAGGATAGATATCCTGCGTATCTGATGTTTTGCCACGCACCAAGAGTTTGCAGCATCAGCGGATCTGCTCTTTTGGTGGCGAAAGAGGTAGGTACTATCCACTCCACCCATGTCAAGGAGATATGAGTAACTCACAGCTCTACTTATTCTTTACTATCACCTGCATCCTTTTCTAGTCCCATCCTCTGAATGTAAATGCACAATATCTATCAGAAACAATACAGCTACCGTCAAAACGGTCGAGCTGAACACCAGACTGGCAATACACAAAGAGGAAACTATTAGACCTGCGATCAATCGTTATGCTAACGCTGAAGCTGACAATGGAAAGATCCAACATTTATGACTATGTTTTAGCCTTGAATGAAGTAAAGTAGCTTTAAAGCTGACGATCAATTACTTTTTCGGTGTCGCGTTTGCATTTGTTTTTCCTTCACACACTATACTGAATGATATTCCGCAATGGGACGTTAAATTTCGTTGTTATAGTAGGATGACTAGTTTTTTTCTTTACTGACTTTGAGAACATTTTCTCTATTTAAACGAACGCAGGTAATGGTGAAACAGCGCTTGGATTGTGTGACCCAAGAGGAAAATAAATTCAAGATGGCTCGCGATATATGACGCAGCAGCGTATCCTCTCATCAAAATATTATTGTACACGACCAAAAGTCCTGAAATGTCAGTTTGCTGTTATTATCAACAAAGGAGAAAAACAAACAAATGCCTCCAACTCTAATTAAATTCTTCATTTCTAAAATATGTGGTTCAGTTCGATAGCACTCTCATTTGGGTGCAGTGTGACACTGGTAGCGTTCATTGTTTTCCTCCCCCATTTGTTTGATTGCATGTCCTCTTGTTCCTCTGGGATGTTTTTTCAATGTTGCCGTCGTCTGTTCTTTCAATGCCACAAGCGGATATGACAAAATACAACAATGCGCTTGCCTTGGCTGGTTTGCAGAGTGAGTACCTGGGAATGGTGGAGCAGTGCATGAACTTCGCCTGCGAGCTGATGGATTTGTGTCGAGGAACACAGGAGGTGGAGGCAGTGCTCAGTGACAGCGGCAAGTTCGCTGACCGAGACCCACTGTCCAGGCTCAAGATGGCCATCCGATATGAGGAGAAGAAGGTGGCGTCCCATCGATTGCTTTGTGTTGAGTTGTGTTGAGTTGTGTTGAGTTGGGTTGCCCTGCGTTGTATTGTTATTGTTTCTCGACACAGCAGATTTCTCTGCGTGAAATATTGCATTTGATTGTATTGTGTTGCATTGCGTTGTATTATACTACACTTTATTGTATTACGTTGTATAACATTTTATCGAATTGCTTCATTTTCAACGCATTGTCTAGTGTATTGCTATTGTCGTGTTGTGTTAATTTATCTCCACAATAGATTCCTTTCTGTGAAAGGCGATTGTATTGTAATATATGCATTCCATTTTACTGGACGCAGCAAGTTCTCAACACAGAAATATGTCTGTGTGAGACATTGTATTGAACTGTATATACTGAATTCATTGCATTTTTGTATCCATTTTTCTTCACTGCAGATTTTCTGTTTGGAGTATTGTACTGTAATATTGTGTTATTTTATGTGATTTTCTCGACACACAGATTTTTTTTCTGTATTCAAATCGGGTCGCGGTTCCCAGGGAGGGGACGAAAGGGGAAGGGGGGGGGGGGGGGGCGCAATGGGTAGAATTGTCACCGTGAGTTGATTTACGAACGCTAAGTGCATGACGCTGTCCACTGATCTCCGTTTACTACCTCATGCAAAAGACAAGCACCCAGCTCGCCACTTCAGGTCTAATAAAGAGGGTGGTGTGTGTGTGTGTGTGTGTGTGTGTGTTGTGTGTGTTGTGTTGTCTGTGTCTGTGTCTGTGTCTGTCTGTCTGTCTGCGACTGTCTCTCTGTCAGTTTGTCTGTTTCTATGTCTGTCTGTCGGTCGACCTGGCTCGCGCGCGCGTGCGTGCATGCGTGCGTGCGTGCGCGCGCGCGCGCGCGCGCGCGCGTGTGTGTTGTGTGTGTGTGTGTGTGTGTGTACATACTGAACAAGTAAGTAGTAGGGGAAAACACGAGCAAGCAAAACAGTGATGTAACACCGTTGCTTAAACAGTGATTTAACAAATATTTAGTGAGAGAGAAAAATAAATGTATGAGAGTAATGGTGGCGGTGGTGGAGGTTTCGTTGCGTTTTTCATCCATTTTATGGTGTGGCTTAACTCCCACTCAGTTTACTTAAATTAAATGCGATTCTTTTGAAACGAACTGCAACAAATACGAGCAAAGTATTCTCTCTCTCTCTCTCTCTCTCTCTCTCTCTCTCTCTCTCTCTCTCTCTCTCCTCTCTCTCTCTCTCTCATCGAATTCCTCCTTCTTCTTCTTCTTCTTCTGCTCCTCCTCCTCTTCCTCCTCCTCCTTCTTCTTCTCCTCCTCCTCCTTTTCCTCCCCTTCCTCCTCCTCTTCTCTCAGTTCAACTTTTTCTCTTTCTTTTCTTCCTCATTTTCCTTCCTCTCGGCCTTCTTTTTTCTTTCTCCTTCGCTTTCTCTTTTCCCTACTCCTTTCTCGTGCTTCTTCGTCGTTATCTTCTTTGTCGTTGTAGTCGTCACTATCGTGTTTATCTATTGCATTTGTGTTAACTTCTCCCTGTGCACTGCGTTCAGTTTGTGGCGCACCCGAACTGCCAGCAGCACATGACCAGCATCTGGTATGGGTCAGAGATGGGCTTCCTGCAGTCCCTGAACGGCCTGATGCAGTTCCTCTACCTGCTGCTCTTCATCCCTGTGATCCCCTTCCTCTGCGTCGCCTACGTCTTCGTGCCCGGCGGTAAGGTAATGCTTCTTTTTTTTTTCGTTTTTTTCTTACATGTCTTAGGATAGATTTGAGACTGCTTTTTCACATGAGTCCATGCTCTGAAAAGAGCGATTGATTGGTAAAGTTTTCACCCTTTTCGGTCGTGTCTTGGTTTTAAGATTATTGCTTTCTCGGGTCTTATTTCAGTATCTTTTTTTGAGGCAAGTGTGTTTTGCGTATGTTGCGTAATGTCAGCTGAAATCTTGGAGCCTTTCTGGTGATAAAAAGAGTGGAACAGTTATTGCTTGCTTGTGCCTGTACATCTCTCTCTCTCTCTCTCTCTCTCTCTCTCTCTCTCTCTCTCTCTCTCTCTCTCTCTCTCTCTCTCTCTTTCTCTGAGAAATTCTGAGCACTATTCCAAAACAACTTTTTTCTGTCAATTCCTTTGTGATGAAGTAGTCATTTAAAGTGAAATTGTTAGCTAATTATCAGAAGTGGGACCTTTGTGCTTTGAAAAAGCAGATATCATGTCCACAGTATCCATAGCTACAAGACTATGTGATGAATTTTCTTCGTATTATGATTTTTCGTTCGTTTGATTGTCCGTGTGTTTTGTTGCTGTTGTTGTTTCCAGTGAATACATTTTTCACATTTCATTTTTGTTTGAAGGAAAGATGAATGTCCTAAACTGATGCACGCGTGTTCAAAATGTCCCATGTGCATGGTAACATGCGTTTGTGCGAGTGACTTGCATCGCCTTCTTAATGAGAAAACGTTTTCAATCGAGCTGAAAAATGCATACATGTTGCATAGTCACAGTTTCGGCTGACCTTTCTACACTCCTCCCCGCCCCGCCCCCGGTCCCTCCACCACTATCACCACTCTCCATTCCCACCGGTCAACATCCATCACCGTCCGCTCCATGACCGCTCTGTCTTGTTCTCATTCTAGCTGTCATTATCATCCTTTTTGTTTATTTCTTCTTTCCTTTTTTCGTTTCTTGTTCATCTCTTTTCCCTATTTCTTTGTGGTTGCTTTCGCCTTTTTCTTCTCCTGCTCCTCTTCCTCTGCCTTATTTTATACTTCTTTTTCTTCTATTGCTCCTCTTCCTCTGCCTTATTTTATACTTCTTTTTCTTCTATTGCTCCTCTTCCTCTGCCTTATTTTATACTTCTTTTTCTTCTATTGCTCCTCTTCCTCTGCCTTATTTTATACTTCTTTTTCTTCTATTGCTCCTCTTCCTCTGCCTTATTTTATACTTCTTTTTCTTCTACTGCTCCTCTTCCTCTGCCTTATTTTATACTTCTTTTTCTTCTCCTGCTCCTCTTCCTCTGCCTTATTTTATACTTCTTTTTCTTCTACTGCTCCTCTTCCGCTGCCTTATTTTATACTTCTTTTTCTTCTATTGCTCCTCTTCCTCTGCCTTATTTTATACTTCTTTTTCTTCTCCTGCTCCTCTTCCTCTGCCTTATTTTATACTTCTTTTTCTTCTATTGCTCCTCTTCCTCTGCCTTATTTTATACTTCTTTTTCTTCTATTGCTCCTCTTCCTCTGCCTTATTTTATACTTCTTTTTCTTCTATTGCTCCTCTTCCTCTGCCTTATTTTATACTTCTTTTTCTTCTATTGCTCCTCTTCCTCTGCCTTATTTTATACTTCTTTTTCTTCTATTGCTCCTCTTCCTCTGCCTTATTTTATACTTCTTTTTCTTCTATTGCTCCTCTACCTCTGCCTTATTTTATACTTCTTTTTCTTCTCCTGCTCCTCTTCCTCTGCCTTATTTTATACTTCTTGTTCTTCTTCTGCTCCTCGACCTCTACCTCTGCCTTATCTTATACTTCTTTTTCTTCTCCTGCTCCTCTTCCTCTGCCTTATTTTATACTTCTCTTTTATTCTCTCCTTGCTTTCTCCTAATCCTTTTGGTGTTGTTGTTGTTTTCCATTTTACGTATCGTTCTCCTGCCCACAATGCTCGTTTTCTCCTTCTTTTCTCCTTATTACACCGGCAAAAGAGGCTATTTTCCTCTCGCTTCTCATGATTGATTGCTATGTCTGTCTGTTGATAGGATTACACAAAATCCGCTGAACCGATGCTAGCAAAACATGGTGAGAGGGTGCAATGTGGCCCAAGGAAAAACCCATGAATTGTGTTACGGGTCAGTGGTAAGAATCTGGATCAGGGCTGATACGGGATCAATTAAGCAAGATTATAAACAAAAACTATGGAACTGATTTTAACGAACCCTTTCCTTTTCTTTTTTTTCTGTCTCATCTGTGCCACCTCACTGGCACTACCCCAAGCTGCTTATTCCGTCTCCTTGTTCACAGCCACACCCTCCTATCCTGCCCGGCATCGGCAATCCAGAGGGAGTAGTCAATGTCAAGTCTTCTGAGGCAACCCACTAGAGGAGACACTGCACTGTTGCCTAGTTACTTTGGCGGTTTTCTTATCCAAAATACGCAGGGCACCACCTGCTAAGTATCCTATTGACAATAATTGCTTAATCACCGAGATAGCGTTCGTGAGTTTTCTCATTCGGAGGGAGCCACCACGTCCATCCAACGACAATCTCCATGAACTTGCCAATAACGATCTTCCAGACAGAACTTCACCAAGGGCATAGATGTAGAGAGGAAATCGAAACAGGCCACCACTTGAGCAGGCCATGAAGGGACACAGAATTAGAGACTTTTTAAGCTGATTGAGGAATATATGCGGATGATGAAGATGGATTTCCATCCTGGTCTGAGACTGTATGACAGGGCTGTACTCTACGCCTACTTTCATCGTTTATCTGAGCGTCAACCAGGTCCGAGAGACACAAACATCTGCAGTGTTGATCGGTAAAATCGGGCAACACTTTCAGGAACGCATCCATTAAGACGATGAAACTAGACAGTGGCCTCTCGGTCTTCCCAACTGAACCCATAGCAAACTCAGCTCTGGATAGGACAGGATAGGGACCCACGACCTCCCAGTCGCGAATCAGCAATACAAACCACTTCACCACGGCTGCTGGTGATTTTATCGAAACTTGTTGGAAAGATGGAATGAGGACGAATCCATCGAATTTTGATGCGGAATCGTGGTGTAGATCCGAATTAAATGGCTGATCCAGGATTCGTTGGACCATGGCGGAGGTTTCAGCTCTTCCGAGTACCCTTCTAGTTGGCCTTCTTTCTCCTGTCCCCTGTACGTCTAGCCGCTTTTGATCACTTCATGACTGTCTTTCCGTGGTGACCTTCCGGGCAGATCGGCGCCATCATGCGGTGTCCCGTCACCAAGTTCATTACGCACACGACGTCCCACATGTGTTTCCTGGTCCTCTTGGCGGCCGCCACCTTCCGCATCACGGAGAGTGACGTCACCATCACGGAGACGTCAGAGCTGACGGACCCACGGTACAAGTCGCTGTCTCAAGACGAGAAGATTCAGAGTCTACTGAAGGAGACACTGAGGCCTGCCAGCACTCTCATCACACATGTACAGATCTGTATTGTCTTCTGGATTCTGGGTGAGTTCCAGAAAGTCCATTTATCATTTTGACGAAAGGTGGCGGGACAGGGGGGGGGGGGGGGGGAGTTTGAGACCTGCCAGCACATGTGGTCTCGTGCTCAGATGTCTTGTCTTCTTGATTCTTGTTTCGAATTCAGTTTAGAGTTGTTCTAGGGGAAGGTGGTGGGGTGGAGTGTGTCTGGAGGTGTGAGGTGTATTTTACCTGTACACGTTATAGCGCACGTTGTTTGTGTGCTTATCTTTGTTAATTTTGTATTTTGGTCACACGCTGCCTTTATAAAATGTAACGAGAATCAGCACAGAGTTTTCCCATTGTTGTTTCTGTGGACAGCATTCCAGTAGCAGTAAAGAAAAAAAAAGGAAAATGAATAAACATATTGATATTACGTTAGCGTTACCTATCTGTTATTTTTTATTGGTTAGTTAACTGGTTTCAGTTTTTGTTTTTAGTCTAGTTTATTCCCGGCTGGCTGTTTCGGCGGTACTTCTCTGGGTACCACTGGTACCCTTCGGGTGTATTTTTTTCTTCCCCTTGTGTTACTTATCTCTTCTTTTTTGTTGGTTGGCTGGTAGGTTGGTTGGTTGGTTAGTTAGTTGTTTTCAGTTTTGATTTGTTTTTAGTTACTTTGGTTTTTTTTTTTATTTGATGATTCCTTTGGTGGAGTTTCAAAGCGCACACAAAAGTCTTTTTGTTAATGATTGTTGTTGGGTATTTGGTTGGTGTGGGGTTGATGTCATAGTGTATTGTTTTGATAAATTTCGGCTTGGATAAATCACAGTAAGCACATTTTATATTGAGCACGTGTTCATTTGATTGCTTAGTTGAAAAATTGTTGAAATTTCTATTTTGATTATATGACTTTATCCTCATGACAGTTTAAAACACGTATTATAATTATTTGTATGATCATTTCGATGATTTATGACACATGCATTTTTAAAACTTGACAGTTTTATTTGGATAGACTAGCGAATCTCTGTTTTGTTGTTGTTGGCATCGTGGACGACTTCTTCTTCTTCTTCTTCTTCTTCTTCTTCTTCTTCTTCTTCTTCTTCTTCTTCTTCTTCTTCTTCTTCAATTTCTAATTTCCTTCTTTACATTCTCGTTCATTTCATATTATTTTTATCTTCTGCTCCTGATTTTCTTTCTTTCTTTCTTTCTTACTTTTTTGTATGTCTTTTGTTCTTTATTTATCGCAGCTATTGCAACTGCTGCTTCTCCCTTTTTTCTATTTCTTCCTATTGTTCTTCTTCGTCAATTTTTTTTCACTTTTTTTTCCTCTTTCTCTTTCGTCTTTTCTTGAATCTTCTCTACTCTATAAATGTTATCAACTTCGTAACCATCCCCACCAGCAAGGCCATCAGATGGGTTTGTATGCTGCATTGTTGTTGTTTTCAGGTCTGTTGTGGATAGAGTGTAAACAGGTGTACAACTCCGGTGCACGGAGTTACATCACCGACTACTACAACACCATGGACTTTGGCGTCCTCTCCATGTACCTCTGTTCTTATGTACTCAGGTTCTTCACTGAATTTAAAGTATCAGACGCCGACAGGTTAGTCATTATTGCACTGTTGTGTTTTCATTGGTTAATGGGCTGTTTATTACTGTTTTAGTCTGCTCTCAGAGATCGATAGAGTACTCAGATGTTGACAGGCTAGTTACTACGATATTATTGTTTTCTCAGAGGTTGATAGCTAGTCATGAATGTAATACTGCGTTTTCACAGGTTGATAGGTTAGTTATTAGATTTACCGCATTACTGTACTCTCAGAGGTTAACAGGCCAGTTACTATTGGATTGCTGTGATCTCTGAAATTAACAGCGTAACTGTAACTTAATAGCTGTGCAGCTATATTCTCAGCTATTACCACATTACAGTTGTCTCAAAGGTTGTAAGATGGTTATTGCCATATTACTGTATTCTCAAAGGTAGTGTTCTCAAAGGTTGATAATATGGCTGTTACCATATTGCAGTATTCCTAAAGGTTGATAGGATGGTTATTACCATATTACAGTGTTCTCGGAGGTAAATCGGATGGTTATAACCAAATTACAGTGTTCTCGAAGGTTGAAAGGATGGGTATTACCACATTACAGTGTTCTCGAAGGTTGAAAGGATGGGTATTACCACATTACAGTGTTCTCAAAGGTTGATAGGATGGGTATCACCATATTACAGTGTTCTCAATGGTAAATCGGATGGTTACTACCACATCACAGTGTTCTCGAAGGTTGATTGGATGGTTATGGCCACATTACAGTGTTCTCAAAGGTTAATAGGATCGCTATTACACACATTACAGTGTTCTCAAAGGTTGGTAGGATGGTTATAACCACAGTTACAGTGTTCTCAAAGGTTGAGAGGATGGTTATTGCCTCATTACTGTGTTCGCAAAGATTAATAGGATGGTTATTGCCTCATTACTGTGTTCGCAAAGGTTGATAGGATGGTTATTGCCTCATTACTGTGTTCGCAAAGGTTGATAGGATGGTTATTGCCTCATTACTGTGTTCGCAAAGGTTGATAGGATGGTTATTGCCTCATTACTGTGTTCGCAAAGATTAATAGGATGGTTATTGCCTCATTACTGTGTTCGCAAAGGTTGATAGGATGGTTATTGCTCATTACTGTGTTCGCAAAGGTTGATAGGATGGTTATTGCCTCATTACTGTGTTCGCAAAGGTTGATAGGATGGTTATTGCCTCATTACTGTGTTCGCAAAGGTTGATAGATGGTTATTGCTCATTACTGTGTTCGCAAAGGTTGATAGGATGGTTATTGCCTCATTACTGTGTTCGCAAAGGTTGATAGGATGGTTATTGCCTCATTACTGTGTTCGCAAAGGTTGATAGGATGGTTATTGCCTCATTACTGTGTTCGCAAAGGTTGATAGGTTATTGCCTCATTACTGTGTTCGCAAAGGTTGATAGGATGGTTATTGCCTCATTACTGTGTTCGCAAGGTTGATAGGATGGTTATTGCCTCATTACTGTGTTCGCAAGGTTGATAGATGGTTATTGTCACATTAGTGTTCCCCAAAGGTTGGGAGCAGGGTTATTTCCGCATTACTGTGTTCGCAACGTTGATAAGATGATTACTACTGCATGACTGTGTTCTCAGAGGTTGACAGGCTGGTTATTACTGCATGACCGTGTTCTCCTAGTTGACAGGCTGTTTTTTACCGCATTATTGTGTTCTCAGAGGTTGACAGGCGAGTTATTACTGCATGACTGTGTTCTCAGAGGTTGACAGGCTGGTTATTACTGCATTATTGTGTTCTCCGAAGTTGACAGGCTGGTTATTACCGCATTATTGTGTTCTCAGAGGTTGACAGGCAGTTATTACCGCATTTTGTGTTCTCAGAGGTTGACAGTGGTTATTACCGCATTATTGTGTTCTCCGAAGTTGACAGGCTAGTTATTACCGCATTATGTGTTCTCAGAGGTTGACAGGCGAGTTATTACCGCATTATTGTGTTCTCAGAGGTTGACAGCTGGTTATTACCGCATTATTGTGTTCTCCGAAGTTGACAGGCTAGTTATTACCGCATTAATGTGTTCCAGAGGTTGACAGGCGAGTTATTACCGCATATTGTGTTCTCAGAGGTTGACAGCTGGTTATTACCGCATTATTGTGTTCTCCGAAGTTGACAGGCTAGTTATTACCGCATTATTGTATTCTCATAGGTTAACAGGCTGTTATTACCGCATTATTGTGTTTCAGAGGTTGACAGGCTGGTTATTACCGCATTATTGTGTTTCTCCGAAGTTGACAGGCTGGTTATTACCGCATTATTGTGTTCTCAGAGGTTGACAGGCTGTATATTACCGCATTTTGTTGTTCTCCGAGGGTGACAGGTTGTATATTACTGCATTATTGTGTTCTCAGAAGTTGACAGGCGAGTTATTACTGCATGACTGTGTTCTCAGAGGTTGATAGGCAGGTTATTATCGTATTGCTGTTTTCCAGAGGTCAAAGAGATAGCTATTATTGCATTTCTGTGTCCCCAGATGTTGTTAGGCTAGTTAGTACCGCATTCCTCTGCCATCAGTTGTTGATAGGACAGTTGTCACGTATTGCTCTATTCTCAGAGAATAACAGGCTGGTTATTATTGCATTCTTGTGTTCTCAGAGGTTGATAAGATAGTTATAACTGCGTGTCTGTGTTCTTAGATGTTGACAGACCGGTTGCTACGCATTACTGTGTTTTCAGAGAATGATAGGCTGGTCATCATTACCGCATTACTGTGTTCTCAGAGAATGATAAGCTAGTCATTACTGCATTACTATGTTCTCAGAGAACGATAGGCAATTCATTACCGCATTACTATGTTCTCAGAGAACGATAGGCTATTCATTACCGCATTACTATGTTCTCAGAGAATGATGAGCTAGTCATTGCCGCATTACTATGTTCTCAGAGAATAATAAGCTAGTCATTAACGCATTACTATGCTCTAAGAGAACGATAGGCTATTCATTACCGCATTACTATGCTCTAAGAGAACGATAGGCTATTCATTACCGCATTACTATGTTCTCAGAGAATGATGAGCTATTCATTACCGCATTACTATGCTCTAAGAGAACGATAGGCTATTCATTACCGCATTACTATGTTCTCAGAGAATGATGAGCTAGTCATTCCGCATTACTATGCTCTAAGAGAACGATAGGCTATTCATTACCGCATTACTATGTTCTCAG
>CM065714.1:79592647-79602647 GCA_033310375.1 Conus canariensis
TTGTAATCTTTATTTTAACAAGTAAGTTGAAGATGAAAACGATTCCAGGCGAAGAATTCGGCCATCTCAGCTTTAGGAGCGTCATACTCGTGACTGTAACGTGCCTTCAAATAGGATTTCTCCACATGCTTTTTTCGTAAAGAGTAGGTGATTTTGATAAGGAAACGCCCATGATCAGTGAATGTTCCACACATGTCAAATTGAGACACAACATTATCGACCTTGTTGCGTGAAGGAAAGAGGCTCAATCAAAAAGAAGTTTTACTGGGGAGGAGAGGGGGTAGGGGGCTGTTTGAACAGGAGGTCCATGAACGTATAGTTCGCCACGAGTTTTGCCCTATCTGTGAAATCAGTTTGGGACAGAAGGGGTAAGAGGGAGGCAGCCCCGGTGATGAGAGAAAAAGAAACTAATGGACACACACACACACACACACACACACACACACACACACACACACACACACACACACACACACACACAATACTTCAGAACAACACCCGGTGTGTAAAATTATCATAAGCAAGATTGCTCCAACAAGGGATCCAACGTTAGAAATAAAAAGAAGTCTTTTCAATGCTATACTGTCCAGTGAACTCTACGAACATGATAGAATAACCACCGTGTATCATGAGAACCTGAAAACCAGTCTGAACTTCATGAAGGACAAGATTCATCCCAATCGAAGAGGAACCAGCGTCCTAGCCGGAAACATAGGGAGAGCCTTGCGGAACCTCTTCTGGGTGACTCCACGTCGATCCAGACCACGACACAATAGCCAGCCACCTAGAAGACAGCAATATTCCCGACACCCCTACTACCACACGGGCTTCCACGACTACCAAGCTTCGTGGTGGAACCCTTACAATGTGTTGTACGACTATTAACTACATCCTTAAAGAGGAGCTGTAGACAGTGTTCACGTCTTGATTTTGGAGTTGCAGACAGTGTTCCTGAGTATATTATAAAAACCCTGTCATTTTTTTCGTCTGAGAAAGACGGTTGTAGTGTCCAACTACCTATCCTCTTTACTTGAAGACGTGTACAGAACAAATAGTTATTCTCATTGTATTTTGCCTACTATTTTCATACGCACACACAGTTTTTCTTGTTTTTCTTTTTTTTCTTTTTTTTTCTTTTTTTTTGACGTTGTTATTCATGTGATTTCTTTTTAGATTCATGCGTTAATTTTTTTTAGTACATTAAGTATTTACTTTGACGTCCTTTGTAGAATTCATATGACTCTTAAATAATGACTCATATAATCAATCGATAGTACGTAACTTGTCGTTTTTTTCAGTGGAATTGTAGATCTATAACTACAAACCAAGCATACTTACGACATCATCTTTCTTCAAACCCATACGAAGTTTTAATATTACAATCGTTAAATGTTATCCCTTCCAAACTGCCCAGTTTGCCTAACTATTATTTCCCTCCAGTATACGACAAGGGAAGTTCCAACGGTCACGTAAATACTGCAATATATATACGTGAAGGGCTTCAGTATAACATATATGCATCACCAATCCCAAAATCTGTCAGTGATGTACATGCATGCGTAGCCAATATAAAACTTGGTAAATCTTTTACAATGAATGTTATGTCAGTATATTTTCCTAAAGGCCCGAATGATCAGAATTCTGACTGGCTACGCGCTATTCAAGATCAACATTGTAATAAGTGGTTAATAGCGGGCGACTTTAATGCTCACTCGCCCTTCTGGGAAAATGATTGTAACACGGTTACCAGAAATCGTCTTGTTGAAAACATCGTAGATAGTTCATTCCACCTTTTAAACGATGGCAGTATCACCCGGATCCCAGATATATCCAAACATAGAGCTACAGCTATAGACCTTTCCTTTATCTCACCAAACTTGCTCCATCTTGCACACGGGAAACATGTAAAGATTCTTTAGGTAGCGATCATTTGCCTATAATTATAACCATTGTTAAAGAAAATATTCAGGGTAATAATGATGTACATGATACTCCAGTGAAATACGACTATAAGTGTGCAGACTGGGATAAATTTCAAACTATTCTAGCTTGTCAAAACTTCGATAAATGTATGCAAGAGCATACTGACATGCAATATTCAGAATTCAAGGATGCAGTTATTTTGGCAGCTAATTCATCAATCCCAAGACTACAAACCACAAAACAGTCTAAACATGTAGGGAATATCTGGTGGACTAATGAATGTGAACAAGCTGTTAATTTCATAAAAGACACATATAAGGTGTACATTAAGGCGAAAACAGAAAAAAAAAAAAACCTAGATGAAAATTTACGCAAACAGTTAAAGAAGAAAGTCATATGGAAATGGAGAAAGCAAAGACACACAGTAATAATGTAGTAGCCAAAGCAAAACGGCTATATTGGAATTCTTTTTGCACAAAGGAAGTTACAGATGATAAAGACTTAAATAAGGTTTGGAACAAAGTGAAATGCATGAAAAATGGAATTAGACTTCCAAGCTATCCAATAGAATCTAATGAGAATAAGTTTCCTTCTGATTGAGAAAAGGCGGAAACCTTCGTGGACATGTTTTCTATGAATAGTAAATCAGAAGGTCTGTCCTCAAACTGTAAAATATATAGAGAAAAAGAACAGTTGCAGCCTGTCTATTCAGACCCTCTTCCTGATAATGATCTCTCTATTAATGCACCGATAACAATCAGAAGTTGAAAAGTGCAATATATGGTATCAGCAACAAAAAAATGCTCTGCTGGTCTTGATATTGTGAGCAATGAAATGTTAAAACATCTCCCTGATAACTGCATTGTTTTCCTGCATCATATAGTTCAGAATTGCTGGGGAAATGGCGTTGTTCCTCAAATATGGAAAGATTCAATAGTCGTTCCAATTTTAAAACCTGGAAAACTTATGAATGACAAAAACAGCTACCGCCCTATAGCTCTCACTTCCCATTGTGGTAAACTTGTAAAAAAATTGTTTTAAATAGGCTCATGCACTTTTGTGAAAAGAACAATGTAATACCAATTAATCAAGCTGGATGGATGAAAGGAAGATCTACAGTTGAGCACTTGGTTAAATCATCTACTCAAATAAAGCGTCAGTTTGCTCGTAGGAAAAGTATACTCGCTACCTTCTTTGATGTTAAAAAGCCTATGACCAAGTCTGGCACAGGCGCTTGTTATACAAACTGAAACTGATTGGAATATCTGGAAACATGTACAATTATATTAAATCATTTTTAAATAATAGAAGTATGTTAACCAGAGTAGGAAGAAGACACTCAACACTCAGAAAACTAGACATGGGAATTCCGCAAAGTACAGTAATAGCGCCTATTCTTTTTAACATCCTTATTCACGATCTCCCAAAAGCAGTCTCCAAAAATGTTGTTCTAGTGCAATACGCAGATGATATCTGTATGTGGATGGAAGTAACTCTGAAAAAGTCAACCCCACAAAGAGCACAGAATTATGTTAGAAGACCATATCAAAGAGATTTAGATAGCATAGGGAACTATATGAGAGAAAATGGTCTGTCCTTGTCCACTGAAAAAACAAATATGATGTTGTTTAATGCAGGAAGCAATCCAGAAAATTTACCAGTCTTCAAACTTTAGGGGAACCTTTAGAATATAAACAAAGTATTAAATTTGTAGGACTTTTCTTTACTCCAAAATTATCTTGGAATATTCATTTTGAATATATATTAACAAAGGCTAGGAAAAGTTTGAATTTACTAAAGATCATAAGCAGACTACCCTGGGGAATGGATTCAAAAACTCTGCTTCATCTTTCTATTGCTCTTATTAGATCAAAACTTACATATGGTCAAGAAGTGTACTTTAGCGCTCCAAAATTTCTTCTAAAAAAGTTACAAAGTTTGGATTGCAAAGCCATTAAATTTGCTCTCGGTGTCCCTATTCATGCCTCAAACACAAAGACATATAGAGAAGCTGGAATTTTGCTCCTTGATGATTATCGTGAACTAGCTGCATCAAAATTTGTCATAAAATCAAGTGCTGGTGATAATTACATTCAAGATTTAAAAATTAGATCGGACACTGACTTTCCAAAAAGGGCAATTACGATTAAATCGCAAGAAACAATAGCTACATATACTTCTGATTTGATTAAATGTTCAAAAATAGATATTAAAGAAATGGCTAAAAAAAACCATCTTCTTCATCTATTCCATCATGGGAGATACCAAAACCTATTCTTGATACTGGTTATTCTGATATAAAAAAAAGGGTAAATTTAGCAAAATCACATGTATACGAAAGATATCAAAATCATTTTCAGGTGTTTACTGATGGTTCAGTTTTAGATGATGGAAATGTTGGTGCAGTATTTGTTATTCCTTCGCTTAAAACTCAAAGATCGTTCTTTCTGGATAGCAATTTATCTATAGTCACAGCCGAATTAGTAGCTATAATGATGGCAATGGAATTTTTAACAGATCTTCCCATTAACATCGCTCAGATAGGTTGTTTTTTTTTGTAGATTCAAAATCAGTCCTACTTGCCCTTGACTCCTCTGATATATCGACACGACCCGACCTTGTGTTTGAAATTAAATATCTTTTATACTGTCTGGTGTCTAAAGGCATTATTATAGAATTTTGCTGGATTCCTTCGCATACTGGTATACTTGGAAATGAACTGGCTGATAGGGCTGCGAAAAAAGGTGCTAAAAAAGCAGGGTCATTTTCTGAGTTGAAAATAAAACCGTCAGTAGCAGAATGTTATCGTACCCTTGAATCGACTGCACGGAAGAGAGCTCAAACAAATGTTGATACGTCTACCGAGATTTCATCCAACCAATGGGAAGCTTTTCCAATAGACCTTGTATTAAGAAAAATGACTGATCTTCCAGTTTATTATTCCAGACAAATATCTTTCCTTATAATTCGATTAAAGCTAAATGCTTTGAAAACAAAGTTTAGTCAGAATACTAACTGTATTTGTGGTAAAGAGATAACACTGAACTACATTTTGTTCGATTGTCACAAGTTGACTACTTTCTTACCAACATCATTACGATCCAATACTTTTTCTGAAAAAAAAAACTTGCAAGATCTACTTTCTAATCATTCTCTGCTGATCGAAATTGCTGAATACTTAATACATAGTCTGATTGGGGTTTTTATTTAAATAGTTTTGAGCTAAGTAATTTCATTTAAGATAGTGAAGGATTTTTGTTTTCTTGCTATATGTTAGGTTTTTTCCCACTAATTGTTGTATTTAAGATTATTGATCTGTTTATTGTTCAGTTTAGACACATATACAGATACATACACGTACACACTCACATACAAAGGCCTACATTCATGCTTACGCAACACGTAGGCTTATTCATTTAATCATTCATTCAGTCAGTCACTCTCTTCTTTCATTCACGTCTAATATCACTCAAAGTGAACAGACGTTAAACAGAAGTACGAACGAACACACACACACACACACACGCACGCACGCACGCACGCACGCACGCACGCACGCACGCACGCACGCGCACGCACGCACGCACGCACGCACGCACGCACGCACACACACACACACACACACACACACACACACACACACACACCACACAAAGTCATCATCAGATTGAAACACAAAAGAGCTTGTGGCACTGACCAGATTTTTGATGAATTCATGAAATCTGCGTCGTCAAAAATGTTTGGAGTATTCAGAAAATTCTGAAATTTAATATTGGCTAGTAAAAGGGTGTCGGATGATCGGACCATGCGAATGACTAAGCCTGCATGTAAGCAGAAAAGTAGTTATGAAATTTTTAATGCTTACTGAATGTTTGCTTCACAAACATTCAGAGTCAAACAAAATAGTCAGTAATGAACAAGCTGGATTGCGCAGTGCTTTTTCTGTAACGAACTAATGTCACGCTACAGTTAGTCACTGACATCCTTTTTCAAGAGAGAAATTATTCTGTCTTTACAGAATGTGAAAAGACATTTGATCATTTAGAACGGGCACTGTTGTTGTTGTTGTTGTTGTTGTTGTTGTTGTTTAATAAGTGTTATTATTGTTGCCTTTACCGTTTTCTTTATGATATTACTGTGCATTCCCTCAGCTCGTGTGAATTACGCGATTGAATCAAAATGTGTATAGCTATATACATAAACCTTCAAGTTAAAGTGTGCGTTTGCATCTTTATCCACAATTATCACAAGGATCGGTTTCATTGTCAAAGCAGGAACAAAACAGTGTCGGAAAGGTTTGCGCATGTTTTTGTGATTTTTGCGATTCCTCCAGTGATTTTGTTTCTTTTCGTGATATGCAGGCAGACGATCCAACCATTTGACTATGGGGCCCTTTACTAGATGGAAATTATGATTTCAGGCTGTTCGCATTGATGAAACGATCTCCGTCTTTCAGGTCCTGTTTGCCTTCATGGTGGGTCTACACAATCTCTACTGGTACTACGGATCCCAGAAGATCAAAATGGACCTCAACGGTACCCTCGTATCTGTCCATGCGGCCAAAGCCTTCCAAGGGTAAGAGTTTCTCCCACAAAATTAATGTTTTCATACGGAGTTTACCTAGACTAATTTCGTAACCTATTCAAGATGAATTTGAATTATGTTCTGTTTATGTCAGTCCTGGTATCAGACATGAAAACAAGGAGTGGCTGATCATGTTTGTTTAAATACGACTATTTCAAAACATATTCCAGATTTGTGCCGTTGGTTTGTGTTGGTGACTAAACAGATTGGGACCACGTGCATAGTGTTGAAAAGAAAGTCTCAACACATCTGTTTTATTCTCAGGCATTTGAACAATCTTTTTGAATAACCTCAAGCTTGATGTGATACTCCATGCTCAGTTCGTATTGCATTGTTTCTTTTGGTGATATGCACTGAGACTGCATGAGAGCAAGACAGCAGCAAGCTGCAGACACACACACACACACGCACACACACACGCACACACACACAATTGCTCTGCTGCATGGTGGTAACTTTGACCTTGTTTTCAGCCTGCAGCAGACGTTTGGCAGCCTGTTCTGGTCCATGTTCAGTCAAGTCAGCATCAATGACATCACAGTCACCCACCCCAGTCCTGGTGGAGGTACAGGATAAACATGCCATTTCCTGTCACAATTCTGTGACATCTCATTTTCAGTTCAAACTTCTTTTATTTTCTCGTTTTATGAGTTTTTCTTTTGTTTTGTTTTGACTTGTTTGAATTGTTTTTTTTTTTTTAATCTTGTATTAACAGTCAAATTACGATCATTATCTTCTTTGGGGGTGATCTTTTTCAGTTGACAGTATGGTATGATTTGTTTCCCCTGATTACTAAATTCAGTTTTCATCTTCCTGGGTGTTGATCTGTATGTTTTCTGCTCCTTGTTTCCATAAGACCAGTTACTGAGACATTTTTGTGCTCCTTGTTTCCATAAGACCAGTTACTGAGACATTTTTGTGCTATTTTTATAGTATGTGTTGTGTTGTTGAGTTTTTTTCAATCGTTTTTAGATCAAATCTTGTTTTCTTGTGACTCAAGAGAGCCGCTGCAGTTTTGGTAAGAGGACGGTCAACCATCTCTTTTTCCTTAATTCCGTCACTAAAAAGCGAACAAACAAACAAATTCTTGTCCGCGTGCTGAGCTGGAGATTGCAAAGGGCGTTTCTTACTGGATATTCTTGCCGAACACTTTTTATCTCGTTTGTCTCTGTATTTGCAGAATATATGTTTGAGTGCATCTGAAATCCGATTTCCAGACCTCGCAGCCCGTGTTTATCTTTCCAGCAGAAATTTGCAACGTTTAAAAGGCATGTTAAATACAGTCAGCAACATTAATAAACTAAGTTCCAGTGCTGTGTTCAGCTTACAGCAGACGTTCGGAAGTCTCTTCTGGGCCATGTTCAGCCAAGTTAGCGTCAGCGAAATCACGGTCAAGCACCCCCGACCAGATGGTGCGGCATCCAGGGGTGATCACTCTAACCACGCTGTGAAGGCCAGCTGGAGTGTGGGGGAAGGTAGGAAATAAGAACAAGATGTGATCTCCTGACCCGAAATACTAAGCATTTTACACTGTGACTGGGGTCAGTATGCACGTGCAGCGCTTCTATTTTTCTCGTGACTGTTGTTGGAATGCTTCTTAGTCGCACCGTCTGCGTTCAGTTTATCAGGTGTTCATGCACTCGTTACGGCAGAAACGTATTAAATTCACTGTGGCCTTACTTGCACTAATGCAACTTTGACATATGTGACAACGCAGCAATGAAGAGCTTCAACAGAACTATGAATATGCAGCATGGACACATATTGTGGGCAGTTAATTTCAGCTTGTACTCCTGTAGGTTGTACAGCCAGCGTCTTTCATAACTGCATGAGGAATAAGTGTGCTGTTATTTGTTTCAGCTTTATTAAAGACTGTTATGCATTGAAGTGGTAATTGATGCTGACCGCCAACACTCCTTTTATTCTTACCATTCTTATATTATTAATGTTCGACCGGCTGGATGAGTCATCCTCTTTTTCTGTGCACTGAATGATTACACTATCACTGACATTCACACCAGGAAGGAACAGATTACTGTGGTTGTTTTGTATTGTAGTTCTGCAAACATGGTAGGCTTTATGTACTTCCAGTGGTCCGAGTTCTCATTGTTTCTGACTGAAAGTCTCGTCAATGAGGACTTATCTTTATAGATGTTATTATTTTCCCATACGCTGCCAAAAACACCAGTTTGCATTTTCAAGCTGGTATAGAAGATTCACTTTTATTGCACCTTGATTGGTTTTATTCACTACTATCTTCTCATCACTTCAGGTCGTACGCGCCCCGTTATGGACGCTTCGGATCTGCACAGCTTACTGTCCTTATTCACGGCGCAGCAGGGTAGAATCCTTCACGCTGTCCACTCAGAACTTATTCTTGTTTTGGGGGAGGCGTCCAGCTTCCACTGTGCACAGAATGGTGATCTTGGACGGCGGCTTATGGTATCTGATGACTGGAAGGTGGTTCTTATCTACCAGTCTGAGTGCTGGTTTTTGTCCACCACACTAAGAGCTCACTTACCACTGGACATGTCATTTTTCATGTGTTTCCCAGTAGTAAACAACAGTTTTTCAACGCCTGGATTTTTCATTCGAGACCTGCTGTCAGTAGCTAGTTCTCGCATCTACGAAGATACACACGACCAGAGACTTGTAGCCATTTTCAAATCAACTTGAGACCTGTAGCTACCATTGGCATCGACGAAGAGATACACTACCAGGGTGTTGTAGCCGGGTTTTCTGAAGCCACTGGGACTTTGATTGCGCTCTTTCACCAGATGACATTGAGTTTTGCAATGGCAGACATAGCCAGTCACATATTTACCTCCGGTTGCTACACTGTCGTGTGTGCTTGAAATGCATTCCATATGTAGTGACAGGCTGAAAAATCGACAATTTAAGCTATGCCTACATTCTTTCAACTTCAGAACTTGCACGCGTTCAGATTTTTTCTTGATACACGCTGCTAGCTTTCCTCACGGCTGCTGAACTTCATGTCAATAGTTTGCCATTCAGCGCTGGGATCGGAACTTCACTTCCTTGCTGTTGCTTCTTTCCCTTGACGCCACCTGCTCGTAGTTAACAGACCATAGACATAATTAAAAGTGAATCATATATCATATGTTATATGACCTGTGAGAGTTTATACTGAAAGTGCCTTTGCAAGGTAGTCCTTATGAAATGCAAGATAAGTTCTCCCACCGACATCCTCAACAAGCAGCTACCCCAAGCACCTGTACCATGCTTCAGAGAGCTCAAATATATTGACTGATATGCTCGCGTAGTGTCAACCGCCTGTTGAAGCAGCTGCTACATGGAAGACCCTTTGAAAGAAAGCATAAAGGAGAAGAACAGACGAAGCGCTTCAAAAAATACCTCAAAACTGTTCAGAGAACTCAGCATTATTGAGGTATACTTGTGTGAGACCTACACCTGGGATCGATCTTCGTCTTGTATGAGCATGACCCACAGAACCCTTGCAGTGGAGGCAGGC
>CM065714.1:79607647-79620147 GCA_033310375.1 Conus canariensis
CATTGTTGTGTCAGTGCCCAGTCCTGCACATGTACACAGGAGCATTCCATACATATAGTTCCTGAGACTTAGGGGACTGTGTTCAGATGATGCTGTGTTTGAAGGATGGGTCCAGGAAATTGCCAAACGCTCCTAGGCACGTGGCTATAAGCAGAATGTTGTCCAAACATTAGCAAAAAAAAAGTCAGACGGATTCCCCGACAAGAGGCGCTCCAGTATAAACCAAAACAAGCGTTAGAATCTCGCCCACCTCTGATCGTGACACACAACCCTGCAAACCCACCATTGAGATTCTGGACACGAGAGCTACATCAGAGCATCACCACCAACAGCAAGAGGATGAAAAGAGTAGTCCCTCAACCTTCTTTAGTGGCAGAAAGGAACTGCCACTCCTTGAGGACTATGCTCATGCCCTCTTGCCTACCAGCTCTTGTTGACGACTGTCCTGGATCCTACAAATGTGGGAAGGAGAAGTGTGTGTTATACCAGGTCCACCTTGTGGAATCCACATCGTTCAGATCGTCCAGAACGGGAGAATTGTTCGAGCTCCGCAACAGAATGACATGCGAAACAAGTAATATCGTCTACTTTCTGTTCTGTGACATGTGCACTGGAAAGAACAAGGTTTAACAGATCAAACATAAATAAGAACAGGGGCACACACATCACACCACACTTCAACAGGCCCCAACACTCACTCTCCAACATAAAATGCCTACCAATAGAGAAAGTGCACTCTGACACAAAACGAAAACGACTGCAGCGGGAAGCATTCTGGATAAGTAAATTGCAGACACTACATCCCCTGGTTTTGAACAGTCTACAGCAATATGTTGTCACCATCCGTTTTCTTGTGGAGCCTGAGTACTTCTCCTGTTATAACATGCTTTCACCATCATTATTTTTGTTACAGACCCAGAATATTTCTCCTGTACCAACATGTTTTCACCATCAATTTGTTGCGGAGCCTGAATACTTCTCCTGTAACAACAGGTTTTCACCAACATTTCTTGTGGAGCCTGAATACTTCTCCTGAAACAACATGTTTTCACCATCATTTTGTTGTGGAGCCCGAATATTTCTTCTGTAACAAATGTTTTCGCCATCATTTTGTTGTGGAGCCCGAATACTTCTTCTGTAATGACATGTGTTTGCTATCATTTTGTTGTGGAGCTTGAATACTTCTCCTGTAACAGAATGTCTTCGCCAGCATTTTGTTGTGGAGCCTGAGTACTTTGCCAGTAACAACAAGTATTTGCCGTCATGTTGTTGTGGAGCCCGGATACTTCTTCTGTCTTGTGGATTCTGAATATTTATCCTGTAACAACATGTTTTCGCCATCATTTGCTGCACAGACTGGACACTTCTCCTCTAACAACATGTTTTTGCGGTCATTTTCCATCAGAGCCTGAATACGTCTCCTGGAAAAACATGTTTCCACCATCATTTTGTTGTGGAGCCCGAATACTTCTTCTAGAACATGTTTTCGCCATCATTTTGTCACGAAGCCTGATTACTTCTCCTGTAGCAACATGCTTTACCATCATTTTATAGCGGAGCCTGATTGCTTCACACATTGAATATACTGGAAAAAGAAATCTCTCTACATTAACATTGTAACTTTATTAATAAAATCATCTAGTCTAAAAAGGGCCGGCCAAGGGCAAACGACAGACAGAGGGAAATGAAATGAACGGAGAAAGCCATGGGACACAAAATGAACTAAAGGAAAGATCATATACGAGAAAAGAAAGGAGCCTTAGAAATATGTAAAGGAGAGAGAGAGAGAGAGAGAGAGAGAGAGAGAGAGAGAGAGAGAGAGAAGGAGAGAGGAGGTAAGGAGAAGGAGGGAGAAGGGGGAGGGGAAGAGAAAGGAAAAATAAACACAAACAATACCAATACAAGACTAACCTTGTGGTTACTTTACAAGACTCCGTCCCTTTTCTTTTCAGTCCCAGCAAACTTGTGTACTTAAAATTAAGTCTTAAACAGTGCACAAACATGATTCTCGGTTCAGCTTAATTCCGAGAATTGTACTTAGACCTAGCAGTGACTTTAAGAATCGTCACTCTGTAGATTTAAGCATATCAAATCAGCGCCAGAGAGCTAAATGTGAAGCATTTCAACGTATACTACAGAAAAAAAATTGTTTAGCCTCCTTAATTGATATTGTAATTCACATGAATATCACATCAAGCTTTTACAATTTGAAATGGGTTGGTGCACAAAAATGTCTAAACAAAACAATAAGGAACTCGTTCGAAGGTAGAACGCATAGCATCTATATCCATCAAAAATGTTTATAGTCTTCAAAGCATGTTCTGTATTTAATCATGTTTTGTTCGTTTTCGACCATTTTTTCATATAAATATCATTCTTTGATAGTTTCAGGATATTCTCTTCTTTTAAGAGAGCAATTGTGTACATGAATCATTAATAAGTTTTATTTGCACTGACAGCAAACTGACCCAGCACGTAGGTATGACGACCACTCTCAGATTGTTGACAGATTTTCACGTAATAACTGTCACTAAATCTTACCACTTTTTACCATATCATGTTAGTCACAACTTTTCACTTTTCTTTTCAGTACTTTTTCTCAAAGTGTGTTGTTAATTATTCATCGTTGTTTTCATTGTTATAATGTGTGTTAATGTTGTGTTTCTATTTCATTTTGCCCTGATAAGAAAGTGTGCTTTTGTCCATTTTTGCTATGCACATTTTTTTGTATATAATTTAAAATCAATTAAGTTTGGTGAATGAAGAAGTGTTCAGTCTGTTTTCTTGCACCGATAGCCGTATGAAGACTAATGAAGGCTTTAGAATGTCCTATAATGATGGAAAAAAATTGCCCCAATCTATGAGATGACACGTCAATAGACCATAAAACATCTGCAGCTTTATGGTTTTCTACTCTGATTATTCATCGAATAGTTGGTTCAACATCTCCCAATTATCAAACACGCGAGTGATCTTTTCAAAGTATTCTCCTTGACTGTACACACAGCTCCGAAAAGCTGTATAGTAAAAGCTCCCTCTCAAAAATGTTCTAAACACATTCCCAGAGACAGCTCCTTGTACACCACAGCGTTGGCCCTGGCACTTCAAATGGTCTCTAAATTAAAAAATGGAAACTTCCTCATTCTCTCTGATACACTTTCTCCTTTTGAGGCAATTGCTGGCCATAGCTTCATGCACCCTCAACTACTGAATTTGTGTTAACTGTACGCCTCTCTGAAATCTTATGGTTACAACATAGTTTAGTTTTGCTTGGGCTCCCGGTCATGTGGACATTCGAGGCAATAAAGAGGTTGATAACTTGCCAAGAATGCCACAACTAAAGAGTTGAACAGCTTTACTATTTCTTACACCGATCTGAAACTTAACGCTCAGACTTACGTCAAAGGCATGTGTCAAAAGGAATGAACTCGCAAAAGTTGAAACATCTTCCAAAACCGTCAAAAGCTTTAAAGCGTTTTTACCCTGTTCCACTGGCGGCCGTAAAAAAGAAATGATCTTGTCCCCTTTGCACACAGGCCACTCCTTTTACACTCACTAGTATTAAAAGATAAAGAAGCTCCATGGTGCATTCCATGTAATGTACCACTCACTATAAAACATGTATTATAGAGTGTTCTAATACTTTATGGAAGAAAGATTTTAACAAAATCCCAGCGTGTTTTTAGGCAGTCTGTTCTAATGATATGTTTGTGTATAAATGGTGTTTTTAATCCATGTTGAGAGTTGACTTCAAGGGGTGGCAGCCCTGATGTGGCCCTTTGCGGTCAACTTGGCTATAAGCAATTTGAACTGAATTTTTAATGTCTATATTGGGTATACACCGTAGTTGTTAACTGACTGCTCCAGCGAGGCTTCGAATCCTTCAAAACGTCTTTCCAGAAAACTCAATTTTCACAGTAAGAAATACCCCAAAGTCGCAAAGAGCGAAGTCGGGACTGTAAGGTGTCTTAGGCAAATTTTGGTTATTTTCTGCATCCAGAAACAGAGTCGTGGCCATTGGTTTTTGAGAGGCTTCATTATGACATAATTATCTATGAGCGTGCTGCCCCGACTTTTGATTGCTTCTCCAGGACAGTCTCGACAGCTTTAGACATTTGCGTGCTTATAGTGTTGGCAGGTATTGTTTCTTTCTCTGGCAAAATACCAACGTGCATGTGAAGAAGTCGCAAAAAGTCGCTTTCTGCTTGAAAATCATGGGCTCAGAACAACTGGTCTGTCTCCACCTTCATTAATCCGAGCGATATTGTCAAATTTGGAGGACATCCACGGAGCTTTTAAAGTGTTGTTTCCGGTTATCACAACAGTCATGCGTTTAGGTCCATGTGTTCGAACATTTCTAACATCTGGGCTGGAAAATTCCACATTTTCTGTTTTGTGGAATTCGGTCAGCATATGGAACAACCGCTTACCGTACTTTTTTTCATATGAAGCTCGTTGTGAATAAGACTGCGAAGTGCAACTATTAAAACCCATTCATGTCAGATAAATCTTGTAACGTAATGTGCGGATCATTACGTGTTGCTTAGCTCACCATCTCAATGGCATTCTTGTTTAGAGCGGATTTGGAGTCCCAGAACGTGGATCATTACATAGGTCTTTTTTCTTGAAACACACGCTCTAATCTACGAATTGTATTGTAGGTACATGCAAACTTCCCGTATGCAGATCCGTGAAAATGTTGGTAGGCGTCTCTAAAGGTATGCGCATGAAAAAGTACAATTTGATATATTCTTTTGGAAGCTGCATGCTTTCAGTCACAAGTTACATATTGTTTATAATGTAAGAAATCGTAAGGAAGTGAAGCTATTTTCACGAAAGTGTGCATATTGGCGATAAAAAAAATTGAACTTTGACTGAAGTTTTATTTTAGTTTACGCTCTTTGCAATGAGATACAGTAATAAACAATTAGAACTCTAAATATACCACATATGTTATGTTGATTACTCAGCACCCGCCCTCGCACACACAAACCCCCTCCCGAACCACCATCGCCCTTCACTCTCCCCACCATACCCGGATCCCACTTTTCACCCTCCTCCTCTCTTTTCCACAACGTTCTCTACCTTGTCCTTATCACAACCTGTCCTGTCCCATCATCAATTTTTCCACCCTTCACTCACCCTCCCTCTGTCTCCCTTCCCTCCTCCTCATTTTTCCACCCTTTCACTCCCCTCCCCTCCTCTTCCCCTTCCCCTCCCCTCCTCCCTATTTTCCACCCTTCACTCACCCTCCCCCTGTCTCCCTTCCCTCCTCCTACATTTTTCCACCCTTCACTCACCCTCCCCCTGTCTCCCTTCCCTCCTCCTACATTTTTCCACCCTTCACTCACCCTCCCCCTGTCTCCCTTCCCTCCTCCTCCATGATCCGCTGATCATCAGTCGCAGACATCAAAAAGAATCTTCGCTTTCTTTTTTTCTGACGTCATGATTGTGTACTTGTTTTCTCCTCTTAGTTTAATTATTTATTACAGCAGTTCATGGGTTGAGTTAACTTTATTTGCTTTGCTTCGGCTAGATTTTCAGATTTTTCTAAAATTTCGTTTAAATTTGGGTTAACTTCGCTAAGGTTTGTATGAAGATACCAAATGTTCGGTTTCGACTCGGCATATTTAGGTCTGTTCAGTTCGGTTCGGGCTTGGCAATTTTTTTGCTTACTTTGTTTCGAATATTCTTGCGTTTGGTTTGGATGGAATGGATTTGGGGGCTGGGTATGTTTTTTGTGTTGGACGTGGTTTGTTGTGGTTTTGTTCTGTGTGTCTTGATTTTGAGTTAGCTTTTTCTGAAGTTCTCGACGTGCAACCACATGTGTGACTTACACTTAATTCACAGTCAAAGTTCAGTTCGAAAGTGAGTTACTGGCCGAAAATGTGAATGATTGAAAGACATTATGTGTTTTGATATTGTTTGACTCAGCCTTTTGTGAGGGTTGCTTAGATTAGGTTCAGTCTGATTTGCTTTAATTTGGCTCGGTTTGGCTTAGTTTTGTTTGGTTTTGGTTAGGGTATGTTCCTTCGATATGATTCCATGTGACAGTTTGGGTTCGGTTGATTAGATTTGCTTTCATTTGGCTGATTTGATTTGACACTATTTGATTCTGATCGGTTTGGTTTGGTTAGATTTGATTTGATTGATTTGATTTTATTTGGCTGATTTGATTTGACACTATTTGATTCTGATCGGTTTGGTTTGGTTAGATTTGATTTGATTGATTTGATTTCATTTGGCTTGATTCGGTTTCGTTTTGCTTGGTTTAACTGATTTGGTTTGGTTTCATTTGATTAGGATTGACATTTGGTTTGGTTTCATTTGATTAGGATTGACATTTGGTTTGGTTTCATTTGATTAGGATTGACATTTGGTTTGGTTTCATTTGATTAGGATTGACATTTGGTTTGGTTTCATTTGATTAGGATTGACATTTGGTTTGGTTTGGTTTTATTTTAGCGGGCTAGTTTTCCTTCTAAGCGATTAGTTCGGATTTTTTTTAAAGAAGTGACTCAAAAAAAGTGGTCCTGTAAACCGCTTTTTTTTATTTTGAAGAATCAGTATGACCGCGCACGCACGCGCTTGTGTGTGTGTGTGTGTGTGTGTGTGTGTGTGTGTGTGTGTGTGTGTGTGTGTGTGTGTGTGTGGTGTGAGTGTTTTTGCACATTTATTCAAGGGTGTCTATGGGATATCAGTAGAAATGAAGGTGCCTGCACAGTGTCTTTCTGGACTAGAGAGCACTGAGCCAGCACACTACTACACACGATTAGCGATGTGGCAGCCACAGGAAAGTCTTTGAAGTTCACGCTTTTTTTTCTTTGACTTTGTATTTTTCTTCGTCTTCTGTGTCATTTGTAATTTCATTTTCGTCTTCTGAGGTTGCAATGTTTGGTTTTGGAAGTATAAAGGAGTTGTTCTTTGTAACGTTACATGTCATACAAAAAACGTAATGACTAAAGTGTATGGGACATTACGAGCTGTAAAAAAATAAGATTAATTTAGGGTTGTTTAAACAATAATTTTCTCCTTTAAAGAACTAATGATAACGTTTTTCGCGTGAAATCGCTCATAGCGTACGTGAAGCTAGAATGGAGCAATTAGGATTCAAAAATCAATTTTGTTTTACACTAAGACTTTGGACGCCGCAAAAACGTAGGAAAGTGCGTTAAAAGGAACACTGAACATTAGCCTTGTGAGCAAAGTAAACCGTGTGCAATAAAAACAGTTAACACGGCAGTTATTCCCGGTAACTAGCTTTACGCCACCTTTGATGTGTTATAATTTGTATCATAATGAGTGCAACTAGAAATGAATAATTATGAATGAACAAAATCAATAATTTCACGTGAAAACAGCATTTATCAGATCTGCTTCTTTCGAACCCAGCAATAGATTGCATGAAGACAGTCTGATCTGACTGTAAAAACAAACAAACAAAAAAACGATCATTAGAAAATCGTCCCCAAAGCTGTTTCATCCGTAAAACTAAGGAACGGGTCTGGTTTATCTCTCCTCCCCATGATTTATTTGCACTTGAACTATTTTACCCCTTACCTTCTGTCCACGCCTTACCTTCTGTCCACGCCTTACCTTCTGTCCACGCCTTACCTTCTGTCCACGCCTTACCTTCTGTCCACGCCTTACCTTCTGTCCACCAACCCATCCCCCACTCTCCTCCTATCCCTGCCGAAAGTCCACATTCATCGTAGTCATTCTTACTTCGTTTGAGGGGGGTTTGGCTAAGGCCCTTACAAGCCAATTCCTTTTCATAGATAAGAACATTCAGATGAGAATTGTTCAAATGATTTAACATAACTTGTACATTTTTAAGTATTACTTTTACAGTCAAATAAGTCAGTTGAAAAAGATATTATTGCAGAATAATTCTGATCCTTCCCTTAATCGAATGGCACCCAAATTTCCAAACTGAACACACACACACACACACACACACACACACACACACACACACACACACACACACACACACACACACACAAAGAAAACAAATCACTAATCAGTCTCTTTTCTTTGTATACCACACATACACGTGTGTGTGTGTGTGTGTGTGTGTGTGTGTGTGTGTGTGTGTGTGTGTGTGTGTGTGTGTGTGTTGAGTGAACAGATTTTGAGCCACACCAGTCTGACTCTCAGTTTCAATTTGTTTTTGGGGGCCACAGTGTACACAGACGACCGCCACTCGCCTACAGTGAGTAGTACATCACTGGTAGAGACAGTGGGCATGTACCTTTTTGCCATCTACCACGTCGTCATCATCATCGTCCTTATCAACATGCTTATCGCCATGATGAGTCATTCCTTCGAGGATATTCAGGTGAGGGCTGATCAGAGAGAGAGAGAGAGAGAGAGAGGGGGGGGGGGAGACAGAGAGAGAGAGCATCACGTCATTCATGTATATACTGTGGCAAACTGAATTCAATATTCCTTTTATTCAGCTGTGTGGCATCGGTCCTAGTATGGAAAATCCGACAATTATCATGACAGAAATTACAACGAAACTGAGGACAAAGGAAGACGATGACGATGGCGACGGTGATTATGATGATGACGAGGATGGTGTGTGCAGACGGACTGTGACGTGGAGTGGAAGTTCGCTCGCACCAAGCTGTGGCTGAACTACATGGACGAAGGCAGCACGCTGCCTGTACCCTTCAACATGCTCCCCACCCCCAAGTCCTTCTTCTACGGCTGGCGGTCCTGCAAGGAGATGTTCTGCCCGAGCGACAGCTACCTCCACTCCTCCCAGGGCCGCAAGCACACTTTCCTCAAGGTAACCTTCCCACCCCATCTTCACATCCCCAATTGAAAGTACCAAAGTTTTCCTGCCACAGACCACAAGCACGGCTTCCGACAAGGTCACATGATGGCAGGTCACAATCACAACTTCAAAATTACACTGTGACAGGATGCTAGCATACCATTTTCAATGTCGCCCCCTCTTGCACTAAACACACCCTTCTCAAGCCATCACTCCTTCAGGCTACAAGTGTACCTGAATCAATGTCGGCGTCTCGCAGGCCATCAGCACGCCTCCCTCCAGCGGCCAAAAGTTCACCTTTCTCAGGCCACAAGCACACATTATTTAGGAGTACCCTCCAACAGGCCACAAACGCTCTTCTTGAAGGCCACCTTTCGGTAGGCCACAGGCACGTCTTCCTCAGAACCACCCTTCTACCTAAACTCATTCCCCAACGTCATCCTCCAGATTTCAATGGCAAACTTTCCATGTGGTCACCCTTCTACAAACCACAAACACCTTCCCGAAGGTCATCCTCCAAACTTTCACAAGCGCACTTGTCATGTTCACGCACCAACAGGCCAGAAGGGGGGAGTGTGTGTGTGTGTGGGGGGGGGGGGGGGCTGAGCTACAGAAAAAAAAATACAGGAGCGGTAGACACCTAAAATTGACACAACAGGGCAGATTTATACTGGGCAGATTCTAATGGACTTGTCAGCAGAGACCTTTATCTCAAGTTACATACTTTTCACGTAGAATACCTTTGAAAGACACTTTTACCTCACCTCAACAGGACAGACCCCCGGGAGAGACGTTTGCCACACTAAAAGGTAGTGTTCAGGACAGGTCTCTGAATAGGCCTTTACCACACATGAAACGTAGGTTACAGAACACACCATTGGGGGAGATATGTACTACGACTGAAAGGTAGTTTACACGACAGACCCTCAGAAGAGACATTTCCCACAACAGAGAAATGTGTTACGGGACAGACTCCTGGGTAAGATGTTTACTTCAACTGAAAGGTGTTTTACAGAACAAACCCATGGGAGAGATGCTTACCACAACAGAGATATTTTACAGGACAGACCCTCGAGAGAGGTGTTTACTACACCTGAGAGGCGTTTTACAGGACAGGCCCTCAAGACAGAACTTCACCTGAAAAATGCTTCCCACTGGACCAACTCTCTGGAAAGACGTTTACCTCACCGGAGAGGTGTTTCATAGGCGCTACATTGCTATTGACGTGGCGCCGTGGAAACATCTGCCTGGTGGCGTAAAGTGCACGCAGGTGAAGGAGCTGCTGAGCCTCGCTTCTCTGGGAATCGAGTCCAAAGCTTCAGCATTATTTCCACTCGGACCTCATTGTGAATGACATTGGAATGGGCTCAGTTTAGAGTCTTTTGCAGATGTTTGGAATGTTTATCCTGCTTTTTGATTTGTTCCGTCGTGTACCGGTTGATCGTTTATTTTTGTTATGGTAGTTTTCTTCGTAACTTTCTCCCAATAACCAAAACTGTGACTGCTCACAGTGAAATCTGTGAGTCCTTGAATAGATCTTGAGTAGATTTGAACTTCGTGTGCAGTTTGTTGTATCTGATACTGTGAAGGTTTCCAGATTACAAATAACTGAACAGTTTCCATTTTATGACCCAAGTAACAGAATGTATATGCGTTTAGCGCCAGAACGTTTTTCAGTCGTATGGTGTTAGTAATATCATGCTAGAACTCTGGTTCGTGCAGATGTACAGACATACAGCGAGCTTCAAGGAATGCCATCAGAGATATTCTTGTGTAGGTCCAGCCAGTTCGGGAGGAGAGATCCGTTCCATCAGCTTTGTTCAGAACTGCCCGTTGTGGAATGGGAGGCCCTGGTTCTGTGGCCGCGGGATGGGAATCAGAATTGAATGCCAAACTTGATCTGAGGACGTGGTGGTGACACAGGACAGAGTGCTGACAGAGGCCTAACCACTTCTGTTTAGGAGTGACGACATCTGGTCCTTGAGACTCAGAAATTTTAGAATGTCTTAGAGAGAGAGAGAGAGAAAGAGGGGGGGAGAGAGAGAGAGAGAGAGAGAGAGAGAGAGAGAGAGAGAGAGAGAGAGAGAGAGAGTTAGTTTACGCAAACTGTCTCAATGGTAGTAAGAACCTATTATTTTCCTTTTTTTCGTGGCAAAAAGTGTCTTTTTAATTATACTCGTTAGTATTTCTGAAGATTGCCGAGTGTATTTTACTCCCAGTGTCTTGCATGATTGTGAAAGAGAGCAAGGGTGAGAGAGAGAGAGAGAGAGAGAGAGAGAGAGAGAGAGAGAGAGAGAGAGAGAGAGAGAGAGGGGGGGCGTTATAGGAAAGACACTGTGACCGTTTGTATTGACGGCTACCCTTACAATGTCCATTGAAGAAACCTCTCGTGTTATTGCTGGGGACGGCGATGGCCGTCTACATGGTTGGCCTTAGTCTTGGATTAAGAGAGAAAGAAGGGGGAAACAGACCTGATTGTAGTATTGTAGAATTTGATCTTGAAATGCTGGTTTTGACTTGTTATCCATGTAGGCCTATTAATAATCTTGTTTTGATGACTTGCCTTTGATTCGCGTAGTTTCAGTGGCATAACTTTCTGTGTCATGTAACTTCGGTGTCATGTAATATTGTGTTCTGTCGCCTTATTTGGCATCGTATCCCTTTCTTCCTGCTGTGTTACTTTGAATTACCTCAGATTCACATTAGACTGTATCACTCCTTGTCCCCTCCCCCCCCCCCCTCCCCTCTATCTTGTGCCATTCAGATGCCGTCCAAAACTCTTCAGTGATGAACATCACATCATAATCAAAGATAAGTCTACGCCAGGTTCATATTTAGAGCAACAGCTGACCAGCATGTCGGGTTGATGCATAGATCAGGCACATGTTAGTCTGGGGTCTGTGTGTTCTCCCCAGCCGTCCACCCCGTCTTCTCAGACCCTTGTACTTATTGACTTTGTGTGCATTTATTTATTTATGTGCATTTTATTTTATATTCATTCATTCATTTATTTATTTGTTTATTTATTTTGAATCCTGAAAACTGTTGCCTCGTGGATAGGATGTAATGAATTTTGAGTTGAAAAGCCCGCTTGGAATGACGTCCATTTGAAAAAACTAAAACCGGTTTGACGACATGATTTCATGACGGACTGCATGACTGATTGGCTGATTGGTGCATTAAAAGAGTGAGTGAGAGATTGTAGTTAGATGGGTGACTGACTGATTCATTGACTCTGCTGCCGATCGACATATGTGATCGATTCACTGGTTGAGATCGATCAGTTGAGTGATTGATCGCTTTGTTGCGAAAAGATTGGTAAGTTAACTCATTAATCGATATAAAATGAACGCTTGGCCATTGTTATCCCTAGCAAACTACCCCTCTACCACCAATGCCCCACCTCCAACTTTCACCCGATCTATTCACGCAGCAACGGCGGGAAACAGTGTGTAAAACACTGGAGCTGAAACCAGACGAGACGTCGTACTCGGACATCATGCATCGGCTGGTGAAACGCTATCTCTTCAAGTTGGAGAGAGCCAAAGACGAGAAGGAGAATGGTGAGTGACGAGGAAGGCATCGGCCACTTTGGTCTGTTATGATCTCTCTAAGGCTACGTCAGAAGGTGGGAATGTCTGGGGATGGTGGGGTGGAGGTGTTTTCTGTCGGGACTGTCTGTGTCTGTCTATCTCTGTTCGTCTGTTTGTCTGTC
>CM065714.1:79625147-79777647 GCA_033310375.1 Conus canariensis
CAAAGTGTCCCCACCTGCTTGTCAACACTGAAGGCATGGGCATGAAGTCGTCACTATCATTGTCCTTCCACATTATGTGCACATCAACTTCTCAACACTAAATATCGGCAGGAAGTCATCACCATTATTGCCCTTGCACAAACTATCCCCATCAACTTGTAAACACTGAAGATATGGGCATGAAGTCATCACTTCCACTGTCCTTCCACAAACAACAGTATGTCAACACTGAAAATATGGGCACGAAGTCACCACGTCATTGTCCGTCCACAAGCTGTCCCAGTTAATTGTCAACACACAAGATATGGGCTGTTATGGATGGAATGGGTAGTGTCTGCAAGTGTCTGACTGACTCACACACAGAAATTATGGATGCATGCACGACTTTTCCAGTTCACATACACACACCCACTCACCCGAACATTGACAGCAAGGCAACAGAACAACACTTTTTTTTGTTTTATGCTGCCCTAGCCAACAGACAAACATATATAATAAATGCAATAACATCAATAGGTCGGCACGCCAACCATGAGGCGTACACACAAAATATGTCTATATATATAACAGCTATCAACTAGCGCTACTGGGTCCAGCGACGACGAAGACGACGACGACGACGACGAAAACGATGAAGACGACGAGACGATGAAGATGCGCAGATGATGAAGACGACGACTACAGCGATCAAGTCAAGTCCGACATGGGACCTACACAACTTCAGAGCTGTGGCTCAAAAAAAACATTATCACACTCACGGCGTCTCTGCCGAGGACAGGGCGACAGTCTCACACAGGAGCTGTGGCTCACACACAAACTAAACGCAGCGACGGCCTAGTCAACAGGTCGCTGGTTCAAACTCAGGAGCGGCGCTCTGGCTTGGCAGCAGCGGCGTCTCCAGCCCAACTGGCTCAGCAGGTAGTCGGTCACGGGCGCAGTGGCAGGTAGGGTAGTTGGCGGCGCTCCGGCTGGCCTCTCAACACCGACACAGGGTGGAGAACAAGGGGGGTAGACACAGCTACAGCCCTGACCCTCAGTAAATGACAGCCAGTCCCCCCAGTCCAGGGAACACTTCTACCTGGGGGAAACTGATTAACTACCTTGATTATCATGGCTACTATTCATTACAATCACGACTACATTCATATTCATTAGCCACATCCTATTTCACTAGAACTTGAGACAAACATCGCATATTCTTTCTTCAACACTACAACATTCCCTTTTCCGGAATCATAACACTACAACATTCCCTTTCCGGAATCATAACACTACAACATTCCCTTTTTCCGGAATCACAACACTACACAGGAAAGGATTTCCATATAAACCTTTCAGAATCTAGTTTTCCAAATTGGGGAAAGGATTATTCCACCTAACCCTCTTCAATAAACCATGAATGTAATCATTACACACAGTTAATGATTACTTTCCATCAAACTATGAATGTCGTCACAAAATGTTCATTTCTTTTTTTCTTGTAACACGACAAGAATGTTCATTTCATTTCATATAATCACCAGATTTTAAAAGGTTTCTTTTTTCAAACGATTCATCTATTTCAATATATGTAAGGGAAAGATTTCCACAACACTCTTGTTTACCAACACACAATTATTCAATATTCATATCAAGAGTGAGTTAAATACTCATCCACATCAAAAATCAAAACAGCATATATAGTCTATGTCGCACACTTTGGGAGCTTATTATCCATAGCATCAAAACTCTTCTTCTTCTTGCAAACCACATCAAAATAAACACATTTTTTTCATCATGAAGTTCATAACTAGTTAAGTCACAGAATAAACAAAATCTTTTTTTTCCGAAGACCACTTCCTTTAACACTCACTTCTTCTATTCATGTTTTCCGAAACAATTTCGTTTTGTTACCCTATCAAGTCACAGGATAACAGAACACAGCAAATACTTTTCTTTAAACAAAACCTTCACAGTGCGCTGAGGAAGTTTCAGTCGCTCCTAAACGGGAATACGGTTTCGGTTTGCTAATAAATAAACATTGTGGTGATAAATACCTGACTGCCACAAAAAACAGCTGGAGTCCCTCTTCGGCCTTCTGGATAGTTGCGTTGCCGGAATCACTGCAGAGACTGCCTAACCGGTTCAGCTCACCCGGCTTTTAACAGTGCGCAGGTGAGCAGCAGTCAGGTAAACTTTCCAACCGGCTTCCGGACAACAACCTTCCGGTAAGCATGGTTGCATGAAAATTTGTTACTGGACGGGAAATAATCCGTCACAGTACTCCCCCTCCTCAAAAAAAAATGTCCGAATTGTTTTTACTAAGGGGAAGTAAACAACGACAGGTCACAAAATTCCAGAAAAAATACATGAAAAGGACATCAAAACTGGGATGTACACAAACCAATGGCTAAGGAACAGACTGGTTCTCAAAAGAACGTGAAAGATCAGTGAAAATGTTCGATGATCCTGGAACTGCTTCCACTTCGAACGAGAATTCCTGCAGAGACAATGCCCAACGCATAATTCGGGAATTCTTAAAATTCGACGTTCGAAGGTACGTCAAAGGTCGATGGTCTGTTTGTAGGATAAACCTGACTCCCAAAAGGTATCGAACGAACTTCTGAACAGCCCAGACAATGGCTAAACACTCTCGTTCGATGGTACTGTATGCTTTTTTCACGATCCAACAACTTGCGACTCCCAAACACAACTGGGTGAAGTACATCATCATCCTCTTGCAGTAGTACAGCGCCTAGCCCAACAGAACTAGCATCAGTTCTAAGAACAAAGGGCTTATCCAACTGAGGTAACAGTAATACAGGTGCTGACGACAAAATACTCTGAATCTTCTGTAACGCTACTGCACATTCAGGGTCCAAGAAATAGATCTTCCAGCTCGACCAACTTCCTTGATCAAATCAGAGAGTAGAGCACTCAAAGTGGAAAAACTGGGAACATATCTCCTGTAGAAGCTAAGCAAACCTAGCAAAGATCTGACTTGCTTTCTGGTAGTAGGGGTGGGAATTCTCAGAATCTTATCTATCTTTTCTGTTCAGGACGCATAGTACCAGCTCCAACGATATGTCCGAGAAATTCCAGAGAACGGAAACCTGCCTCAATTTTCGAGGGACGAGCTCTGAGGTTGAAAAACCTCAGACACGAAAGAACACCTTTCACATGACGAATATGTGCATCTCATGAAACACTATGAATCAGAATATCATCAAAGAAACTGACAGCTGAGAACTGATCCAAAGCTAGCATGCGCATCATGCGTGTGAAAACAGCAGGTGCTGACACAAGACTGAAAGGCATCCTTACAAACTGAAAAAGACCCATATGTGTTGTAAAAGCTGTCTTTGGACGGTCCTCGGGCTTAACAACTATCTGCCAATATCCCTTTGCAAGATCTATCTTTGTAAAGAACTGTGCATCAGATAATCTTGCAAACAAACTTTCCACGTCAGGAATGGGCTCAGCATCGAAGACGGTAATCTTATTCAGAGAACGGAAATCAATGCAAAAGCGACATGTACCATCTTTTTTCCTGACTAGTACAACTGGGGAGGCATAGGGACTATTTGAAGGTTCAATGATACCAAGTTCCAACATGATGCCAACTTCTCTCTCAACAACCTCTCTAGCAGAGAAGGGGATGTCATAACACCTTTTCCTAACTGGAACATCTGTTGTTAGAGGAATCTCTAATAGTACGTTGCCAGAAAAGGAGCCTGGTTTCGGAGTAAGAATATCCTGAAAATGCTCAAAGACTCTTCGTAACTCCTTAGCATTGCTGTCAGACAAAGTACCATCAAACTGTACTGAATCAATATCTTCATCTGGCATAGAAGATGCTATGGGAACAGGTAAAGTGTGTATTGGTAGTGCATCATCGCAGTCTTGAACAACACCGACTGAGTACACGACTACAGGATCACGAGAGTTTGGAGCAGGGTTCGAACAAGGAACAATTCCTGGAGAACTCTTGAACGAAACATCTTTCTTGCCAAAACCGAGAGGCGCTATCTCTGACCATGGTATTGACTTTCCCTATGAGGTAACTGTTGGGATACTCTGAGACACAGATACAGCAGAACGGCGAATGTACCTCTTCAACATATTGGCATGAAAAACCTTTTCTTTTCCTTTGATTAGAACTTTGTAGTCAGGATGCAAGACCTTGGTAACTGGGAATGGTCCTGACCAACTAGCTAGTAACTTGTTTGAATCCGTAGGGAGGAGAACAAGGACTTCGTCGTCAAACTGGAAATGACGTTCTCTCGCCTTACGATCAAAATACTTTTTCCCCTTAGCAGAGGAATCGACAGAATGATCCATAGCCAACTTGCATGAGTCAGCAATGACATTTTTAAGCTCAAACAAGTAGGCATAAAGGGGTTTTGCTTCAGCATCATGACTATCAGACTGGATCCAAGATTCCTGCAAATGAGCGATAGGGCCACGAACTTGTCGACCAAACAACAACTGAAATGGGGAAAAACCTGTACTTTCTGAAGGCAACTCTCTGCATGCAAATAGCAGTGCAGGTAGATATCGATGCCATGCATTTGGGTAAGAACGCACAGTTTTCTTCAGCATCGATTTCAGAGTGCCATGAAAACGCTCAACATGACCATTTGCCTGAGGATGGTATGGCGATGTGCGAATGCCCTTGGTACCACATAGCACATGGAACTGCTTCATGAGGTCAGAATTAAATTGGGTGCCTTGATCTGAAAGAATTTCTTTTGGGAATCCTAGACGAGAAAAGATTCCCAATAGTGCTTCTGCTACACTGACAGAAGATATATCCTTCAAGGGAACAGCCTCTGGGTAATGGGTGGCTATATCAATCATGGTAAGAATATATCTATGACCTTGTTCCGAAGGAGGAGACAGCAGACCCACACGGTCGACAGCCACACGGTCAAATGGAGTACCAATGAATGGAACAGTAGAAAGGGGTACTGGACAAACTTTTCCCTTAGGTACTGTCTTCTGACAAACGTCACATGAAGCGACATACTTGGCCACATCTACAGTAACACCAGGCCAAAAGAACTTGTTGAGGATTCTTGCAAGAGTTCGATGAGAACCACAATGACCTGACAGAATAAGATCGTGTGCTACAGACAGCACTGTAGGTCGGAGGTCAGAGGGAACAACTACCTGATCAAAAGGAATGTCATTTTTCTTTAAATGCCTGCACAGAACACCGTCTGACAAATAGTAATAGAAGGTAGCTGTACCTGACTTCTTCACTTCACCAGAAGACGCTAACTGGAAACATGTCTTCAACGACTCATCCTCCTTTTGTTTCTGAATCAGATCAGAACGAGAAATATTCAAATCATCAGGGATCTGACACAGAGGTTTCTTCTCTACCACATGTTTAGCTCTAGCCCTGGTAACGGCAGCTAAAGAGAAGGGTTCATCACTCGCATCACTGGAAGCACTGCCTTCACAGACACAAGGAACATTACCAATGATGAGATCTGCGACAGGACTGTCTAGGACACAGCAGGTTAGATCGCCCTCAAAGTAGGGACTACTGACAGGAACTGTAGCTAGTGGGAATTCATCCACACGTCCTCCAAAAGAAACACAGCTCACTGTAGTACCTAGCATCTGGCTATTGGAAACTAGTCTCTTGCGAACACCACAGATGGTAGCACCAGTGTCACGCAATACAGACCTCAGAGCGCCATTGACAGAACCAGATTCTAAGTTCAACTTCCCTGTGAATTCACCTGCAACTAAACAAGCGAATGGGGAACGAATAATCGAACAAGCAGCAGTAGAGTGTTTGTCAGCTGACTTGTCGACGACAGTTGAACTGCCAACAACAAAGGGGCACTTATCCGGGTGACTAAGAGTACAAATCTTGCATGGGTTTCTTACCTGACTTCCAAGAACATTTGGAAGCCACATGCCCTGTCTTTTTACAAAGAAAACAGACAACACTGGGAGACTGGGAAAATGTATTACCTGATGAACCTCTACTGACTGAATAGGGGCGAGTGCCACGACCACGGTAACGGTTACCACCGCCTCGATTAGCTGGGGTGCTGGGATTCTGAACAGGATGAGGGGCAAAATGCCTGCGACCTCTATCTGACTGACCACGGAATGGGGGTCTATCTGATTGTCCAGAAGTATTATGGGAAACAGAGGCAAAAATATTTACATCAGCCTTTCTGGAAAGGAGCTTAGTGGGATGGGCACGCCTGTATGATTCAGCAGACTTGATCATAGCATCAAATGTTTTTTCATCTTTTTCACACAGAAACGTAGCCAAATCCTTAGAAACATTCTAAAAACTGCTTTCTCAGAATAAGATCAAGAAGACCCTGAAAAGATTTCTCAGTCTTGGACAACGAAATCCAACGATCAAGAAGGCGTCTAAGTTCCACTGAAAAAGTTTCAAAGGGTTCATCTGCACTAGGCTTTGACTCACGAAAACGCTTACGAAAACCATCTGGAGTACACTGAAATTTCTTAACAAACTTTCTTTCAACAGCTCATAAGAAACCACATTATTTTCTGCCAAACTGTGATAAAGCGTGAGAGCTGAACCTTCAAGTAATGCAGAGAGATAAGTGACCCATAGACTTTCTGACCAGCCTAGAGAGCGAGCATGGGTTTCGAACCTGAACAGATAACTGTCAATGTCATCGGTTCTTTCTTTAAAGGGAGGCAATTTGGGAAAGGTAGGACGAGGGGCGTTAGACCTGGGTACGCTAGCACTTTGACTACGACTGTCCTCACCTGAAATTACTCCTTGACGAGAAATTTCTAACTGAATTCTTTTAGTTTCCTCTGTCTCATGTGCTCTTTGGGTTTCTTCTATTTGTTCTAATCTTTTAGTTTCCTCTTGTACTCTTTTAGTTTCTTCTATCTCTTTTGCTCTTTTGGTTTCCTCTTCTTCCTGCATTCACTTTATGTTCATTCTTTCTTCTCTTCCAAATCTTGCCTAATACATTTATCGACATAGTTTAATAAAGCCTGTCCTTCAATACCAAATGCCTTACCACGTTGTAAGTACTTAGTGAAAATTTCATCTTCGTCCTCAGAGGCCATATTGAAACATTAAATCGGTGGACCAAATACAATCAAAAGAAAGTTTAGACACTATGTCCACTGAAATATATTTCAAAGAGGGTTATTATTATTTTTTCACACAAACATTTATATCTATCACAATTTAAAAAAAAACTACGACTAATTTTGAAAGGGAACGAAACGACAGTAATAACAGAAGTTTACGGGTTTGGGAAACGCACTTAACAATCAATGATAGGTAATAACCAAATGCATGAATTAATAACAGCAATAATGAATAAACATATGCAGAAATCAATCAACAATTAACAAACATATGCATAAATCAATCAGTGATCAAGACACATATGCATATATGAATCAATACAATCTTTTGTTTTCTCTCTTTTTTCTTGGGGGAAGGGTTTTTTTTTTTTTTTAAATGGCCCAGGCAGCCAACCATACACATTCATTCAAGAGAAAGAATCCTAAGAACGCTATAGGAGCAACACAATCCGCAAGCGAAAAGGAAGAAATAGAAGCAATCAGAAGGGTAACAAAAGATAATCAAACTAAAGCCCACAGAAGATAAAGAACTAGGCCCTCGTATCTCCAGAAACTATACAAAAGAGATACCCCATTACTCTGGAGACGGGAAATCAACTTAACAAGAAACAGTCATTCAACAACACAAAACAATCAATTCTCTCAAAAGGAAAGTCTGTAAATGTGTCCTAACTTAATAACTGGGGACACTACAAAGGGGTCACAAAAGAAATCCTAACCCTGGCATAATTTCGAAGGTAAACGTGAAAAGTTCTACGGGGTCACCAGATGTTACGGATGGAATGGGTGGTGTCTGCGAGTTTCTGACTGTCTGACTCGCACACAGAAATTATGGATGCATGCACGACTTTTCCAGTTCACATACACACACCCACTCACCCGAACATTGACAGCCAGGCAACAGAACAACACTTTTTTTTGTTTTATGCTGCCCGAGCCATCAGACAAACATATATAATAAATGCAATAACATCAATAGGTCGGCACGCCAACCATGAGGCGTACACACAAAATATGTCTATATATAACGGCTATCAACTAGCGCTGCTGGGTCCAACGACGACGAAGACGACGACGACGACGATGAAGACGACGAGACGATGAAGATGACGCAGATGATGAAGACGACGACTACAGCGTCAAGTCAAGTCCAACACGGGACCTACAGAACTTCAGAGCTGTGGCTCAAAAAAAACACTATCACACTCACGGCGTCTCTGCCGAGGACAGGGCGACAGTCTCACACAGGAGCTGTGGCTCACACACAAACACAATGCAGCGACGGCCTAGCCAACAGGTCGCTGGTTCAAACTCAGGAGCGGCGCTCTGGCTTGGCAGCAGCGGCGTCTCCAGCCCAACTGGCTCAGCAGGTAGTCAGTCCCGGGTGCAGTGGCTGGTAGGGTAGTTGTCGGCGCTCCGGCCGGCCTCTCAACACTGACACAGGGTGGAGAACAAGGGGAGACACAGGGTGGAGAACAAAGCTACGGCCCTGACCCTCAGTAAATGGCAGCCAGTCCCCCTCAGTCCAGGGAACACTTCTACCTGGGGGAACTGATTAACTACCTTGATTATCATGGCTACTATTCATTACAATCACGACTACATTCATATTCATTAGCCACATCCTATTTCACTAGAACTTGAGACAAACATCAGCATATTCTTTCTTCAACACTACAACATTCCCTTTTCCAGAATCATAACACTACAACATTCCCTTTCCGGAATCATAACACTACAACATTCCGTTTTTCCGGAATCACAACACTACACAGGAAAGGATTTCCATATAAACCTTTCAGAATCTAGTTTTCCAAATTGGGGAAAGGATTATTCCACCTATACCCTCTTCAATAAACCATGAATATAATCATTACACACAATTAATGATTACTTTCCATCAAACTATGAATGTCGTCACAAAATGTTCATTTCTTTTTTTCTTGTAACACGACAAGAATGTTCATTTCATTTCATATAATCACCAGATTTTAAAAGGTTTCTTTTTTCAAATGATTCATCTGTTTCAATATATGTAAGGGAAAGCTTTCCACAACACTCTTGTTTACCAACACACAATTATTCAATATTCATATCAAGAGTGAGTTAAATACTCATCCACATCAAAAATCAAAACAGCATATATAGTCTATGTCGCACACTTTGGGAGCTTATTCTCCATAGCATCAAAACTCTTCTTCTTCTTGCAAACCACATCAAAATAAACACATTTTTTTCATCATGAAGTTCACAACTAGTTAAGTCACAGAATAAACAAAATCTTTTTTTTCCGAAGACCACTTCCTTTAACACTCACTTCTTCTATTCATGTTTTCCGAAACAATTTCGTTTTGTTACCCTATCAAGTCACAGGATAACAGAACACAGCAAATACTTTTCTTTAAACAAAACCTTCGCAGTGCGCTGAGGAAGTTTCAGTCGCTCCTAAACGGGAATACGGTTTCGGTTTGCTAATAAATAAACATTGTGGTGATAAATACCTGACTGCCACAAAAAACAGCTGGAGTCCCTCTTCGGCCTTCTGGATAGTTGCGTTGCCGGAATCACTGCAGAGACTGCCTAACCGGTTCAGCTCACCCGGCTTTTAACAGTGCGCAGGTGAGCAGCAGTCAGGTAAACTTTCCAACCGGCTTCCGGACAACAACCTTCCGGTAAGCACGGTTGCATGAAAATTTGTGACTGGACGGTAAACGATCCATGACATCGGCATAAAGTCATCACTGTCACTGTTCCTCCACGAACATTCCTCATCAATCTGTCAACACAGAAGATATCGGCATAAAGTCATCACTATCACTGTTCCTCCACGAACATTCCTCATCAATCTGTCAACACAGAAGATATCGGTATAAAGTCATCACTATCACTGTTCCTCCACGAACATTCCTCAATCTGTCAACACAGATATCGGCATAAAGTCATCACTCTCACTGTTCCTCCACGAACATTCCTCATCAATCTGTCAACACAGAAGATATCGACATGAAGCCATCACCATCATTGTCGCTCCACAAACAGTCCCCATCAACTTGTTAACAGTGAAAACATTGGCGGTGACAATCTGTCGCACTGGAATCAAGTCATCACTATGTCCCCCTGTCAACAGCCCCATTCAATCTCTCGAATGAACACACTGGCATCAAGTTCTTGTGTCCCTCTATCAATAGCCTCTATCAATCTCCTACTTTGAACACAGCATTAAGTCTTCACCATGTGTCACTACCGATAGCTTCCTACATTGAACACATTGCTATTAAATCTTTACCATGTCCCTCTGTCAATTGACCCTATCAATCTCCCACACCGAACAAATTGGCATTAAACCTCACTTTGTCCCTCTGCTGATATCCCTATCAATCTCCCACACCGTGCAAACTAGCATCAAGTCCTTACTATATCCCTCAACTGATAACTCTATCAATATTCCACGCTGAACACATTGGCATCAAGTCCTCACTATGATCATCTACCGATAATACCTACCAACTTTCTACACTGAACACAATGGCATCACGTCCTTCCTATGACCCTCTACCGATAATACCTACCAACTTTCTACACTGAACACAATGGCATCACGTCCTTCCTATGACCCTCTGCCGATAATACCTACCAACTTTCTACACTGAACACAATGGCATCACGTCCTTCCTATGACCCTCTACCGATAATACCTACCAACTTTCTACACTGAACACAATGGCATCACGTCCTTCCTATGACCCTCTACCGATAATACCTACCAACTTTCTACACTGAACACAATGGCATCACGTCCTTCCTATGACCCTCTACCGATAATACCTACCAACTTTCTACACTGAACACATTGGCATCTAGTCAATCTACCGATAGTCCCCATCAATCTTCTATATTGAACACATTGGCATCTAGTCCATACTATGACCCTCTACCGATAGCCTCTATCAATTTCCCAAAGTGAACACTTTGGTATCCAGTTCTATGTCACTCTTCCAATAGCCCCTATCGATCTTCCGCACCAAACACATTGGCCTAAGTCCTCACTTTGTCTACCGACAGCCCCCACCAGCCTCACAGTGGAATCGAATCACTACAGACATGGGTGAACAGCAGAAATCGAAAGTGGTGTCACCATTACAGCTAGACATCTATACCCATGATGCATTGAAGAAGTTCAAAAGTGGTGTCACCATTACAGCTAGACATCTATACCCATGATACATTGAAGAAGTTCAAAAGTGGTGTCACCATTACAGCTAGACATCTATACCCATGATGCATTGAAGAAGTTCAAAAGTGATGTCACCATTACAGCTAGACATCTATACCCATGATGCATTGAAGAAGTTCAAAAGTGGTGTCACCATTGCAGCTAGACATCTATACCCATGATGCATTGAAGAAGTTCAAAAGTGATGTCACCATTACAGCTAGACATCTATACCCATGATGCATTGAAGAAGTTCAAAAGTGGTGTCACCATTACAGCTAGACATCTATACCCATGATGCATTGAAGAAGTTCAAAAGTGATGTCACCATTACAGCTAGACATCTATACCCATGATGCATTGAAGAAGTTCAAAAGTGATGTCACCATTACAGCTAGACATCTATACCCATGATGCATTGAAGAAGTTCAAAATTTGGTGGTTCACCATTACAGCTAGACATCTATACCCATGATACATTGAAGAAGTTCTTTCACTTCTTTTTTTTCCCTAAAGAAAAAAAAATGATCAGAGAAAACAGGAATGGTACAATGATGCTATGGAATTCCATTTGTTCCGTTTTTGGTTTGGGACCACGAGGCAGCCGGGGTTATGTGCCTATCTGTTCTGTCTTGTTGAATTACTTTCCGGAACGAACCCAGCTGGAGAAGTAGCAGACATCTGTTGTTTTCTTTAATTAATCATGATATCTTGAGCAAGCTCGCTCACACGCAATGAAACGGCGGTGTGTTGACTGATAGTTCCAGGCTTGAGATCATAGTACACTGAATTATGGCTGTAGCAACCGGTTAGGACCACAGTGATTCTTTTTTCTTTGGTTGCATTTACCGGCTTTTTGTGCGTTATGTTCTTTCTTCGTCGGCCATTAAAAAAATCACTTTAATTCTTTTTTTCTCTCTCTTTTTCTTATCCCTCACCCCACCCCGCCACCCATTTCTCTTGCAGTTTTTTTTAGGTTTACGTACAAAGCTGACATCACACCTTGATTATCCTATCTTCCAAAACTGGACATAAATTGTCGTAGTGCTTATTAACCTCTGGTATTTTTGTTGCTCTAGTGTTGTCTTGATATCAATTTCGTGTGATTGCAAACGTTTGATTTTATTGCTCTGATAAGATGTGCTTGTTTCCATTTGTCTGGAATTTTTGTGTATCTTTGAGTCTGTGGTTTTGTTAGTGTCTAGTGTGTTGCCCGTGTCAAGTGCCCATGGCTCCGTTGGCACTCGTAACTAACAGACAAAACCAAAAACAAATAGCAATAAAACCATCGTGCCAGGCGGCTGTTTGAAATGGAGCGAATATCTACTACTAAAACGCATGGTATCTACATCGATTCCGGAAGAATCGGTGTCATCGCATATTGTTTTAAGTTTATAGAAGAGAGAAGACACAGAAAACATTATGCAAACTGGAAAATGGAATAGTTGTAAAAACGGCGGGAGGAGGTGGGGGCGGGGGGGGGGGGGGGTGACCTGTGAGTTTTGTCTGATTTGGTGTGCAGCTGTCATGGGCCGGTTTTTTTTTTGTTTGTTTGTTTTTGTTTGTTTTTTTTTCCCCACTTCCCTAGCATAATTGTTTCGACTCGTAGACAGTCCCGTTTTCTTCCCGCGACTCGAAGCTTGACGCTTTTTGAGTTTGGTGTTGTTCGTCTCTACAATAATCGATGGAGACGTGAGTGACAGTTCGAGTAACAAGAGCGGCGTGCTTGTCCAGGATATTCCTTAACATGTTGTTAATGTCTCCAACTGATGGTGGCATCATGTCTGTACCCGCTGACATTCAAACACGCAGCTGAGACGTGATACGTTGTAGATGCACTTCATCAGATTCCTGGACGTGATGGCTTTTAACATGTTTTTGTAACGTCAAATGACACTTGTCAATCAAATGGTTGATGATTTGGATGCCTAAAAGATCGCGGTCCTCGCATGCTACAAGCCAATCCAAGATGCAGACCCGACGGTACGTTGGCTCATCAACAAATCGTTTCAATCCGTTTTCGACAAGGTCATTTGATGAATTACGTTAGGGCGCTGGGTCTGATCATGATGGAAATCTCCAATAAAACTAGATCACGATTGCGTGTAGCGTTTTCTGCAGTCAGGTCAGTTGGTTCATTTATCAAAGTGTGTAGTGTTCATTTCTTTCTGTGAGTCGGAGATGGGCGATAGAGTTACAGACTGGTCTGTAAGCTCTGAATATATAAAAGCACAACCTGGATGGACATTTAAAGTTAATGATAATGACAATACAACAGCATTGATGTTAATAACGCTGAAAATGATAATCCATCAAACAACGTTTACATGATCTGTACTTCCCTACAGTTTTCCAAGGGTCATTCAAGGGAAGAGGAAATTCTCCAGCCGCCAAAACCCTCGGCGGACGTCCACAGGCATGGTTCCCATGGCCACGACCCTTGCCATCCCTCAGCTGGACGCCATCCAGCGCTCCCAGAAACTGCTGGACGTCAGGTTGCAGCATCTCCAGGCCAACAGCAAGGAGAACAACCGCATGATGGACGACGTGGAGTTCATCCGTAGACTCATGTCTGAAAACCAAAAGGTGCCAATGACTTGTCTTCTCACTTTTGTATTATAAGTATAATATGATTGTTCGTTTTTGTTAGGTTGTTTCATATGTATATGTGCGGCTCGTTGTTTATGAGATTTGTACTTTGTAAGACTTAATCGTTATTGTTTTGCGTTAGAAGAGCATGAAAGAAGTTCTCTGAGATGTGTTTGGAATGATTGGTGTCTGTGTGCAATGATCTTCGTAGGTTCTGTGCGTGTGAATCTGTCTGTGTCCTTTCATCTTCTTCTTCTTCTTCTCATCATCATCCTGCTCTCTTTATCTTCTTCTTCTCCTCTTGTACTCCTCCTCCTCTTCTTTGTGTGTGTTGTGTGTGTGTGTGTGGTGTGTGTGTGTGTGTGTGTTTGTGTGTGTGTGTGTGTGTGTGTGTGTGTGTGTGTGTGTGTGTGTGTGTGTCTTCCTTGCTGTCTTCTTTTTTATCCTACTCATCTTCTTTTTTTTTCCTTATCCGCCTCTTCCTTTGCTTCTTTTTCTGCTTCTTCTTATTCTTCCTCGTCTTCTAGATATCCTGTTCATCTCTTACTTCTTCCAAAGGTCTGATCAGCTCATGATCAGACTGGGGCCGAACAACGTTGACGATTGATTTTTGTTTTACCCATTGGACGCCCTCTGCGCCTTACTTCTTTGTGTGTGTGTATGTGTGTGTGTGTGTGTGTGTGTGTGTGTGTGTGTGTGTGTGTGTGTGTGTGTGTGTATAACGTGTTTGTCTGTTCTGTCTCTGTATGTGGTGTGTGAATCTTTAATGCATAATGACTCAAATTAGGGTGATATACTTCCCCAGGCATTGTGCAACGTTGTTCAAGCTCTGGCCAACATCCAAGGGGAGATAGTCAACCTGGCACAGTGCCTCAAACCCTCTCCACCCCGCTCCTCCCAGCCCCCGCAGACACAGACTGCTCGCTCCACCTCCTCACCCGCCCCTGCCACCTCTGCTACCTCCGTCATGCCCAACGCCGTGGCCCACTACCATGCCCACCCCCAGCAACCTCCACCTCCCATGGCCAACGCTGTGTCTTCAGGAGGCCGCAACAATGTCCACGCGCCCACCACATCCACCCCAACCCCCCGCGGAAAGAGGGGGTCGGGTCCTGAGGAGGACGAGAGTAACGTCTGACAGATGGGGATCGGAGGGGACGCTTAGGCCTCTGGCTGACTGCGGGGCGTCGGCATTTAGTGTGGAGAATGTGTGGTGGGGTTGGAGAGGTGCCGTTGAGCGACAGTGACGTCAACGAAGAACTCAGGACTTTGAATGACGACTTTCTGCTGGGCTGTGAGGTGTAGTCGAACTATTTCCTTGAGTGACGTGTCGAGTGCAAGGACTGGTCAGCCCTCAAGGGTCGATCTGCTGCTCGTTTCCGTAGATTCTTACATTCGTGATTATCCCAATGCCGTTTAAAACAAGAAAAAAGACTGACCAAAGAAAGAATTTCAGAGCTCAGCTCGTCAGTTCCGCCATTTTAAGGCTACTTCGCCTCCTAAATCCATGGTATCAACGTGTTTAGCCTGCTACGTAGGTATTTACCCAGATGAATACACGAATATCAGGGATGTCTAGCCTGAAATCCAAAGTACCAAGGATATCTAGCCGGCACATTCCACAATGGCAAAATTTATCCTGGTATATGAACAATGCCAATGATTTTAGCTCGTCAAATTCAAGATATCAAAGATATTACGCTCTTAAATGCACGATAATATGGTGTTTAGCCCAGTAAATGGACACTAAGAGGACTATGTTGCGTAATCTTCCGTATTGTGGATATTTAGCCTGGTATCCACAGTACCAAAAACATTATTTTACAGTGCAAAATCCATAATATCTGGATACCCTTGAAAACCCAGAATATCAACATATTCAGATTCACAATATCAAATTCATTCTTGCTGGTAAATGCACAAAGCCAAAGATATTTATCTGAAATCCGTAATATCAAGAATATTGATTCTGGTATCCACAGTGCCAAACATGTTTGTCCTGGTAAACCCACAGTGCTATAAAATTCGTCCTCGTGAATGCACACTTTCACAGACATTTAGCCTACAAAATGCGCAATGCTAAGGCTGTTTACCCCCCTATATCCTGAATTCCAGAGACATTTAGACTAACAAATCCACGATGTTATTCAAATTAAGCCTTTTAAATCCACAATATAACAATCCAGAGATACGTAGGCCATTTATATCCCCACCATCAATGACGTTTATCTTGCAGCTCGCTAAATTCACAATAATGAGGATGTTTGGCCTGCTAAAACTATGATGCCAATGATACTTAGCTTACTAAATCCATTACAGTATGGCTATAAATATGTTAAATCAACGATACTAAGGATAGTTTGTCTCTTAAATCTACAATACCAAGAGTATGTTGCCCACTAAACCCACAATATTGAAGTTAAGCCTATTCTAGGTCACTATATACAACCAGGAGAGGTGGATTACAATCTCAACAATAACAAGACGGGTCTCAAGACTGCGAACTCGGGCCAGTGGCATAAGGTGATATGGCGCTGATTGAATAACAGTATGCAGCGAAGAACCTAACTCCACCACACATGCTGTAGATACATACACAATGACGGCCTCGTGAATTCATTTATCAATGACGCACGAACAATGGCTGCTCGTCTGTCTTTTCGATGACGTCAGACTTGTCTTTGAGTTCTGGAAAGGATATTGACCAACACAAAAGAGGTGATCTGTTCAGCCAAGAATAGATGCATTCTTCTGGATAGGCCACAGGACTATATCACTACAAAAATGCTGATGCGGGTTCAGCTGTACTTATCTTGAAAGCAGACTGACACAGATCCTGTTGACGAACTGAAAAGAGTTGGCCTGTGCATTGGATTGGGGTTGACTTGCTGTTGCAGAGGGTCTTCAAGAAACTGTATTCAAAGTCGGCTGTGACTCGTCCCTATCACATGCACACGATCTTGTGATGCAAGGGTATAGAAACTACTTTTTCATGATTAAGGGCGCCTGATGCACGATGTACATCTTCTCTTTCCGATGATGGCATGTTTTATGAATAAACTACTTCCATTTCAAACATTTCAACACGCGCACAGATGATGTAGTTTATAAGTTGTCATTTACAGTGTTCTTCTAGTACCAGATCAGATTAGATCGGTCATTTCTTCGACTACATACCCCTCCCCTATATTCCTTTCATAGATTGACATCCTGTAGAAAAAAAATAGAATTTTTGGTTGAATATTACAAAGATAGCCATATAACTGTATTTTCAGACATTATGAATTTGTTTTCGGCTTGAGCTTTTTTCCTCATGTTTTCCGTTTCAGATTTTTGTAGCCTAACAGGGAAAACTACGATAAAGCTGAAATGCATGACGTTGTTACCTGTTTCTGGTAGTTTTGCATTTCCCTACTAGGTATTATAAAGAGTGCGCAAAAGGTTTAGAGCATTTGTATTGGTCAAAATTGAATTCAGTTTTCCAATGCGACATTCACTCTTTTTATAGAATGTGATAGATCTTTTTTTTTCAAATGCACAATTACCGTTCCGAATTCTGATTCTGGCACCGATTATAAAATATACTCTTTAATGTTTGATGACGCTGGTCGCCGTGAATCGTTACAGACAGCTTCTGTTGTGTGATGTATTGATAAATGTTATTACTTGTAATTGATCATGACATAGTTCATGTCTTAAGATTCGTTTCAATCCAAATTCATTGTTATGTGGGGTGTGTGAAACTGATTTACTTGTAGATGTTGACAGTACCATTTTCTACTGATTAATGTATACTGTTCAAAAAAAGAAACGCAACAAATGATATTTTGGAATACGATGCAATATTTACATATTCCCAACCTGAATGATGTTGACAAATAGCAGAATTGATTCACCCGTTCCTCTGCCATATCAGTGTACAAGTTCAGCGCATGCCGTGCGATAAACACGTGCTGGTGGGCTAAAATCTAGCGCTGTAAACTTTCGACTGTCGACGGATTTGCAGACGGGAAATTCACGTGCAAAGCACAGAATACAATACTGACAACACCTCAATAGCAGGGTATAAAAGGGGTTTGGCTTCATTGAAAAATGAAACCAGAAACGAAAGGAAAGAATGCCAAATCTGAATAGCCAACAACGAAAAAATGCGATAGGCCGGTTGCAGGCCGGACAGAGTCAAGCAGCTGTTGCCAGACATTTCAATGTGGCCAGAAGCACCATCAGTAGGCTTTGGAACCGGTTTGGAATGACGGGGTCAACAGCAGATCGACCTCGTTCAGGACGGCCAAGGTGCACAACCCGAGCCCAAGATCGCTACATTACGCTCCGCCATGTTCGGGATCGTTTCCTGTCTGCCTCCTCTACAGCCCAGGCCATCCCTGGCCACAGACGTGTAAGCGGGCAAACCGTACGCAGTCGTCTACATGCTGTTGGAATGAGGGCTCAAAGACCTGTTCGAGGACCCGTTATGACTCAGCGTCATCGCCAGGCACGACTTCAATGGTGCATGCAACATCTTCCCTGGGCTGTTCATCGTGAATGGAGACAGGTTTCATTCAGCGACGAATCACATTTCCTGCTGCAACGCCATGACCGGAGGAAGAGGGTCTATCGCAGAACGAATGAACGCTATGCACAGAACTGTGTTGATCAGGCACCTCCCCATGGTGGTGGAGGGGTAATGGTATGGGGAGCCATCAATTTCAGTGGCAGAAGCCCCCTAGTACTGGTCCAGGGACGACTTAATGCTCAGCGCTACATTGCAGAAATCCTCCAGCCTCACGTTCTTCAACTCCTGGCTGCTCCTGGTTCCATATTCATGCATGACAATGCTCGGCCACACTCAGCCCGCTTAACACGACATTTCCTGGCTGCCAACAACGTCAATCTCCTTCCCTGGCCCTCTGTGTCACCGGATTTAAACCCAATAGAGCACATTTGGGATGAGTTGGATCGCCGAGCCCGTGCCCGAGTTAATGCCCCTACAAATGAACAAGAGTTGTTCCAGGCTCTTCAGGAGGAGTGGGACACCATTCCACTGCGCGTCATCCGCAGTCTGCTGCGATCCCTGCCCAGGCGACTTCAAGGTGTGATTGCTGCACAGGGAGGACACACACGCTACTGACGTTCGAAAGGTGTGAGCTCTTCTGTAATGACTTTTTGGCACTGTTTTTTTTTCAACGCAAAATCAGATAAGCCATTACGTTTCAATCATCTCCACTTTAACGGTGTTTTGCAGTTACCTGACAATGTAGAATGTTTTGAAAATAGTAAAGGCAGGTGACCAATTGCTGCTGTTGCGTTTCTTTTTTGAACAGTATATATCATCAAACGGTGTGTTTATAAACCCAGTCACCCTTGATTTGTCGTTGCGTGCGATGTTTACCAATCAATTTGCAAGAGATTTACATGATCAGTAAGTGGAACTGGGGGTATTCTTTACAGTATGAAATGTTTGAGAAATCTATTGCTTGACCTTTCCAATCGGTCACGATTTATTACAAATGGCCATTGCCGTTAAGACACAAAATGGTGACATTATTTTCCCTCCAAAATTGCAGAATGTTGGCCCTGTGCTGGAATTAACTGCTTCTTTCTCTGTTTTAACTGGTTGTGGTTGAAAGCAAAGAGTGATGGTGCCAAGATGCAAACTCTGTTGATTCCCAATGATTTTCTGCTATTGTATTAAGCACTGTTTCTCTGTCCACGTTCATGCCTCTTCCTATTGGACTAGCATACTTATGAGGTTTTAAAACTGAAAACTAAAAATCTAACTATGAAAAACGAAAGGTCTTTCTCTCTCTCTCTCTCTCTCTCTCTCTCTCTCTCTCTCTCTCTCTCTCTCTCTCTCTCTGCTTTCACTGTCCCTTGAGTGTTATCTCTGTGGAATCACTTGCATGCTATTCATCTCAGCTCTGTACACAGCCACCATCAGATTCATTTTGTCAATATCTTGGCACCAACGGTCAGTACGAAACACGCCATAAGATCACCCTCCAGATGAGACCTTACAATGCTGCTAGGTCCGTTTTGTGACGTTTAGTAGTATTCTGGTTCAGCATACGCAGGACACCACCTTCTGTGCCCCGTGCTAAAAACTGTAATTGCTGTGGAGTGGAGATTTCCACAATGTCCATCCAACAACACATTCCCCGCAGCTCTGCCAACCGTTGAGGACACTCTGTGACACAGCTCACGACAGACATAGATGTGGCGGGCGAAGAGAGGACACTCTGTGACACAACTCACGACAGACATGGACGTGGCGGGCGAAGAGGGCTTGGAGGGTTGTCTTCCCTGAGACTGCAGAACATGAAGCACAAAATCTTATAAACGTGTCTTAATTTCGGCATGAGGGTGATCAAGATGATGACGCCATGGAGTTATTATTTTGAATACTTATATATCGCCTATCCTCGGCTAAAGACCAAGCTCTAAGCGCTCTACAATCCACAATCGTTTACACAACGGGCTGCCTACCTGGGTAGTGCCGACTGAAGTCAATATCGTTCAATATTGTTCACTCAATGTCCTTACTTCCTTCATTCTTTGCATTTCTCACGCAGGGTGCATGCTGTGTGTAACGTGTCATCCATACCAACGGCCAAACTGGCCTTCTCTTCCGAAAGTGGTGATGGAACTTTACGTGTGTGCAAGATGTTATGCGTGCGTTCACATTCGGAACCTCGGTTTATAGTCTTATTCGAAGGACTATAAGGACTATTACTGTTTGGGAAATGGAGTCAGAACCAATGTTAACTCCGAGGGAAAAATCCCCCTGTACCGAAACGGCCCAGCGGAGATTCGAACCCGCAACCCCAGGATCACCAAGATTACGAGTCCGGCGCTCTACCACTGAGCTAGTCCGGCCCCCAATGAAATATATTTTAGTTTGAGACAAGTTAACGGGGCTATACTCTACGCTCATTACATCTTCATAATTCCACTAGATCCGAAAGATATTGGTGGAGATGCTTCTTCGTCTTCTGCATTCCAGCAATAAAGACATTGTCAGAATTGGATGTTGATTTTGTCAGGGGACATACCTTTTTTTTCAAATGAAGAAAGGGGATTACTTTGTGGCTTCTTATCTCCACACCCCATCCTCCTTTCCCTTCCTCTGCAGCTTACCTCCTCATGCCTGAAATGTCAAGCGTTGGTCAGAAGTTGCCTGTGAGCCTGATCCCCATTACAACAGGGCAGAGGTTTCAGGAGCTTAGCTAGTTACAGACTGTATCCGTGGCATTAAATACCCGTACCACATAGATGGTCGTTGGTTTGGGATTGTCAATATTGTCAGGCCACACAGCTGAGACACAAGTTGACCTTTGACAGTTCTGAAGCTGAGGATGGTGGTTTGCGACCATCTCTGGAGCATCTGGAGGTTTCCCGATAGCAATCTGTGCAACATGTTGTGAATTATGCAAATTGGTTTGAACAGATAAGTAGATTTTGCAAATGCACTTAACTTCTTTTAGGGAGAGAAAAATTAGTACTCTGCTGAAGATGAGGGCTAGGACCGTGGGGTTAGTGGGCTATATCGCAATCAGTTTCATTGATAAGCAGGCAATCGTGTCACAGGGGTGAAAACAGCATCTCTCTCTCTCTCTCTCTCTCTCTCTCTCTCTCTCTCTCTCTCTCTCTTGTTTATCTGTCTGTCTGCCTGTCTTTCCATCTCTCTCTTCAACCTTTATACAGTCTCTGCGGTTTCTCTCCCTCTCTCTCTCCAGTCCTAATATGGTCTGCGGAATGCTCTCTCTCTCTCTCTCTCTCCTCTCTCTCTCTCTCTCTCCTCTCTCTCTCTCTCTCTCTCTCTCTCTCTTCATCCCTCAGTCTCTGCTGTCGGCTGTGCTACACACAGCACAAGTTGACTTTACCTCTCTTTCTCTCTAATTCCTTTGAATCCCCTTCAAAGTGTCAAGGAGGAAGGTTAGCTGGCTAATGGTTTACTTCCTTACTCGCTTGCTCTCTTGACTGGCATTCTCTCTGGCTACCTTTTTTTTTTTTTTTTTTTGTTTCATAGATGGAGATCATCTCCCTTTTTTCTTTCTTTCTTTCCTTTCTTTTGTAAAATTATAATGAAATTCATGCCCAAAAGTTGTACCACAGAAAAGCAAGATCTGTAATGGTATCCGAAGGCAAGAAATTGCAACAAAACATACTGTGTCTTATAGTGGAGTAACGCTATACATGTATTTTTGTATTTCAAATGTGTTTCTTTCAAGACCTCAGCTTACGTTGAGTGTTTATGTTTTCCCCCATTTTGTTTATTTCTGATATATTTGTTGTTTTTTTCTCCCTCTAAATTATTGATATCCATGGCGTGGTGTGTGTTTTGCGTGTGATTTGTTTATGATGTTTATTTTGCGAACACCTCATGCGATCATAATGACAATGTGGGTGCACATGAAGCTATCATGTATATTTGTTTGTATACACAAAGCTCACGCGCACGCATGCACCCACACCCACACATACGTGTGTGCGTGTGGTGTGTGTGTGTGTGTGTGTGTGTGTGTGTGTGTGTAGACACATGCATATATGTGTGTGTAGACACATGCATGTATGTGTGTATGTGTGCGCGCATGCACATGCCCATACGTACGCGCATACACTTAGAAGCGTGCATACATACATATACATATGCGTGCATAGACACATACACATACACAGTCAATTTGAATCCATACTATGCACATTTTCTCTCTCTCTCTCTCTCTCTCTCTCTCTCTCTCTCTCTCTCTCTCTCTCTCTCTCTCTCTCTCAACAGTGACTCTTATCTATCTACCTCTATCTTTCCTTAGCATGATTAAGTGAGGAAATGAATACCACAGAAAAAAGCATCACTTCGCATTCTTTTTGCTCTTTTGTGTTGATGTGATTTTGAAAGAAGGTAGATGTCTGATTGCTGGGTGTGTGTGTGTGTGTGTGTGTGTGTGTGTGTGTGTGTGTGTGTGTGTGGTGTGTGCGTTCCTCTCTCTCTCTCTCTCTCTCTCTCTCTCACACACACACACACACACGCGCGCGCACACACACACACACACCACACACACACACACACACACACACACACCACACACACACACACACGTGCAAAGATAGAGAGATACACTGCCGTTCCGTCACCAGAGGTGAACCGCCCTCTGTTTCACCGAACAGAACAGCCGGCATATAACTTTTTTTTTCTGTCGCCATTGGTACATTCTTCCACTATTACTTCAAATAAAATCGCGTATCTTTCGCCAGGAATAAGCCGCCTTCTGTTGTCATAAATAAACGCCTCAAATAAACCGTCCCTCTGATGCCATTGGTAACTCACCCCTTTCTTACCATGAATAAACAGCCCATTAACGTGACTCTTCTTTCACTAGAGATAAATTGCTCTCTTTTACTACGAATAAACTGCCCTTCTGCCGAAAAAGGATAAACGGCCCCTGTGTCGATAAAGAACAACTGAATTGCACTTAAGTCACTATGAATAAATCCCCCCTCTGTTACCACGAACAAACAGCATGCAAAAAAAAAAAGGAAAAGAAAAAAACATCCGTCTGTCACTGTTGGCAAACCGTCCCACTGTGTATTACCACGAATAAACTGCTTTTCTGTCGCCATGAGTAAACTGTTCCTCCACTACCACAAATAACCAGACCGAAAAAGTCGCCTTCTGTCACCAAGGGTCAACCATTCCTTCTGTCACTATGGACGTACCTTCCTTCGGTTACATGACTAAACCATTCTTATGTGACCACAAATAAACCATCCATCTATTACCACGAATAGGCAGTCTTTCTATCATACATGTGAACCACGCTTCCGTTACTATGAATAAACTGCCGTTTTGTAACATGGGTAAAGCGTCAGTCTGTCACCATAGATATTCTTACCCATCTGTTACAACGGATATTCAACCATTCTGTCAAATGAACATTTTTTTTTTAATTGAAAAAGAGGAAAGAAAAAACGAAAACACAATCTTGTCGAACAGAATACGATGTCCTTCAATTACCATGAGAAAACCGACCATTGGCCAGGCAATAAGGAAGAGAAACTGAGAACAGAGTAACATCCCTTCCCCTCCAGGTATTACTTTTTTCTTGCAATTTATATTCCTGCTTTGCTATTGCGTCAGGATGTTGCGAACGAAAGAAGTCTGGCCATCTGCAGATGGCCTTAAGGTTGGATTTCTGAACATTAACAGTTTGATTAATAAGTTATGCGACGTGTCTCGTGTTTTATATAATCATGGTAATTGTTTCCATTTATTTGGTTTTGCGGAAACAAGATTAACACACCATATTTCTGACACAGAATTAATTTTACCTGGTTATAACTTTGTTCGAAATGACCCTTCCAGACCAAGAGAAACAGGTTTACTTGTTTATGTTCACGAATCTATTAAATTTAATCGAGCCGCTTCGCTCGAAAAATATCATATAGAATCACTATGGATAGAGTTACAGTTTAAAACTTCCAAACCGATTCTCTTAGGCTTTATTTACAGAAACCCAGCAGAACATGCTGACTGGATAGATAACTTTACTCTAATGATGGAGGAGGCGTCCTTACTCTCAAACAAAATTATTCTACTGGGTGATTTTAACATTGATCTTTTGAAAGCGAACAAATCCTGGATTCAAACCTACACTTCTTTTAATCTGACTCAGTTAATCGATAAGCCAACACGAATCACTGCTACTTCCCAAACTCTCATTGACCATGTTTACACATCTTCTGTACGTACCACAATAGAAATATGTTCACCAGTTTTTGGATGCAGCGATCACTCCCCTGTCTGTTTTACTTGGTCTAAACGAGGCGTTAAAATCCCCCTAAATCATCACAAGTATATTACGTACAGGAACTTTTCACGCTTTGATAAAGACTTGTTCCTTACAGATCTGATGAATTCCTCACTTTCCTCTGTGTATCAGTTCACAAATCCCGATGAAGCCTTAGAAGTTTGGTATCACACTTTTCTCAATGTTTACAATAAGCACGCTCCATTAAAAACAATTCGTGTCAAAAGTACCCGTAAAAAGCCTTGGATAACAAGTGATATAGAAAAATCCGTGGATTTAAGAGACTCACTTCTGGCATCAGGTAATCGTATAGAATTTATGAAACAAAGAAATCTTGTTAACTATTTAAAACGCTCAGCCAAAAAGAAATATTTTAAAGATCTTATTTACTCTAAAACAGACAACCGATCAGTTTGGAAGGCTATCAATCAGCTTAGCAATAAAAATTCTAACGCTCGTGCTACAACACCGAAAGATGTATCAGTTGAAATGTTGAATACACACTTCTGCAATATTGCCAATTTCACCATAAAAAGAAACAGATCTCACAAAACGATTTAGATGTTCTGATGAATTTTTGTCAATCCAAAAATATCACAACATATCTAGATATTCCGTTGTTATGTGTACACGAAGTATGTAATGCTCTTACTCACTTAAAGCAAAGTAGTACTACTGGCCTTGATGGCACTGACGGAAAGATTATCAAACTGTCAGCCCCTGTAATTGCTGAAACACTTACTTATATATACAATCTCTGCATTTCTAAAAATCAGTTCCCCAAGGCTTTTAAAATTGCTAGAGTAATGCCGATCTATAAAACAGGTGATCACACCGATCCGTCTAACTACAGGCCCATTTCTATTTTGTCTGTACTGTCTAAACCATTGGAAAACCATCTAAATAAACATATTCTCGATCACTTCAATTCTTTCAATTTATTTCATCAAGACCAATCCGGTTTTAGGGCTAATCACTCGTGCCAAACAGCACTGACAAGCCTAGTTGATCAATGGCTTACTAATATAAATAACGACAAAATTACAGGTGTTCTCATGGTAGATTTTATGAAAGCCTTTGATGTTATTGACCGCAATCTTCTTCTTAAAAAGCTAAAGATATACAACTTATCAGAGAATTCGTTAGAACTCCTATCTTCATTTCTTTCCGACAGAAAGCAAATGGTCTCAGTAAATGAATCTGTATCTCCTACATTATCCATTAGTCATGGTGTGCCTCAAGGGTCAGTACTCGGACCTATCTTATTTTCCATATATATAAACGATTTACCTCTATTCATTGATAGTCTCTGTGAAATGTTCACTGATGACACCACAATACACTGTAGTCATAAAAAAATGGAAAATATATTTGCAAGTTTACAAGAAAGTATAAACAAATTAATCATATGGTCTGAACTCAATCATATGCGTCTCCATCCTCAGAAAACGAAGTACTTGATAATAACCACCAGACAAAAGCGTCAAAATATTTCTTATGATTCCCTATCTCTTAGTATAAATAATGAAATAGTTGAAGAAGTTGACCATCATAAAGTCCTTGGTGTCATTGTAGACAATAATTTGTCATGGTCTTCTCATGTCACAATGCTTTGCAAACTTCTGTCTCAAAAGATTCACCAGCTTTCAAAACTAAAATATTTCTTAGACCAACATTGTCGTAAGCTGTTTTTTACTTCGTACATTGAATCTCATTTGAATTACTCTTCTACATTGTGGGATTCGGCCAGTTATAACGTATTAAAACCACTCTTCAGTCTTCATAGACGGGCTGTGAAACTCGTTCTTCTCAAATCTACAACTGTAACTCCCTCTGATTATAAACGTTTAGACATTTTGCCTCTAAAATGGAAACTCACTTATAACAAAGCAATTTTCATGTTTAAGATAATGTCCAATCATGCACCACCAACTTTGAAAAACAAATTTAAAACGAACCTGATTCGCAATGTCAGAAAGATTCAGATACCCCTACCGAGGATTGATCTTTTAAATCTAGCCTCATTTACTCCGGTGGTTGTTTGTGGAATGACCTAGTGTCTTCATTTAATGTAATTTCTAGTTTAAACGTTTTCAAAAAACAATACTTCTCATATCTGATGCTACGCTTCCTAAACAGTGTGACTAATGATAACATCATGTAACCTTCTTTATACGTTTTCAAAATTATTGTATGGATTCAAGTACAAATGATGTTTAAATGTATTTGAATTTTCATTTGTGTTCCTTCGTTACCCCTTCTCTATATCTTGTCATGACATACTGTTCACCTGTCCACCTTTCATTGACGTCCTTCGTTTCTCTCCTTCTTCTTCTTCTATTTTATTTTTGTTGTTGAATGTATTTGCAAAGTTGTTTTCTCTTTATCTTTTGTGTGTGTGTGTGTGTGTGTGTGTGTGTGTGTGTGTGTGTGTGTGTGAAAAGTTGACTGTCATATTTTTGGATTGCCTTTTGTATTTCAGGCTAATATTCTTTTCACTATCTAGATGGTTCGTTGATTTTGAAGTCACATATTGTCATTATTTTTTCTGCTTCATCGAGGGCAAGATGTAAAAAAGCCTGTATTGTGCTTATTCTTTATCCCTCATTAAAAAAGATTCGTTTGTTCGTTCGTTCGTTCCCCATTACCCCAACCCTACACGCCCCTCCTTTTGTCTCAAGGACGATGTAGACGATTACAACCCACTACCATCCAATCTTCTGATTAAACAGTTAATTTATACGTGTACAGCCTAGGAGGTGGTGTTGTTTGGCAGGGGGGGGGGGGGGGGGGGGGATATAAGCGAAAAATATGCTCCAAAATGAAAAATGAAATATCACACAGACGCGTCCCACTTTATTGATCTTGTTGATCATTCATGTCCAATCCCAACACAGACTGTAGGGGTGCTTGACGAAAGCTTAGGCAGACGGGAATCACCAGAACGTTTCTTATGGAACTTCCCCCATTAGCTTCGTGTCCTTGGGTGTGTATGTGTCTATGTGTATACATATTTCTTCATCGTCAATTGCAAGACGATCTTGCCAGATGCCCCGCCCACTCTCCCAAATGCAGCTGTCCTTAAATCCACCATATAGCTGCCATAAAGTTTCTTCCTCAGAGCTGTCTAATCTGGCCATGTGGTTCTTCGAAAAGCATCCTGGTCGGGGCAGTCTTTAGAAGTTGTTCGCTAGTCACAGAGGCAGTGTCACAAAGCATGTCGGTCTTGCCAACCTTTAGTTTGTTGTCCATAAAATAACGCAGCCTGTTCTCAGTCTGAACAGGATCGCCTGATCTGTCTGTTCAGACAGAATAAACTTTTACTATCGTCAAAGTCTGGGAAGTGCTGGCGATTTTGTTGTTGTTGTTGTTGTTTGTGTTGTTGTTGTTGTTCTGGAACAGAGCCTTGATCTTCTCTTCGTCATATGAGACTTCTCTCGCTGTCCTTCTCTAGCTGCCCTTCATTTTCTCTGTTCCTCCTTCCACCATTCTCTCACGTATCTCGTTTCCATGGACTACACAGTGTGCAGGAATCCTTTGAGTTCGATGCTCACCTGCGAGGCCAAATCGGAGAAAGTGGAGGTGAGTCCTCTCAGTTCTTTGTTTTAGGAATGTTCGTCATCAACTTGCAGCTCATCTTCCGCTACCGCTTCCATGTCATATGCTTCCTTTTACACTACTCCATACATGTCACCATGAATGGGTCTTAGGCGCCATCACATCACCCTATAGAGGGTCCTAGGTGCAATGTGACCATGAAGAGGTCCTAGGTGCCATGTCACCATGAAGAGGTCCTAGGTGCCATGTCACCCTGAAGACGTCCTAAGTGCCATGTCACCCTGAAGACGTCCTAAGTGCCATGTCACCCTGAAGAGGTCCTAGGTGCCATGTCACCCTGAAGACGTCCTAAGTGCCATGTCACTGTGAAGAGGTCCTAGGTGCCATGTCACCCTGAAGACGTCCTAAGTGCCATGTCACTGTGAAGAGGTCCTAAGTGCCATGTCACCGTGAAGAGGTCCTAAGTGCCATGTCACCCTGAAGAGGTCCTACGCACCATGTCACCATGAAGAGGTCCTAGGTGCCATGTCACCATGAAGAGGTCCTGAGTGCCATGTCACCATGAAGAGGTCCTACGCACCATGTCACTATGAAGAGGTCCTACGCACCATGTCACCATGAAGAGGTCCTACGCACCATGTCACCATGAAGAGGTCCTACGCACCATGTCACCATGAAGAGGTCCTACGCACCATGTCACCATGAAGAGGTCCTAGGTGCCATGTCACCATGAAGAGGTCCTACGCACCATGTCACCATGAAGAGGTCCTGAGTGCCATGTCACCATGAAGAGGTCTTAAGTGCCATGTCACCATGAAGAGGTCCTACGCACCATGTCACCATGAAGAGGTCCTAGGTGCCATGTCACCATGAAGAGGTCCTACGCACCATGTCACCATGAAGAGGTCCTACGCACCATGTCACTATGAAGAGGTCCTACGCACCATGTCACCATGAAGAGGTCCTAGGTGCCATGTCACTATGAAGTGGATTCCAGGTGGCATGTCACCATGAAGTGGATTCCAGGCGCCATGTCACCATGAAGTGGATTCCAGGCGCCATGTCACCATGAAGTGGATTCCAGGCGCCATGTCACCATGATGTGGATTCCAGGAGCCATGTCACCATGAAGAGGATTCCAGGCGCCATGTCACCATGAAGAGGATTCCAGGCGCCATGTCACCATGAAGAGGATTCCAGGCGCCATGTCACCATGAAGTGGATTCCAGGAGCCATGTCACCATGAAGAGGATTCCAGGCGCCATGTCACCATGAAGAGGATTCCAGGCGCCATGTCACCATGAAGAGGATTCCAGGCGCCATGTCACCATGAAGAGGATTCCAGGCGCCATGTCACCATGAAGAGGATTCCAGGCGCCATGTCACCATGAAGAGGATTCCAGGCGCCATGTCACCATGAAGAGGATTCCAGGCGCCATGTCACCATGAAGTGGATTCCAGGCGCCATGTCACCATGAAGTGGATTCCAAGGGCCATGTCACCATGAAGTGGATTCCAGGCGCCATGTCACCATGAAGTGGATTCCAGGCGCCATGTCACCATGAAGAGGATTCCAGGCGCCATGTCACCATGAAGTGGATTCCAAGGGCCATGTCACCATGAAGTGGATTCCAGGCGCCATGTCACCATGAAGAGGATTCCAGGCACCATGTCACCATGAAGAGGATTCCAAGGGCCATGTCACAATGAAGAGGATTCCAAGGGCCATGTCACCATGAAGAGGATTCCAGGGCCATGTCACCATGAAGAGGATTCCAGGCGCCATGTCAACATGAAGAGGATTCCAGGCGCCATGTCACCTTGACGTGGATTCCAGGCGCCATGTCACCATGAAGTGGATTCCAGGCGCCATGTCACCATGAAGTGGATTCCAAGGGCCATGTCACCATGAAGTGGATTCCAGGCGCCATGTCACCATGAAGTGGATTCCAGGCGCCATGTCACCATGAAGTGGATTCCAGGCGCCATGTCACCATGAAGAGGATTCCAGGTGGCATGTCACCATGAAGAGGATTCCAGGTGGCATGTCACCATGAAGAGGATTCCAGGCGCCATGTCACCATGAAGAGGATTCCAGGCGCCATGTCACCATGAAGAGGATTCCAGGCGCCATGTCACCATGAAGTGGATTCCAGGCGCCATGTCACCATGAAGAGGATTCCAGGCGCCATGTCACCATGAAGAGGATTCCAGGTGGCATGTCACCATGAAGAGGATTCCAGGCGCCATGTCACCATGAAGAGGATTCCAGGCGCCATGTCACCATGAAGAGGATTCCAGGCGCCATGTCACCATGAAGTGGATTCCAGGCGCCATGTCACCATGCAGAGGGTCCTAGGCGCATTCGCGGATGTTTGTTGTACATCGACTGTGTTAAGTTCAATTAGGGTGGAAAAATTGAGACGCTTGTCCGAGACCAGTCACATGTGACACATATATCATTCATGAGAACGAGCCAGAACGTAAAAATTGCAAATCTCGAAATTGTTTCTGACATTATCTATTATGTTCGACACACAATACTGAGAATACTACAATCTACTTGAACCCAAAGCCATCTCAGGCAGAAAAATGACAAAAGTGAAATGTTATAGCAAATGTCACTCTCAAATAGCTGGCCTGGAGGGCATAGGTGGTGCATAGTTACATTGTTGATTAGAAGCTGCCGAACTGAAATACATTAAGTCAAATATTAACAGAGCTGAGAGGAGAATTCAGACCTCCGCCAAAATTGAACAGATCATGGATCCAATCTTCAATCTTTGATTTGAGTACGGAGCAAAATGGTAGCCCCCCCCCCCCCCCCCTCCCCCCTTCCCCCAAGGCATTTGCTTTAACCTGAGAAATAAACCGGGTTGCTCATCAGGCTTTTTTTCTGTTTTTCTGTGAGCAAGTCATTTCATTTGTGAAAACAAAATTTCTGCACCATGTGAGTGCAACGGCTTACACTTATGGGTATTTATAATACCGGTACTCTGTCTTCTGCTGAGCCCTGTATGACCAAAGGAAATCTTCTGCGTGTGGCCCTGTGCGTGGGGGAAGCTGAAGCGAGGCTTGGTCAAGTTGGGTGGCACCATCCCATTGGCTGTCAAGGCCCCACCGTCCCCCACGGTGCTGCATATAAGCAGGCATTCAGCTGAGTTTGACCGCTTTTCGGAATACGAAAATGATAACCAGACCGAAAATCCAGGGAAACTATGCGGCCATCATTGTGTAAGCCATTGCACAATAGTGCAGAAATTCTAATTTTATATTGTTACACTCTAAAATCTATCAATTTCTGCACCATGTGAGTGCAATGGCTTACACTTATGGGTGACTGTTTGCTCCTCATTTGTTTTAACTGAAGACATCACTCCCATCCAAACCTATGTCATTCAGCCAGTTTCTGCCAACTATGGCTGGCTGGTATTTACACCCACCACAAGCTCTTTCGTCAGACACCTTCATAGGCGACTGACACTGCAACTTTCACGCAAGAGAAGAATAGGAATAGTGTTTCACTTTACCTGGTGTCAGCTCATTTTCCAGGTAACTGATAAGAATATCACTACACAGAATATGGGTACTCAGATTATTTTTCCACTTAAACTACAATCACCTCAGAGAGTTCTTTATCAGCCTTCTTCGCAGAATTCCAAAAGATTCCCATATGTTACTCTTTGCCTTCTGCATCACTCTTTTCTCCAACTCTAATGATGAAGTTTTTGGCAGCAAGCTTGCTTTTGCATTTAGCTTCCAAGCTATCTTTCTTCCTGCAGTTTCTGTACTCACAGACCTTGAGCCCAAAGATAGCTAGCTGGATCACGGTCACTGCCACAGTGAAAATGGTTAGTGACCAAGTTGCTCCCTTTTGTTATCCCCTTTGCCACTATACAAATTCCCCAACTGGGCTGATCGACCATTTTCTGCTGGAAACCGTCATCCTTTACCCTTATTGTCAGTTAAGACATGATTCACGGTGGTAGTAGCATAACTGCCCCTACTCACGAGGTACAAGAGTGAGGATCCCTGCTAAAGACAATCTCCACTACCTTCCTAAAGGTCTGTGTTTTTCCTCCCAAAAGGTTCCTTTCATGTGCCTGGTCTTTTTTTCTCAAGCTAATAACTAACAAAGTAACATGTTCCTAGGCGCTTCATCCAGAAAATGGTCAAACTCAGTCTGCTGCCAGTTCCTGAAGAGCAGTCACAGAGTCACCTATTTGCTCACCATTTTTGTCTTGGATTCACAAATCTTAAATAAATGTTAGCGAACCGCCCAGAGAAATGTGGACAAACGAGTCACAAGACAAAACACAACGCGTTTCGACCTCTTAGGTCTTCTTCAGGTGAGACACGACCGAATAAAATAACAAAAATTCACTTAGGTTTGATTGCTTCAGAGTTCAGTGCAAGGAAGAAGGCCTTCTTCCTTGCGCTGAACTCTGAAGCGATCAAAGCTAAGTGAATTTTCCTTATTTTATTCGTTTGTGTCTCACCTGAAGAAGACCTATGAGGTTGAAACGCGTTGTGTTTTGTCTTGTGACTCGTTTGTCCACGTTTCTCTGGGCGGTTCGCTAACATTTATTTAAGATTTGTTTAGATTTCCGCCTGCAGTCGTCTCACTTTGCAATTGGATTCACATTTACAAGCTGACCGAGATCTAGACCATTGTCTAGTATATCTTTGAAGCCAGTTGTTCATTACATCAGTAGAAGAGATATTCATTGAACAATTACTTGTCTGTTTGTATTATGTATTCATTAGCATTACTTTGAACCTAATTTTTGTGTGTTTATATGTATTCTGGTTTCTGTTGAAAGTTCATAATGGTGAAAATTCAACTTACACCCAGTCACTCTGTACAATATATGTGTCCTCACACCCGTCCAGAACGCTACCCAAGCAATCACACGCACACAAACACGCGCACATACACACATGTACTTCTGCTATCTATTTTATTTATTCCTGGCTGCCCCTGGAGCCACAAGGCTGGGACCAGATCCTTCTGATCAACCTTTCATTTGAAAAAGAAATCCTGTCACACAAGAGTTGTATTTAAATACTTTAGTGAAATTTTATTACGACATTCACATGAATTCCTTTAAAAACTGAGCCATCAATCTGTTCTATGCTCCTTGGGGCGTGTACTATCCAGAGGCACAATAACACCATTATCTCTTGAAGTCTTCAAAATATTCCAAAGATTATTAAGATCTCTGTCAAAATACCTAAGTATCAATTGTCATTCATTTTCTGAGTGGAAAAGTAACAAAGTATTCAGCTACATGAATTCAATGACCCATTTCTGGTAAGATGGATGGTAACCAGACATTGCTTATCACTATGCACTCCGTCTATGTGGGTTCTCACGATTCCTACAGTTCAAAGAGGCTTTACAGTGTCTCACCCTGTGTAATGATGCAAGTCTCCCTAGACACATTCCCTGGGGAATATCATGGGTTGTGGAAGAACCACGTTGTTGGGAGTGTGTGGTCAAAAGCAACATCCACTACAGGTCAAGAGAAAAGCAGTACAAACTGTAGGAAGGCAAGGTTAACACAGGCAAAGTGGATAGTGTTCCCGATAAGACAAATTTGTAAAACTAGGCCTAAAAGAAGGGAGTCTTTATAGTGACAGTTTTTTTTAACAAACGGTTCTACATTGTACATGTCAACAGAATTTGCAAAAAATGTGATATGATACGGAAAGTGCTAGTGATGATTTTCATTGTATTGAGGAATGTCCAAAAACTATGGTACATCAAAATACCAAGAAAATACTACTCACAACTGTCAATTGTTTTCAGGCTGGAAGAAAGGTAGTAAGCAAACTTATAAAGCATCGGTAGAACATATAAACTGCCATTTTCTTTCAAGATGCTTGAGCATCTTTGAATTTGCACATTGTACAGCGGTGCATATGTCAACACTGGTTTTAGTTTATAAAAAGTTTTGACTACCTGGGTTCTTTCACAAAGGATATAAAAAAAAAGGTAGAGAAAACACTTGAACCCACTTGGAGAGGAGAAAAGTTGAGTACTTCGGTTCGTAGAACTTTCAAAGCAACTGAAGAGAGCGGGTGCAGCTTCTGTGGTTGTTGAATCGTGTTCATTCACCGATTTCTTTAAACACAAATCACTGTCACTGCAGAAAAAAAGGGTGGTGGTGGCAGTTGGAAAAAGAGGTGAGAAATAATCTAGATAGATAGTGAGGGGAAGGGGGATGGGGAAGATGAGGGGGGAGGGGGGGAGCAAATAGGAAAAATGGGTGGGTGGGGGGGGGGGTTACTGTGATTTGATCTAGTCTTTAATCGGAAATGAATGAGGCAGGGAACAGTAAACGATAAACAGTAAACAAGTTGGGTATTTTTTGCTCCCATAAGAAAACCTAACACAGAGTAACTTGTATTCAAGACCGGCACAGCCTTTTAAACTTGAATAAGGTCAGACAAATACATAGACGAACAATCTAATAGTGGGGGGAAAAACAAGCGCAGGCCAACAACTGAACTATCTTCATAGTAATGACTTGGCAAAGATTTGGACTTAGGGAGAGGGAGGGGGGGGGGGGGGGGGGGAGGGGCGGAATTTAAAGATGGAGAAACTGGGAACATGAAATTAAGAAAATATGTTACAGATATGAAAACTCTTCACTAGCTGCATAAGGGAACCATCGCAATCCCTTTTGAAGGCAGATATATTTGTATTGCCTGCTCCGAGGCCTTTCGTCCGCTGGGTCGGACTCATCAGGGAGACACGGCTGGTTGTGTCTGCGCTCCTGGCGTCAAATAGAGACACACCACAGTCCATAATACTGTGGTGTTCTCACCACCAAGGGTGCAAAAAAGAATCCAATAGCACCCCCAAAAGCAGCCAGCAAAGAGTAGTAAATGAAACTAAACGAAAGTGTGGGGAGGAAAAAAGTTGCTGAAAAACTAGAGACATTATGCAAATAGTATAAAATGTAAGGGACAATTTTTGAGCCTACGTCTGAGGATCCACCCAAAGATGCAAGGGAGATCAAAAGACAAACACACAGACGGACAGAAACAAATACAAATAACCTCAATTTAATCAAAACAAAATCGGAAATGAATGAGGCAGGAAACAGTAAACGATAAACAGTAAACAAGTTGGGTATTTTTTGCTCCCATAAGAAAACCTAACACAGAGTAACTTGTATTCAAGACCGGCACAGCCTTTTAAACTTGAATAAGGTCAGACAAATACATAGACGAACAATCTAATAGTGGGGGAAAAAACAAGCGCAGGCCAACAACTGAACTATCTTCATAGTAATGACTTGGCAAAGATTTGGACTTAGGGAGGAGGGGGGGAGGGGGGGGGGGGGGGGAGGGGCGGAATTTAAAGATGGAGAAACTGGGAACATGAAATTAAGAAAATATGTTACAGATATGAAAACTCTTCACTAGCTGCATAAGGGAACCATCGCAATCCCTTTTGAAGGCAGATATATTTGTATTGCCTGCTCCGAGGCCTTTCGTCCGCTGGGTCGGACTCATCAGGGAGACACGGCTGGTTGTGTCTGCGCTCCTGGCGTCAAATAGAGACACACCACAGTCCATAATACTGTGGTGTTCTCACCACCAAGGGTGCAAAAAAGAATCCAATAGCACCCCCAAAGCAGCCAGCAAAGAGTAGTAAATGAAACTAAACGAAAGTGTGGGGAGGAAAAAAGTTGCTGAAAAACTAGAGACATTATGCAAATAGTATAAAATGTAAGGGACAATTTTTGAGCCTACGCCTGAGGATCCACCCAAAGATGCAAGGGAGATCAAAAGACAAACACACAGACGGACAGAAACAAATACAAATAACCTCAATTTAATCAAAACAAAATCGGAAATGAATGAGGCAGGGAACAGTAAACGATAAACAGCAAACAAGTTGGGTATTTTTTGCTCCCATAAGAAAACCTAACACAGAGTAACTTGTATTCAAGACCGGCACAGCCTTTAAACTTGAATAAGGTCAGACAAATACATAGACGAACAATCTAATAGTGGGGGAAAAAACAAGCGCAGGCCAACAACTGAACTATCTTCATAGTAAAGACTTGCAAAATTGGACTTGGCAAAGGGGCGGAATTAAAGATAGAAATGGGAACATGAATTAAGAAAATAGTTTCAGATATGAAAACTCTTCACTAGCTGATAAGGACCATGCTCCCTTTTGAAGGCAGATAATTGTATTGCCTGCTCCGAGGCCTTTCGTCCCTGGGTCGGACTCATCAGGAGACACGGCTGGTTGTGTCTGGCTCCTGGTCAAATAGACACACCACGTCCTAATACTGTGGTTTTCACCACCAGGGTGCAAAGAATCCAATAGCACCCCCAAGCAGCCAGCAAGAGTATAATGAACTAAACGAATAGTGTGGGGAAAAAGTTGCTGAAAAACTAGGCTTTGCAATAGTATAAAAGTGCTTTGCAGCCTACGCCTGAGGATCCCCATGCAGGGAGATCAAAAGACAAACACATGGGACAAAACAATACAAATACTCAATTTAATCACTCAATGATGAGCAGGAACATGTAACGAAAGTACAGTTGGGTATTTTTTGTCATGAACCTAACACAGAGTAACTTGTAGTTCAAGCCGGCACAGCCTTTTAACTTGAATAGTCGACTACTAGACGTTTGTACGACCAAACTGAACTTCTTCATGTATGACTTGGCAGATTTGACTTAGGAGGAGGGGGGGGGGGGGGGGGGGGCGGAGTTTAATAAACTGGAACATGAATTAAGAATATGTTACAGATCATGAACTCTCACTGCTGCATAAGCCTCGACAGCATACAATACGCTTCAAGGATGCGATGGTTCCCTTATGCAGCTAGTGAAGAGTTTTCATATCTGTAACATATTTTCTTAATTTCAGTTCCCAGTTTCTCCATCTTAAATTCCGCCCCCCCCCCCCCCCCCTCCCCCCCCTCCTCCCTAAGTCCAAATCTTTGCCAAGTCATTACTATGAAGATAGTTCAGTTGTTGGCCTGCGCTTGTTTTTTCCCCCACTATTAGATTGTTCGTCTATGTATTTGTCTGACCTTATTCAAGTTTAAAAGGCTGTGCCGGTCTTGAATACAAGTTACTCTGTGTTAGGTTTTCTTATGGGAGCAAAAAATACCCAACTTGTTTACTGTTTATCGTTTACTGTTCCCTGCCTCATTCATTTCCGATTTTGTTTTGATTAAATTGAGGTTATTTGTATTTGTTTCTGTCCGTCTGTGTGTTTGTCTTTTGATCTCCCTTGCATCTTTGGGTGGATCCTCAGGCGTAGGCTCAAAAATTGTCCCTTACATTTTATACTATTTGCATAATGTCTCTAGTTTTTCAGCAACTTTTTTCCTCCCCACACTTTCGTTTAGTTTCATTTACTACTCTTTGCTGGCTGCTTTGGGGGTGCTATTGGATTCTTTTTTTGCACGCTTGGTGGTGAGAACACCACAGTATTATGGACTGTGGTGTGTCTCTATTTGACGCCAGGAGCGCAGACACAACCAGCCGTGTCTCCCTGACGAGTCCGACCCAGCGGACGAAAGGCCTCGGAGCAGGCAATACAAATATATCTGCCTTCAAAAGGGATTGCGATGGTTCCCTTATGCAGCTAGTGAAGAGTTTTCATATCTGTAACATATTTTCTTAATTTCATGTTCCCAGTTTCTCCATCTTTAAATTCCGCCCCTCCCCCCCCCCCTCCTCCCTAAGTCCAAATCTTTGCCAAGTCATTACTATGAAGATAGTTCAGTTGTTGGCCTGCGCTTGTTTTTTCCCCCACTATTAGATTGTTCGTCTATGTATTTGTCTGACCTTATTCAAGTTTAAAAGGCTGTGCCGGTCTTGAATACAAGTTACTCTGTGTTAGGTTTTCTTATGGGAGCAAAAAATACCCAACTTGTTTACTGTTTATCGTTTACTGTTTCCCTGCCTCATTCATTTCCGATTTTGTTTTGATTAAATTGAGGTTATTTGTATTTGTTTCTGTCCGTCTGTGTGTTTGTCTTTTGATCTCCCTTGCATCTTTGGGTGGATCCTAGGCGTAGGCTCAAAAATTGTCCCTTACATTTTATACTATTTGCATAACGTCTCTAGTTTTTCAGCAACTTTTTTCCTCCCCACACTTTCGTTTAGTTTCATTTACTACTCTTTGCTGGCTGCTTTGGGGGTGCTATTGGATTCTTTTTTGCACCCTTGGTGGTGAGAACACCACAGTATTATGGACTGTGGTGTGTCTCTATTTGACGCCAGGAGCGCAGACACAACCAGCCGTGTCTCCCTGATGAGTCCGACCCAGCGGACGAAAGGCCTCGGAGCAGGCAATACAAATATATCTGCCTTCAAAAGGGATTGCGATGGTTCCCTTATGCAGCTAGTGAAGAGTTTTCATATCTGTAACATATTTTCTTAATTTCATGTTCCCAGTTTCTCCATTTCCCCCCTTTAAATCCGCCCCCCCCTCCCCCCCCCCTCCTCCCAAAGTCCAAATCTTTGCCAAGTCATTACTATGAAGACAGTTCAGTTGTTGGCCTGCGCTTGTTTTTTCCCCCACTATTAGATTGTTCGTCTATGTATTTGTCTGACCTTATTCAAGTTTAAAAGGCTGTGCCGGTCTTGAATACAAGTTACTCTGTGTTAGGTTTTCTTATGGGAGCAAAAAATACCCAACTTGTTTACTAGTCTTTAATGTTGAGGCCATCTGGCGCTGTAGTACCCAGATGGTGGATGATCTTTTTCTCCATGGTTTTAGTTTGTTTATTTGTTTCTGATAAAAGTTCCAGATAAAGTAGTTTGTTATAAATCAGTTCAGTTTGCTTCTATTGTATCCTCTATACCACAAATGGGGTAAAAGGAATACACTTAAATCTTTAATCAAAGTCACAAACTGTATACCACAGAAAAGAACTGAACTGCCGTAAAGGGAAAATAGAGAGAGAGGAAGACAGGAAATTAAAAACAAAACAACAAAAAACATATTATTTGAAATTATACAGAAAACTGGGGGATTCTGGCATGAGGACATGTGAGAGGGGAAAGGGTGATCTTAAGGAGATGGATGTATTTCACAGGTCCTTCTCTCTTTTCAAGTGAAGATGAAGAAATAATGTCATTCAACATACCAACAGACAGAAAGACTGTTTTACTCATTTATAAAACATTTATTTGAATATACATAGGCTTGATTCATTCAATGATCACATGTATACCTTTGATTCATTCAATGATCAAGCATTCCTCAAATGATGTCAATTTCTGTCTAGAAACACACATGCTTACTAACATCCTCGCCCCTCCTCCCATCACACACACACACACACACACACACACACACACAACAATTACACACACACATGCATTCTTTTATCAACATAAGGAATGAAACTAGAGCTGCTGGTTGTTCAAGCAGATAATGAGCAGACATGTTATTCATCATCATCACTGTCGTCTTCATCATCGTCATCTTCGTCACCGTCTTCCTCATCTTCATCATCACTTGCTCCCATAACACCAGCACCTTCATTGTCACTGCTGCCATCTCCCTCCTAGGACAAAAATTTAAGTGTCGTCAACCGCACAGATTATTTTGTACAAAGAGCAACACACACACACACACACACACACACACACACACACACACACAGAGCATGCAAATACACACACACGCAGGCATGCAAATACACACTCATACATATGAATACTATGAAATACAATCATCTGAACTGATCACTGTTCTCATTAAATACAGCAAGAGTGAGAGAGAGAGAGAGACAGTGCACTGAACAAAAAGGTGCCTGCAACAGTGCTAGATGAAATAACCAAACGTCAGATTCTATCTTACTACTCATTTCTTCTTGAAGAAGATTGATTTACATAATCCACCCCAATATCTCACTTTTTCTTTTTTAAACAAAAAAAAAAAATCTCAAACTATAATTTTTTCCCCTAAAATTAACAACTAGCAACAACAAGGACCATCCCCAACCTGCCCAGAAAATGACCAATGCACTAACAGACTACTGGACACATTTATTATAAACAGTAAACAAGTGGGGTATTTTTTGCTCCCATAAGAAAACCTAACACAGAGCCACTTTTATTCAAGACTGGCACAGCCTTTTAAACTTGAATAAAGTCAGACAAATACATAGACGAACAATCTAATAGTGGGGGAAAAAACAAGCGCAGGCCAACATCTGAACTGTCTTCATAGTAATGACTTGGCAAAGATTTGGACTTAAGAGGAGGGGGGGGGGGGGGGGGGGGGGGGCGGATTTGAAGATGGAGAAACTGGGAACATGAAATTAAGAAAATATGTTACAGATATGAAAACTCTTCACTAGCTGCATAAGGGAACCACCGCAATCCCTTTTGAAGGCAGATATTGCCTGCTCCGAGGCCTTTCGTCTGCTGGGTCGGAACTCATCAGGGAGACACGGCTGGTTGTGTCTGCGCTCCTAGCGTCAAATAGAGACACACCACAGTCCATAATGCTGTGGTGTTCTCACCACCAAGGGTGCAAAAAAGAATCCAATAGCACCCCCAAAGCAGCCAGCGAAGAGTAGTAAATGATTTCCGATTTTGTTTTGATTAAATTGAGGTTATTTGTTTTGTTTCTGTCCGTCTGTGTGTTTGTCTTTTGATCTCCCATGCATCTTTGGGTGGATCCTCAAGCGTAGGCTCAAAGATTGTCCCCTACATTTTATACTATTTGCATAATGTCTTTAGTTTTTCAGCAACTTTTTTCCTCCCCACACTTTCGTTTAGTTTCATTTACTACTCTTCACTGGCTGCTTTGGGGGTGCTATTGGTTTCTTTTTTGCACCCTTGGTGGTGAGAACACCACAGCATTATGGACTGTGTGTGTCTCTATTTGACGCCAGGAGCGCAGACACAACCAGCTGTGTCTCCCTGATGAGTTCCGACCCAGCGGACGAAAGGCCTCGGAGCAGGCAATACAAATATATCTGCCTTCAAAAGGGATTGCGGTGGTTCCCTTACGCAGCTAGTGAAGAGTTTTCATATCTGTAACATATTTTCTTAATTTCATGTTCCCAGTTTCTCCATCTTCAAACTCCCCCCTCCCCCTCCTTAAGTCCAAATCTTGGCCAAGTCATTACTATGAAGACAGTTCAGTTGTTGGCCTGCGCTTGTTTTTTCCCCCACTATTAGATTGTTCGTCTATGTATTTGTCTGACTTTATTCAAGTTTACAAGGCTGTGCCAGTCTTGAATAAAAGTTACTCTGTGTTAGGTTTTCTTATGGGAGCAAAAAATACCCCACTTGTTTACTGTTTATCGTTTACTGTTCCCTGCCTCATTTCATTTCTGATTTTACATTTATTATACTTACAGAATCATCATCGTCATCCTCCCCATCCTCGTCATTATCGTCCTCCTCTTCAACTTCCAACTTGGCTTTCTTTGTAGGAGACTGGCTTTTCTCTTTTTTCTCTGATGGGAAAAAAATCACAAGCTGACTTAATAATCACAAGCACACAGCAATACATATACACATGTGGTTCTAAGGCTCTTCCCCCCCCCCCCCCCCCCCCCCCCACCCCTCTGTTTTATTGATGAAGTTTCAACTATTGGGTGTTTAAAGAAACATTTACTGTTTAAAGAAACATTTACTTATCAAACATACAGACACATACATACTGTGCATATTACACACACATCCACAGACACAAATATGCTAGTTAATGTATAAAAACAAACAAAATTTGTCATGTTAAATGTATTGAAAAAACTGACAGAAAACAACACCCTCACAATTTTTAGAAAAATAACAACATTCATCTTAAGCACAAATTTTTATCAAAATGGACACAAACATATCACCTGCATGTTATTTCTTCATGTGGCTTATAATTCATTTATACTGACCTTACTGCTGTATCTCATGACTTTTAAGAATTTTTTTTATAAAAGGAACACACAATGTAAACAGTTTACTGCTTTTCAATCAACAAAATGTCAGTTGTATTTACTGTTTCCATACAACTGAATGTTTGCTTCTTTTCCCCTTTTTTGTCTGAACTGTATGCCTTACTGAAAATAAGTTGTAACTTATTTTCCACATGTCTACAGTTACTCTCCCAAGCTGATGCATTTGTACCATAGTGTTCAAGAACTTTGGCTGTTCGGATGATCCCTGGAGTCTTTTAGCCAGGGTATGACAACAACAACGACTCTCACAACCAGCCAGCTTACTTTCATTCTCTTTGGACTTGCTTTTCTTCTTTTTATTATCCTTCTTCTTCTGTTGCTGGGTCCGTTTCTTGGCATAGAGCACCACTAGATGGTGGCTGTGCATTTTCGCCCCCTGTCCTTTCTTGTGGGCTGCTTTGCACTGCTCCGGAGTGGCAAATGTAGCAAAGGCATACCTGATAGCAAAAAGCAGATAAGGTCATGATAGAAAATATGTCCACAATAGCATAGTTGGGAACCCCAGTATGTAGATGAAGATAAAAAGCATGCCCATGGCCAATAATCATAAACCAACACAGCACAGGTTGGGTCCTTAACCCCTGCCTTCACCTAATCTCACTCAGTAATTCTGTCATTTCTTTTCTTTCTTTCTTTCTTCTTCTTCCTAACTACTTTTGGGCACCTTATCACACTTTTTTTAAAAACATTTTTATTTGCTTTTCTTATTGTTTAACAGAGACAAAGGAACAAAAAGTTACAACAGCAACCAACCAGGAATTAGATATAAAGCAAGTCAGAAAATACAATAAGATAAATAGATAAACAAATGGAGAAAAAGAAATAACCTAATAGATAAACAAATAGAAAAAAAAAGCTTTATGGAAAGCATCTTTATTTATATGAAGCATGGTTACTTATTGATAAATGCATCACAGTACTTTCAGAAATACTTATAAATCGGTATACATAGTACTATCCTAACACCTCTACTCGTAAGAAATGTACACATGCTTTTGATTTTTAAAAAAAATGATGGACAAATAAGAGTCAGAAAGAGAGATCTGTATGGATACACAAATAGTTGAGGAAAGACAGACAGATGCACAGGCAGACAGATGCACCGACATGCAAACAAACAGGAAGACAGAATGCATTGGATCACAGCAAGTGAAGATACTGCCACACAGCACATTATGTCCTGTCAGGCTCTTATATGCTGCTGAAATATTTTTGTATATTAATATATAAAAATATTTCAGCAGCATATAAGAGCCTAACAGGATATTCTTGGCAAGAGAACAAAAAAAATGATGTTAGTTATTCTAGTACTTGTTACTATATATTGCATTATGCACATTTATACATTAATGCTGAAGAGACATGCTCCAGATTCAGTTTCAGTTTCATCAAGGAGGCGTCACTGCGTGCAGACTGGTCCATATACGCTACACCACATCCGCTAAAAGAGGTCCCACACCGGGGTACAGTGAGGGGTTCGAGTCTCTTGTAGAGCGGCTCCCTTGATGAGATTCCGCAGGAGGGTGTCGTCCGCAAAGGAAGGGCCGCCGAACTGGCGGATGGTTGTGCAGACAGCAGCCCTGTGACCCCTCACAGAAAGGCTGCAAGTTTTTTTTCTCAGACGAGAGAAAGGCGAGGTAGTTTACTAACTCAAAGCGAGAGGGGGAGTGGGGCGACACCACATGGGAGGAGCACCAAGAAAGCCAGCCGTTCCAGTGGACACTGTATACCCCCTGTGTGCCCGACCTGTGAGCTTGCTCCACAAGACCAAATACCGCAGGGAAAGCGCTTTGTGTACACAGCGTGTCCCATGAAGGTTTAGCACGTCTGGATTGCCATGCGGAATGCCTGACCGTGGCTGAAGCAGGGACCTTGTTGTCAGGGCAAGCTTTATCGGAGGCTCGTGGGACAGGTCCAGCAGATCCAGAAACCAAGCTTGGGCCGGCCAGCAGGGGCCACAAGGATCAGCATGGCCAAGTCTTCCCTCGCTTTCCATAGAACTTTTCCCAGGATGGGAAATGGAGGGATGGCATAGCCTATCAGACCCGACACAGGATGGATAGAGCATCCACTGCCAGAGCTTCCGGATCCGGAGCTGGAGATACCTATAGATGGAGGCGGCGGTTGAGCCTGGTGGCAAACAGGTCTACTTGTGGTTTGAACCATGCAGCCCAGACTGGTTCCAGGACCGAATAGACCAACATCCGTTCTGAGGGAGGGATCATGTGCGACCTGCTGAGGCAGTCCACGAGAATGTTTATCTTCCCTGGAACGTGCTTGGCCAAGATCCAGGGAGCCATTATTATTTTTTTTTTTTTTCCAATACCAAACAACCACCCAGTCTCGTGAAGAATGCTGAACGACAAACTGAAAGTACTCTGTCATATTCTATTGATTTTATTTCTTTTGCTTAGTAAAGAAACTGGCAAGTAGCTATTTTTTACACTCTACTGGCTTTCTCAAAGTGATTTATGACCACAAATGGGCCTTTTTTCAACAACAGAGAACATTTCACTTGTATGCCTGTATAATTACCTTGAGTTTCACACAATATGAAAAATAACCTCTTCATCATCCGGCTACAAAAAGAGCATGGTATATGCTACAGCTTTGAAACTTTGTACTGACCCTGTTCAATCACACAACAATCATGTGTCCAAATTTCCAAGTGTTTTTCTTGTGGTGTAATTTTTTTTTTTAATGTTTTTAGACAAATGTGTACAGATGCCCAGTAAACAGAGGAATGTTGAAGTTCATACTGGTCAGTAGGGAGTAAGTTAAGGAAAATTAATCAAAAATGGTCAAAATCAGATGTCCTGAGGGAAATTCAGTGCTGTGACTGTAGCGCTAACAAGGCACATGGAGCAGAATGAGGGTCTTCGTTGATAGTGTTAAACCTGTCCGTTAACATTTTTATAGAATGTGTTTACAGAATCCATCTACAAATATCTTTTTGGAAATCAAACACTTTTAGGGCTTTAGACCTAAATTCCCAATTCATTTAATCAAAGGCTTTTTCAAAGTCTATTTTTAACAAGCCAGGCAGATTATTCTCATCTAGATAGGAAATAGTGTCAAATATCAATCTTATATTGTTGCCCATATATCTATTTCTAATAAATCTAGTCTGATCTGCCTTTCTGATTTTAGGCAGCACAAATTTCATTTCGTTTGCAATGCAAGAAGAACCAATTTTATAAAACTACATTCAACAGTGAAATAGGTTTCCAGGTTTTTATGTACTGCCTGGATTTATCACCTTCTGGAATACATGTAATGATTCCCTCTCTTTGTACACACGACTTCTTTTTTGAAACTTGCGTTTGATGCTCTGACAACAAATACACCAATTTGTTTCCAGAAGGCTTTCAAAAATTCAGTTGTAAAGCCATCAGAAATGGGGCTTTCATTATTTTTCATTGTCTTCCAGTCATACTATCAGAACTGGGGCTTTTATCATTTTTCATTGTCTTCAAGACATATATGTCACTTCCCCTAATGTAATAATATTGTCTTATTAGCTGCTTCTGTTTCATTTAAATCTTTTATGTCAATTTTCGAAATTGAAAAATTTAAGATCCTTCCAAAAAATTACCTTTCCCATTCTTTGTACAATCTCTTTCATGACACTAATACACAGCGTTTTTTCTTTCCTTCTTCTTCTTCCTCTCCTGAACTATTTTTGGGCACCTTATTATACGCTGGAACAACCCATGTAAATATAATCCACTTTCTAAAGAACTATATTTCTTTTTTAAAGTCCTTGTATGTGACATATTCATTACATTTTAACAGTTAGCTGGAAAAAAAAATCATTGTCCAAACATTTTTTTTTCTTTATTTATATTTACTCATTGCTAATATTCAACAATATACAAAATATAACAAAGTGAATGCTCAAATAAACTATTACCTGCATAGAGACTAGGGTAATCAATCTAGAGCAAAAAACAATATGAACCACATTCTAAGACTCTTCGATTGCTCTTTGTTCTGGTACAAGATCTGGTGGTGGCCCAGCTCAACCTTTTCTTCATTGGTAATTACAGCTCACACTTTTATGTACTGGATCCTTTTACATTAGAAGTCAATTATTTGTTTTCCTGCGGAAGCTGTTGTTCAATTTCAACCACATTGTATTTACAAACATCTTAAAACACAATGGCAAAGCTGCTTTTCTGGCACATATCTTTTGTTCGCCAAAGTCATCCAGCATTCCCATTTCCAGTAATTTTGCAATTTTCATCAATTTCTTTACTTTTCTCTTTGCCTCCTCTCTCCTACACACTAATTAGGCAGAAGCTTGGCTTGATATGAAGCTACTTTCCAATTTTCTTGTAGCTTCCCAACTCAAGAGGTTCCCACTGTACCAAAACTCAACAAATGATGTAGAAAGCTGTTTTTACTTTTCAGGATTTCAATTACATTTTCAATCATGCTACACCAAATAAATCATAAAGGAAGATGATTAACAAACATAATTATGCTTATGCCCAAGTCTCTAAGAACTGAAGAAAATCCCAACAAAATCTTGCTGATCTTCAAAATACGAAAACACTATCTCAACCATATGAAAATGAGCAAAACAAGAATTTTCCTGTTCTAGATTTATTTATTCCAGACAACTTGGATGCTTACATATGAGCTGCAAAAGCGCATATTAAAAGCAAAGTGAAATACTTCATTCCCATTTTTGAAAAGGACAACCTTCCATAATCTTTGATATGCTTACCCAAAAGCCTGGTTGTCACTTTTCTTTACAGGCACTGTGATCTCTTGAGCTTTGGGGAACAGCTTGTACAGGTCCTCATCCTTCACATCACTGCCAAAGCCAGTGATGTACAACCGCAGGGGGTCGGGGTCCACTGAAACACCCCAACTTGGACATGTATTCCACATCATCAGATTAGAGATCTTTTTATATGCTTGTACATGTATTACCAAAGTGTGTGTGTGTGTGTGTGTGTGTGTGTGTGTGTGTGTGTATGTGTGTGTGTGTGTGCACCTGTGCGTGTGTCAGCATGCAATACATGGCTCTGAAAACCATTCATAAGTGCACAATTTATTTGTTTGTTGTTAGCCCTAAATCAATGTCTTGTTACAAATAATCTACACAATGCTCTGATCCTCATAAGAGAGTCATGAGCCTTTTCATTAAAACCCATTTATCTTATAGATATGAAAAAAAACAATGTGTGGAACCACACACCTAACAAACAGATTTCATAAGCAGAAGGCTTAGCAGATTCTGTTCAATATATGCTGCATTAAAACAGCTACTAATGAACACCACTGGAGTGACTCAACAGTGATGCAATGTCTCCTCAGGGGGTTATCTCAGGATGACCTAATATTCACAGCTGTCTAGCAGTCTACACACTGTAGGCATTGTAGCAGCAATGAAGTAAGTATGGTTGTGGCTGTGCATACAGAATGAATGGAATCTGAAGGTAAGAGCAAAACATACACACATGAAAAAGACACACTAGACCTCTCTTTGGAATTTTATCTCATGAGGATTACAAATACGCATCACTAAATTTCTAAACAGAAAAATCTACTGATGCAACCACTAGCACTGCCGAAAATTGGTTCTCTGTACACACACAGAAAGCACTATCACGGCTACAAAGCAACACAGAGATTGCTTCATTGAAAGTACAAAAAAAAGCCAAAGGACACTGAAAAATGTACTGGTCAAAAAGGAGCAGAAGAGGAAATGACATTTCCAATCTCCATAGACTGATCAAGTTACTATCCCACTGTGTTATTCATACCCTGACACAGTCAGTCAGGATATGCCAAGACAAGTGCGATTAGTGATGGGCTTCTCAAATTTACATTTTCAGATAATGAAAGCATGTAACAGCTGAATGTTTTACTGCTTGTGCAAATTTACATAATTCAACACTGAAAATAAAGAAAAGAAAAATGGGACAACTTTACATACATCTATGGTTACCTAAATCCCAAGCAGGATTCAGTTTCAATGTTTGCCAAATCTATCACCGTTACACTATAATAAATCATCAATTTTTCATATCTGTCTTTATTCAAACGAAAAGACAATCAGTTAGTTAGCTTCCACGCAAATCTTAAAACGACTGCTGGCTACTGACACTCCAACAAAGGAGAAATATTCCTTTGAATGCGAACCGACTAACCATTGGTTGTGAAGAAATTCAAGGAAGAGGTGGAAATCTTTGTAAAAACTCTAACGTTTAAAGCTTAATAGTTGACTGTCCAAGTCCCACTACTGTCCTACTGTGTTACCTGTGAATACAGCATAAAGCAATGCTGTAAGATCTATAGAAATCACAACAAAAAACTTGGAAGGATGTACTGGTCATGTAGACGGAAAGTGGAAACATGTTCCAATCTCTGCAGACAGACCAGATTTCTTTCCCACTGTGTTATTCATACCCTGACAGGGTCAGTCAGGATATGCCAAGACAAGTGGGTTCAGTGTCGGAACTCCCATCAGTTCAGTTTAAGTTTACATCTAAAAGCATATGAAGGCATGCAAGAGCTGACCACTCAGCTGCTTCTGCTAATTTCAAAAAATCTAAAAATGGAAATAGGTAGTAGCAGCTAAAAGTTTTAAAGTTTCAAAAAACAGAGGGAAAAAAGGTGGATGTATACTTTTCTGTCTGTTCTACTGGGGTTGCCACAACAGCACAAAATAACACTATGCCTTTCTTTGCTATAGCACAAAAGAAAATGTATGACAATTTTATCAAAAAGTTAATTCCAAATAATAGCAATCTAAAATCATACCAGATATATTTGGAATAAATGAAAGCAAACAAATACTCATGTGGCTCGAATGATCAACACTTTCTGACTGAAAACATAAGGCAGACACATAGCTCTTAAATCAAGTCAAACACATAATCAAATAAATGTAAGGATGTTGGCAACAAACTTATGTCTAACGTAAAGTTTTAACAATCTGCTAACTCAAACTCACACAAAAGCCAGCCGACAGCAACCAATAAACAGACATCTATTCAATGAACAAAAATGGGGAGTTTGTGTTATACTCCCTGTTTGGCTAATATACTTACCATGTCAGACCATAGCATTCAACGGCAGTTAGCCAGCTCTGTCAGGCCGAATTTTTCCGTGGCCAATGCAGTCATAAGACAGTCACGTGCAGTCACGTGATGTCACCCCACTTCCGGCCCCGGAAGAAGCCAGTGTCAACTTCGTATACGTCATTCAGCGAGGCCTGTGTGTATGGTAACCCCGAGAACCTTGGCGCCAGAGGGAAGGTAGGGAGGGAATTAGAGTCTGACATGGTAAGTATATTAGCCAAACAGGGAGTATAACACAAACTCCCCATTTTGGCGTCATATACTATACCATGTCAGACCATAGCAGAATTTAAAGGAATCGGAGGAGGGCGAGCGCCCTAATGGTTCTTGGGGTTGACCGATATGGCTGCATTGGTCGCCACAAAGGAAATCCCCTTAGACCCATCAGCTCTGGTCATGCGGATATCCCTCAGGTAAAAATTAATGAAGGGATTTTCCGAACGCCAGTAGGCTGCCTCCAGCAGGTGGCGCACGGGAACAGAGTACTGGAACGCTGTGGAAGTGGCCAGTGCTCTGACCTCGTGGGCCCTGGGTGATAGGACAGGGAGATCCTTGTACGCCTGAGCGTAGGTAGATCTCACCGTCTTGGAGAGCCATCTGGAGATAGTTCCCGCCGAGATATCTCTAGTATTGTTGGGGTTGAGGGAGATACGGAGTCGTCTCTGGGAGGAGCGCCTGGGGCGTGTGCGTTCCCAGTAGTACCTGAGACACCTGGAGGGGCAAAGGTCCCTGTCTCCATCTTTTTCTCCCTTTCCCAAGATGTCCGTCAGGGAACGGATGACGAGGAAGGGAGAGGGGGTGCCCGGTTCCTGATTCTTGCCAAGAACTCCGGAAGGAACTTGAGAGAGACTGAGCCGTCCCTGTGGAAGGCGATATCTGTGGGGTCACCGCTGAGGGCGTGAATCTCACTTCGTCTTCTGGCCGAGGCCAGGGCGAGGAGAAAGGTGGTCTTACAGGAGAGGAGGTCAAAAGGAATAGAAGCAATGGGTTCAAAAGGGGGTTTTCTGAGGGCATCGAGGACCGTAAAAAGGTCCCAGAGGGGAATGCGCCTAGGGGACTGAGCTTCCCGTAGAGCAACTCCTCTAGACACCTCTCTGAGGAGAAAGTCATTGTCAAAAGAAGGGCCCCCCAGTTGACGAATGGTGGTGCAGATAGCTGATCTGTAGCCCCGAATGGAGCCAGCCGACAGCTTAAGGGAAGAGGATAGGTGGGAGAGGAAATTTCCTATCTGGATGTTGGAGGGGCAGTCATGGGGAACAGAGTTATCTGAGCACCAGGTTATCCATCTCTCCCAACGGTAGTTGTAGAGGGACTCGGTGCTGGCTCTGCGAGATGCCGAGGCGAAGTCCCGTAATCCCTGAGAGGCCCCTGCCCCGGCTAGTGTGTCTAGGACGGACTGGGGTCTCTCCGAGTGGGGGGTAGATGCAGATGTTCGCAGTTGGGCTGGCATAGAAGCCACGCGTGTAGGCGAAGCATCTTGGGATTGGAGCGAGGAAGACCTGACCGGGGTTGTCTCAGCATGTCCCAGCGAGGGCTGAGCCGGAGGGGGGGAACGTGGGTGAGGGACTTGAGGTCCGGGAACCAAGACTGGGTCGGCCACCATGGCGTTACGAGGATCAGCCTGGGTCTTTCCAGCCTTGCCTTCCTGATCACCTTGTGTAGGATGGGGAAGGGGGGAAAGGCATACGTCAGTAGGCCCGTCCAGGGGAGGGATAGTGCGTCGACTGCATCCGCCTGGGGATCTGGAACGGGGGAGACGTACAGGGGCAGGTGATGGTTGAAGCTGGTGGCAAACAGGTCGATCATGGGCACAAACCAATGGTTGCGCGACACCAGCGAAGGAGGGCCTCTGTTCTGAGGGAGAGGCCTATGGAGCGGGACCCTCCCCCTTTGTTGACATAGCAAGCTACCGACGTATTGTCCGTGAGGAGGAGAACAAGTCGGTGCGCGACCTTGTGCTGGAGTTGGAGAAGGGCTAGCCTGACCGCTTCCAGCTCCCAGTCCCCCGAGGCGTGACTGTCCTCCACGTGGGCCCCCCAGCCCAAGTTGGAGGCGTCTGTATAAAGTTCCAGTGGTTGGGTTGGGTTGGGAGGGAGATGGGGACCCCGGTGGAGAGAGTGGCTGGAGTGAGCCGCTCCTCCGTCGCCGAAATGAACCAGTGTCCGAGGGGAATGACCTGGTCCCAGCGGTCGGAGGTCTGTGACAAACGTCGGCGGAACTCCCTCTGAAGTTGGCGTTTGGGGACCCGCCCCAGGGGAATGAGGGGAGACAGGGACTCCATCATTCCTAGGAGGGAGGACAGGGTTCTGGCCGAGGTGTGGGGTGCCTGTGACAGGCAGGAGATGAGGTCCACTATGCGTGCAGGCCTCTCCGGGGTCTGCCAGACGAACCGTAGGAATCGTCTGTGGGCCGGGTGAATCAGGATCTGAAAATAGGCGTCCTTCAGGTCTATGGATGTGGCCCAGTCGCGATGATGGATGGAGTCTCGGATCTGGGTGGGGGTCTCCATCTTGAACTTGGTGGGCCTGAGGAACTTGTTGAGGGGCGAAAGATCTAGAATGGGCCTCCATCCTCCCGAGGCTTTTGGGATCACAAAGAGGTGAGAGTAGAAGCCGGGGTTTGGGTGGGAAACCTCCGAGATGGCCCCTCTTTTGAGGAGGTCTTGGACTTCCGTGCGAAGAGCTTCTGCTTTGGCGGGGGAGGGTTCGTTGGGGGAGGGAGGGGGAGATAGCATGAGGGGGGGGACGCTCGTGGGCCCAAGGAAGGCGAAACCCTTCCTGTAGCACCGCCACTATCCAGGGGTGAGGCGCATGCGTCTCCACTGGTGGGCATGCCGGGAGAGGCTGCCCGCCAGGGGGGGCGAGGGTCTGGGCTGGTGGGTGGGGGATAGGGCGAGGGGGGGTGCTACCTGATCTAAGTCCCCCTCGGGCTGTCTCCCTAGTCAGCTCCGGGAGCGTGACTGTTGGCCTAACCGAAAATTTTGCTGATGGGGTTTTGGCTTAGGCCTTGGGAGAAGATTAGGTCGCTTGGCGGGCCGTGCGGTGCGGGAAGGCGATTGTCTGGGATAGGGTCTGTGCCTGGGGAAGGAACGAAGTGGGGGTCTAGCAGGGCGTGGCGGTGGCCTGGGCGCAAAGGACACAGCCTGCTTGCGTTCCTCAACTGCTTGTGCTATGACGTCAGCCGAGTAGTCGCCAAAGAGCGACTGGTCCTGGCCCGGGATGCATCGCAGGGCTGCCTTAAGCGTCGGGGAGAGAGAGGTCCGCGCCAGCATGGCATCTCTCGCGACCAACAAGCAGTTGAAGTGGCTTCTGGCTGCGCTGTCCGCCGCAGCCGAAAGGTGATGCGAAATCCTGTTAACTAGGTGTCGCATGAAAGGATCGCTGAACAAGCGAGGGTCAGGCTCTTGGTGCGCCTCAGAGCCCGAGTCCCCCGGTACTGGGATGGCACCATCGTCCTCCGGCCATAGAGCCTCCGCTCGCTGAAGGGGCATGTCCAAGTAGGTGTGTCCCGCCGTGGTGTGGAGGAAGCCCATCCTGGCTACTCGGTCCCATTCCTTTAGGTTCTTAAAGGAGATGGTGCCGGAAGTAGGGGGGGCAGGTGGGGGATCAACCGACGGTCCGACTGGGAAATGCCCATCTCCCTGGTCACGGGATTGTCCGTAAACAAGGAGGCGACTGAGGGGTTCTTGGGTAGATTGGTCTAGATCTCTGGGCCGGGGGGGGACCGGCGAATTGGGAGAGGGAGAGAACTTCGTCAGCGGGTGCGGCCTCCCTCCTAACGAGGTCTGGTCGCCACCGTTCTATCGTGCGGACATCGTACAATGAGGTGGGGGCTAGCTCCTCGTATCGTCCGCCTCAGGGAGGTACTGGTCCTGAGAGGGTTCATAGCACCCGTCTTCAGGAGGTAAGTCGAGGGGTGCCTGTAGTGTGTCCCCGGTGGCCCTATAATCGGCGGCCGGGACATCGTCCTGCCGATCGGACGGCGCCCGAGGAGGGAGACCAAGGTCGACCCAGGCAAGTGAGGCCGGGTGCCACATTCGACCATGTAGCTGGTCGTGCTGGGTGTTGGCGTTAAGCCACTGGTCTCTCTCGGGGGCATAGAGCCACCGGTCCCCGGGGAGGTAAACGGGCTGTGGCGGCCCTGGGGTGTAGGCAGAAAGTCCCCGGGGACCCGGGTAACCTGAATCACTGTTGGGGGGGTCTTGAGAGGCCGTGGCCTGTCGTCCCCGTCCAGGTCCGTGCACTGCACCATACACGTCCTTGGAATGGGCCTGGGAGGGCCATAATGGTACGGAGGAGGATGCGGAAGTCGAGCCCCCAACCCGCGAAAGTGCGGATTGGTCAGGATGCGGTCCCGTGTTCCTCCCCCTGGAGGAATATGTCAGGTTACCCTTGGTCCCGCTGGTAGATCCTCCCCCCGGAGGAGCGGGACCGCGGACGTTGCCCAAATGGGGATCCGAAAAGGTCGGTTCCCCAACGTCCAATACCCCTAGGGAAGAAGGTGACGTTCGATCGGGGTAGGTCGACCGTCCTTGTGCATGGGCACGGCCGGGCCCATGGCGCGGCGTGCCCGCACGCCCAGGATTATGGACACCACCGAGGTCGTGCGTCGGGGTGACCATAAGGCTGCTTCCGGAGTCGAAGCGCTCCTCGAGCTCAGGTGTTGGCTGCACCTGTGCCCGGTGGGGCCGAGCGCTATGAGTGCACGTATCAATTTGGGGGGAAAAAGAGATACGTGACTCATCAAGGCGAGTGACGGATGGTGATTCCATCCCAGATCCGTCACCCGTGCTGGTCCGCGGCTCGGCAAGGTGCCCCGGGGGCCGAGATTCGCGTGACTCAGCATGATAGTTAGAAGTCTCCGAGCGAGTCCGTAGGCTAGAGGGCAAGCTGGCCGATGGAGAAGGGGTGGGGGAGGGCGAATTCCGTTGGCTAGTCTTTGCTCGGCCGGGCCCCTTGAGGGGAGCCTTGCCCTTAGACTTTCTGGGCAGCACCTTGAGGGGAGCTTTGCCCTTAGACTTTGCAGGCAGATCAAATGAAAGGCATTTTGAAATGGTGGCCGCTTGCCTATCAGCCTTGGGACGCCGCGGTCGTGCGTCCGTCGGTTTGGTAGACGAGGAAAGATCACGCGTCCCTTCCGCGGAGAAGTCGTCTCTGTCTACCCGAACCGTACGTTCATCAGTGCGAACGGATTGCTCCGAGATGGAATCGACCCGCGGGTTCTCCGGGAAATTGAGCGAACTCCGAGCAGTGGAGTGGCTCGACCCGGCGGTGTCCTTCACCATGTTGGGCACAGGTGGATAGAGCAAACCCGGAACACACGACCGCAAAGAGGAGACAAGGTGGCCGATCGAGAAAATCAATTAATCTCGATCGTCCGTGTGGTGTCGTGCAAAGTGCTCGAGAGATCGACTGAAAACTCGAACTACCCGTACACGCCACCGGTCGTGTGACTGGTATGGCTATTAATAGCAATCTCTACACGTGGAGTATCACTGTGTATAGGTGTGATAGTTCTTGGGCACTAAATCTTAATAAGCAGATCAGTGTCACGCACCCTTACTCGAACACGTTCTACCTGTGAAGGGTAAAGAGTACAGGTGTGATAGTTATTGAGCACTAAACCTTAATAAGCGGAACCAGCACAAAATGCGTGCTGAACCCGAGGCTCGGCAATATGGTGGGGGAACACGACCGGCGAGCGGTGCCGACGATCGCGAGTAACAAAGTCGCGAGAGTGCCGGTAAAAGAGACAAATCTTTTAATAAATACGCTCCCGAGAGTGCCGGTAAAAGAGACAAATCTTTTAATAAATACGCTCCCACCAAGAGCTTCACACGGCAAAATTACTCAGGGTCTAGTGCAAGTCGGAACCAGCACAAAATGCGTGCTGAACCCGAGGCTCGGCAATATGGTGGGGGAACACGACCGGCGAGCGGTGCCGACGATCGCGAGTAACAAAGTCGCGAGAGTGCCGGTAAAAGGGACAAATCTTTTAATAAATACGCTCCCACCAAGAGCCTCACACGGCAAAAAAACTCAGGGTCTAGTGCAAGCCACAACTGAATCAAGTATAGAAACAAAACACAGCAATGTTAACACAAAGGCAAGTATAGGCGAGACAGAGCACAAGACTTATCTTGCTTTGACGGCAGGCCGAAGATGAATGGCGTATACGAAGTTGACACTGGCTTCTTCCGGGGCCGGAAGTGGGGTGACATCACGTGACTGCACGTGACTGTCTTATGACTGCATTGGCCACGGAAAAATTCGGCCTGACAGAGCTGGCTAACTGCCGTTGAATGCTATGGTCTGACATGGTATAGTATATGACGCCAAACTTGTCTTTTATACTGAGCATCCAATTAACTGTACTTAAACATGTGAACAAAAAATTTGCTATGAATGTTACCTGTCTCCTTCTTGGGATTTTTGGCAAGGAAACTGCTCTTCTGTCCAACATAATCCACAAGCAGTTCACTGCCCTTGACCGACTTGCCTTGCAGTATCTTGTAATTTTTATCTGCCAAAACCTCTGAGGCAAATTCTACGAAAGCAAATCTGCAATCAGAATCAAGCTTATAGTACAGATGTTGGTGCAAAACAGTGAACTTAACAAAATGTTTAAAAAGAACAAGACCGTTTTTCACAAATCTCAGGTAAGCAATGAAAAAATTTTGAAAAACATTTTTTTTAATAAAGTTTATTTTGAAGGTACCCTTTTTCATTGCCACAAATGGATCAAAATGCCAGACCCTAAGCATTCTAGTCCCAAAACTTGTGCCCCTCAAGTTACAGACTTGACAGTTCTCCACAGGCTCTTCCAGCATGTCTGCCAGTTGGTGATCTACACTGGCTAAAAACTAAATGTGGTATTTGTGGCATGAAATACCATATGTAGTGGTAACTGAGGCTGAAGATCATGAAACTGTCCATCCTTTCACATTCTTCCCTGCTGAACGCTTTAAACAGGATGCTCCTTTTAACAATATCATTTGGAACCTTCCTTTGCAGAGTTATACTATCTGATACGTAAATATCAAAGCAATATGTAAATATCAAAACAGATTATAACAGCAACCTCATTCATCAACACTATTAAAAAAAAAAGTACACATTTATATTTCTGCTTCTTTTGTGGACCACTATTAAGATACTCAAAGTGTTCAGATTTGGTACAAACAAGATATTTGTTGGTAGTTCATTTGTGCTGTTTTGTTGTGTCAGATGTACAGCAAACTTGGTGATGCAAAAATTATGCTTTCAAGTTATATTATTCACTATTTCTGGTTTTACTAAATCAACTTTTCATAAATACATCAAGCACATTGACATCGTCTATACAACTCAACATTTTGTAACCCCTTTTTAAATTTACAATAACTTTATTCATATTTTGATCTTATTCTGTTGAAGCCTTTTTATAGTTATGATGATAATAATGCTATTCATGCATAAAGCACCTGATCTTAGTGCATACATGCACTCAAACAGCAAAATTCAAGAACACATAACTATTTATCACAGTAATAAATGAGGTGAAGGCTGCAATTCAAGCACTCTCCCGGTATGCCTAGTGTGCAGGAAAAGCGGTTAAAAGTACTTACGCTGTTTTCATTCTATTCTCTTTTTTTTCCACGGATCACAATCCGTAGGCGGACATCTTTAATATCCTTAGACAATTCCTTAATGTCCTTGGTGGTGGTTCCTGGGGCCAGGTTCTTAACAAACAATGTGCATTTGTCGTGGTCCTCTGCACAGCACAACAAGATAATAATGCAAGCCGATTCAGCCATCAAGTATCTCTAAAGCATCCACAATTCTGATCAAGTGCCAGGGTTTCTGCTAAAAAAAAAAGTGCCAGGGTTTCTTTAAAGAAAGAAAAAAAAACACAAAATATACAAACTTTTTAAAAACTTAAAACAAACTACACAAGTAAATTTCCAAACTCAGCACTGAAGACGGCTTTTAATTCACTGGTCAAACTAAAAACAAACACTTGTATGTAGCATTACCTTTGTTTCAGAGTAGGGGCTATCCCCAATGATCAATGAACGCACAATGTTCTCTATTGGCAGTGTCCAGTGTCGTATGTCCAAATAACTTTAATAAGTAAAAACTTCCACTAGTTTGACCCTGCAAACATGCTCAAACTGAATTCATTTGCAACAACCACAATTTTTTTTTTTTTTTTTTGAGGGAACAGCATCAAGTTTATAAACTTTAATACACTTAAAGGCCTTAAAAAGGGAACTTCAGTTTCTCCGATCTTTTCAAAACCTTTAAATGACTAGACGAACCCCGACGATTCTCTACTACCAACTTTGTTTGGCTAGGTGCATTTATCATGTCATGCTGGTGTAAACTATTAACAACATGCTGCCTCTGTTTGGACCAAATTTATGGCCAACATTGTGCCAAAACCTGCCTAAAAAATTAGCCCCTTTTACAGCCTTCTGCACACAGACACATCCACATCACACCCTTTCATTCCACAGTCAGACTTCCAGTTTTTGCTCCGTTTTGCCTTTGCACCAGTATACCATAATACCCTATATGTCTCAACATTTGTCCTTGTTTTCTACATCTGAAGTCTCTTCTGACAGCCCACAGCAAAACTTCTCAGCACAATCTGAGGTCAGAGAGAGAAAACTTGTTCCATTCAAATACAAAAATATGCCACCCTATAATCACAGATGTTGACCTTTATTGGTGCCATTTAATGACTTTGTCAACAGAAGCCAGTTAAAAAAAAAGATTTTGAACATTCAATACACCAAGTGGCATTTTATTCTGATATTCTAAGAGTGACAAGTAAACCTCTTGGATTAAAAAAAAAAATAGAATCCATGACTGGGGATGCACAGCCAACCTTCCAAAATAGAAAAAAACAACAACAACAAAAACCCCTTAAATCATCAGCATGAGCGGGAAGACTGGATATAGTATTCCAATAAATGATTATGATTAACTCCCTGAGCAGTATAAAAGCAGAACGGAGGCAGCACATATCTACAAGACCAAGAAGTATGCAAGTCTAACCAGCAGATAGAGGGAATCTGACTTTCAAGCCAAAGTTTTCATCTCAGAGACTGAAGCAAGAAGGCTTGCTGCCACACTTGCCTATGTACTCATAATACAGCTCTCAGTACTGGGGAAGAAGAGAATGAGAGCCCTAAAGGCAATGGCAGAAGTAGCTGAGAACAGGTTCTGCTGAATCTGGGCGAGCATAACACATGGAAATTTCCTCAAGCTTTAAACTTTCCAACATACAAGATTCAAAAAGCTGTCCCATACACAAATTGTTAAGACATCCACTACAATGTGACTTGACCTTAAGACAACCTGCCATCCTGACATGCAGTTCGAATCCAGGCAGGAAAAAAAAGGGGAGTAGTGGAAGGGCATCCAGGATTCATAAACTTGACATTGCCCAGACTCCCTACAGAGTATGGAATTCATGGCTTGAACTCTTGCATGACAGGGGCTCAGAGCTACCAAGGTCTTAAAAGCACAAAGTGTAGCATTTTAAATTTTAAGTGTAACATTCAAAATTTAGGTGTAGCATTCATGTGTACTGCGACAAGCCAGACTTGACATCACTTTCAATTGCACTTCGCTTAGCGCACATGATGACGGTGGACTAAGAAGACGGAAATCTCTCAAGTTATTGTTCAGTTTTGACTTTAGCTTCAAAAAATCAAAATGACCGAAAATGAAACCTATCAATTACGCATCAAAATCTCGACAGTCTTTAGTGATTTCTCTTCTACTTTTTCATCCTCTCCTTACTGAACTTCACCATTTTTTAAATGAAGTAAGTAATAGCCTACAGATCTACAAAGTCTCAGTTCTGTTTCAGCTGCTGCTAAGCAAGTAAAGCGTGTTTTTTTTTGTTTCTTTTTTAAAAAGAGTGTTTTTTCGCATTTAATTTTTAAGAGTGCAGCATCGTAGCATCGCCAACAAAACTGTAGCAAGCTAAGCTGAAAGCATAGCACTTGGCAGCTCTGGGGCCTTCTCCTCTGAAGACCTTCAGCTGTCTAGCTGTCCTTAAACTTCCTTCACACTATGTAATGGCTGTGCGGAGGGAAGGAACTTCAGATGGGAGGAGGTTGACAAATCCTGCTCATTTACAACTGCTTCCATTAACTGTCAAGCCATAAAGTCACTAAGACACATTACAAGAGCAGCACACTAATTCAAAGATCTTACCTTTCCTCTTTGCATCATTACTGGCATCTGAAAAAAGAACAGTTTATGTTGGAAAACACACAGGATGATTCTATATGAAGAAAGACATTTTCTTGAGCTGATTCTGTAATTCTGTATTATCTTATACCATTGGAACTTTTTCCTGGTTTATCTCGCTCTCTCTCTCTCTCTCTCTATATATATATATATATATAATAAACTAATAAATTCCAAGGGTAAGTAACTGAGCACCATTCCAGCAATTTTCAGAGCAGCTTGGTGTCGCAATGACTGCAAGAAATATTGAATCATAAATTATACCCACTCAAGCACATACTGTTAGTTAAAATTATCTACCACTGCAGATATTAATGCTTTCCTCCCCCAATTTTTTTCAATCTAAGACATAAGAGCAAGCTTTGTTTATGATTCAATTTATATATATATATATATATATATGAGACCAACTATGACATTTTCTTTCCACTTTAAAAAAAATTATTGTTTTATAATAAGCATTCATCTAATCTCACAGCAAAAGCCATCATTTTTTTCACATGCATTTGCCATTGCTGTTGAACTTGTGATGTTATCCTTTTTTTTATATATAAATCAGATTAGTTTGTTCAAGACACCATTTATCAGACCTAATTACAAAATAATACATACTAACGCCTGCTGAACTTACTTTCCATGCTTGAAAAGGACACACACTCACACACACACGCACACATATAGGCATGCATGCAGACACACATGCATGCACACACACCCATGTACACACACACTGTAGTGCGGACATTCATACCCTGGATGAGATTCTTTATACTTTAAACAACCTGAGGACCTTGTCTGCAGCCTGCAAACTGAACAGCTCCCACCACTAAACAGTGACTTTCTAATGGTACAGCTGTATCTACAGTGATAATTATTTCATAAAAATTAGGGGGTCAGACTCTGTACGAAAAACTCACTTACAAATTTTCAGGGGGTCACAAAAATAGTTAGGGGGTCACCATCAATAACTGCTAGAAAATGTAGGAACACACACACACACATACACACACACACACACACACACACACACACACACAATCAGGATTTTAACAGCGAAAGTTGATCTGTGGGATGTCCTCTTCGATTATCATCACATAATTTCCACTAAGTGAGCCATTTCCTTCAATGTTGAAATTCCTTCAATGTTGAAATATTTTATGGTATGACCAAATTCCAACTGCCATGCAATGATCATCGGAAGCCCGATGGAACCTACGACAAAACTGTAGACTGACCATTCTTGCTCTGTAAGCAACATATTCGCATGTCCAGAATGGAGCCATTTTAATTATCTGAAATGGTCATGTTGCATAGATCGTTCGACTATTGTTCGCATTCACCCATAAGCCACAGCTGAACTGTTGGATTTTGATTCTGAAAAGCCGAAATTCCTATGGTTTTCCCTGTTTTTCCCACTTAGCTGAATCACGTGATCTTGTGGTCCAATCATAGAATGGATAGGCCTAGTCTATTTTGATAACTCTTGTTGGTTTTCAGTAGAGAAGAGTTCTCAAGCGGAAGTGTTTATTGATTCAGAATGTTCTAAAACGTCCAGGAAATTTACGTTTTTAACTTCGATCGTGGCAGATAGGATGAAAGCCCTTTCGTGTGATGCGCTGCTCAGAGTTGTGATGCGTACAGGAGAAAATCAATGCGTCACAGTAAATTTTGGTACATTTTTGTGATGCACTGGCCTGAATTCCAGTGCATCAGATGGGCAGTTTATGCGTCAGAGACGCACATTTGAAGATAAGAATTATCACTGACCCAAGTTCAATCCAGATTGTACAAAAGCTTCACTTCTGCAATAATAGTGCTCCCTTCACTGCCTAACAAAACTAGTGATCATTACGTTATAACCTACTTGTGTCAGGTGTACAATACTCAAGGCTACTGGAGACTTAAGACCAAATCATTCTGTTATGGTTTGCTTCCCTCAATCAGTCTTTCTTCTTCAGTTCTGATGTATTACAAAGAAAAAAGTAATTTAATCCAGGATACCCCCTGATGCTGTACTCACACTCCAGTTAATGTGTTTTCCATTCAGATGTATTTGCTGTACATGTTTACTCATGAGATCTTATGCATAACTGGTCCTTGACATGTTATTGCTGGTGTTTTGTTTTATATTTGAATACTTCTGTTATTTTCAGTATTTGTGTTGATGCATAATTTTTTTTACCCCATGCATTGTTTGTTTTATGATTTGGCTTCAATGCTCAGCCTTCCTTTCATGCCTAAATTTCTCTTGATAATGTCTAGAATGTTTGTGAAAGTCCGCGGCACATTTTATCACTTCCATAACACTGTTGCTTTTGTATTCCATTTTGCATAAAGTATTGAAACATGCAGTAGGTTGGGAATTGTATACCTTTTATTGTAATTGATTTTGAGCCTATTAACATTAAAATAAATAGCTCTTTGCAGAATTTAAGTTTTTCTGACAAAATTTCCGATATTTATCAAATACACCCAATCATCACTCTGTCAGCCAAGTTTGGTGTGTGTTCATCAAAAGAGAGAGAAATGATCTGTTCCATCATTCGAACTATACACTTCTGATGATGCCACTTGTGAAAGATCTATGTTTTAAAGATCAGTGATCAAGTACCACAGAGCACTGAGAATGGGTCATGAACAACCTGCATTATTGAAAAAGGTATACACTCTTGAGGACTTTGATCAGTAGGAATAAATAGTAAACATATACTGTAAAGCCTATGTAAATTATAAGGTCATGGACCAAATCCAGAGTGTGGAGTAAAGGGTGACATTTAGTACAGATTAACTGTTTGGTAAAAGTACACTATAAATGTGATTCATTATCATGTGTTGTAGCTATGGAAAGGGTTAATGAACTTAGCACAAAGGTCAACACACCTGGCACGGCTACCTTGGCTGCTTGTTCACCCTTTTTATCCTGTTTCTTGTTTGCCTTCTTCTCCATTGCCTGTTTCACAATCTCTTTGTTCTTGGTTGCAGGCTGAGGTTGCTTCTGTACGTTGTCTTCTGTCTTCTGGCTCTGTTTGCCACCCTCTGGCTGTCTCTGCTGCTTTTGATTGGGTTTTTCTGGAAAACAAAAATCATTCAAGTCAAAAATATGCATTGAGATTATGTTTATTTCTGACACAAGAACCATTTAAAGTCAAAAATATGCATTGAGATTATCTTCATTTCTGATCCTGTCTTCTCCCAGAAAACTGACAGTAAGCAAATCTTTTTACTTCTTCAAAAGGTACTGATGTCACAAATCAATGACGAATTCAAATTTCATTTGACACACACTTGCAAATACACACATTTATTTAAACAATAACTTACCACATGAAGAAGATATGGAAGCTACTTTTACCAACATCCTTGTCACTGTCATCATCATCATCAACAAGACCAGACAGACAGACAGACAGATAACCAGATAGATGGACAGACAGGTAGACACAGCTGCTTTTGCTGCATGTTCACCTTTTTTCTCCTGTTTCTTGTTTGCTGCTGGCAGCTGTTCAGCTTTCTTCTCCATAACCTGAACTTTCTGCTTGCCACCCACAGCTGCCTGTTTTCCTGATGCTTTCTGTAGCTCCTGAATGCTCTTCAGGATGGCATCTGATAAATGAAGACCAACTGTGTGAAGGGTTTACTTACTGAGACCTTACTCACATACTCATTTCCTTTTTTACACTCTCTCAATCCTAACACCTTGGTGTGGCCATGAACTCTGTCATTACTGCCAGCAAACTTAGCTGGTCAGTACTTTTTTCAATTGAAAAAAACTGCATTTAGTCAGCTTTTTTCCTCTCTTTTCCCAGCCTTCCAGCCAGATTTAATACAAATGTCCATGGACGCTCATTATCCTTTCAGTATGGTACAAGGCAGAATACCACACAGTCTGATGAACTGTGAGTGAAGAATTGACGTTGCTTGTAAAATAATGTGCTTCAGTGTGTTTATGTGGTGTTACATACTGAGTCATGATAGGTGACATAACTGAATCACCTGATAACAACCAAAAACAACAATGAAAAAAAGAACACTTGTCATCAGAAAACAACACATACAACCGAACACAAAACATTAATTCGTATCCCTGATTTTTTTTTCTGTCACGTGACTGTTTTCTTCAGAACAAAAAATCGTATAAACACTCGTGCTGAACAAGGTATCCAATCTATAAATTGCAGAACAAGGCATCCAGTCTCTAATTGTGCAGAACAATGTATCCAACCTATAAGTATGCAGAACAAGGTATAAAGTGTATAGCCATGCAGAACTAGGTATCCAGTCTATAATTGTGCGAAACCAGGTATCCACTCGATAATTATGCAGAACAAGGTATCCAGTCTATAACTGTGCAGAACAAGGTATCCAATCTATAATTGTGCAGAACAAGGTATCCAATCTATAACTGTGCAGAACAAGGTATCCAGTCTATAATTATGCATAAAAAGGTATCCAGTCTATAATTGTGCAGAACAAGGTATCCAGTCTATAATTATGCATAAAAAGGTATCCAATCTATAACTGTTCAGAACAAGGTATCCAATCTATAATTGTGCAGAACAAGGTATCCAATCTATAATTGTGCAGAACAAGGTATCCAGTCTATAATTGTGCAGAACAAGGTATCCAATCTATAATTGTGCAGAACAAGGCATCCAGTCTATAACTGTTCAGAACAAGGTATCCAGTCTATAATTGTGCAGAACAAGGCATCCAGTCTATAACTGTTCAGAACAAGGTATCCAGTCTATAATTGTGCAGAACAAGGTATCCAGTCTATAACTGTGCAGAACAAGGTATCCAATCTATAATTGTGCAGAACAAGGTATCCAGTCTATAATTGTGCAGAACAAGGTATCCAGTCTATAACTGTGCAGAACAAGGTATCCAGTCTATAATTGTGCAGAACAAGGTATCCAGTCTATAATTGTGCAGAACAAGGTATCCAATCTATAACTGTTCAGAACAAGGTATCCAATCTATAACTGTTTAAAACAAGGTATCCAATCTGTAATTGTGCAGAACAAGGTATCCAGTCTATAATTGTGCAGAACAAAGCATCCAGTCTGTAACTGTGCAGAACAAGGTCTCCAGTCTATAATTGTGCAGAACAAGGTATCCAATCTATAACTGTTCAGAACAAGGTATCCTATGTATAATTATGCTGAACAAGGTATCCAATCTATAACTGTTTAAAACAAGGTATCCAATCTATAATTGTGCAGAACAAGGTATCCAGTCTATAACTGTTCAGAACAAGGTATCCAGTCTATAATTGTGCAGAACAAGGTATCCAATCTATAACTGTTCAGAACAAGGTATCCAATCTATAATTGTGCAGAAGAAGGATCCAATCTATAATTGTGCAGAACACGGTATCCAGTCTGTAATTGTGCAGAACAAGGCATCCAGTCTGTAACTGTGCAGAACAAGGTATCCAGTCTATAATTGTGCAGAACAAGGTACCCAATCAACTGTGTTGTGCAGAACAAGGTATCCAGTCTATTATTGTGCAGAACAAGGTATCCAATCTCTAATTGTGCAGAACAAGGTCTCCAATCTATAATTGTGCAGAACAAGGTCTCCAGTCTATAATTGTCCAGAACAAGGTCTCCAATCAACTGTGTTGTGCAGAACAAGGTATCCAATGATAAGACGTCAGCACATAATTACAACCTTAATCTAAAGTCAGTTTGACTTTTGATGCCTGTTTCTACACAGTCCCTGTTGAGATGATTATTGTGCAATATTCACAAGGCAAGACCGAGAAATGAAACATGTTCCAGTTCTAACAGACACACACAAGTTGTTGAGGCATTGTTACATGGTTGTTCCACCTGTCCAATCAGGAGTCTGATGTCTGTAATAAAACTGTGGCAAATTTTCATCATGTAAGTCATCTCCATCATCACTTTCAGTTTTGACGAATACTCGCTTGAAAATTATCCCTCTGTCCTTTTGGAAGTTTGACTAAATCAAAATTTATCACCCATATTTCCATGCTAGTATACAAATCATCTCCATAAAATTGATCCATATCTTCCTCTTCCATTTTGTCATGTTGAACTGGCAGAAAAAATATGTCCTATGCTAGGACAAAGAAATGTAAATTTCACAAAGGAGGAAGCATGACCGTTTTCTCACCAAAAGGGGAAAGAGGTGTGTTTTTTACACAGACATGCATGCGAAACCAGGCAGAATTCAATGTATGTCAATTAGCTATCCGCAGTGCTGTATGTGAACACTGAACGAGTGTACCATTTCACCATCATAAAATTAAAGCTGCTGGTACAACTGAATGCTAGAAGTTTGCTGGCAGCTAATGTTTGAGACACAAATTAAGGAAAGTGAACATTTACATATGATCAATAACCACAAGGGTAGTGAGATATGATCAATAACCAAGAGTAGTGAACATTATGATCAGTAACCACAGTCAGAGTTAATACTGCTTTCAGCGCACAAATGCAGTTCATGGCACTTCTTTAGAGAACTGAAGATCACCTTACTAAAAAATTTTTAAAACCATAACTATTACGCTAAACTAGTCCAGGTTTAGCTCCAAGATTATGGCAAGAGCTTAGCAGTCAGAATATAATATATCCATGTCAGGGTCTGTGGCTCAGACCATAGCAGCACCTGGAAGCCAGTTAAAGGCAAAGGCATTTCCCCATCTCCATGTCAACATAGATGCACATTGTTAGTGACTTTATCCATTGTGCATGCATATAAATCTACGCATTAGGCTGAATACCTACATAGTCCACAGGAAATAAACCACCATTCTTACTCCCATGATTCTCATCTTAATCTTTCAATTTGTTCATTAAAAAAAAATAAAAATAAAACACCCACTTCTGTTTCCTTTAATACTTTTTAAATCCAGCAAGGAAGAGGTATCAACACAAAGCAGTCAACATTTTTTCATATCCCTTTTTTCAAATGAACCAAAAATGCTGCTGCATAAGTAGAAAAGAAAAAGAAGGGAAAAAGCAGAAATCAATAGCATAGTTAGCCTGTCTGATAATACTGACATTATTTTTGTTTTTTGTGACACTGACCAGTATTTCTGTGAGCAAATTTGACACTTACATGGACATAGCCTTTGACAGATTTCATAAACCACTTTCCAGTTTCAGTATGGTAGCTTCACTGAAGTTCACCAAGCAAGATAATCTCCTTTCTCTCTCAAGCATACAAATAAACACACACACACATAAAAGAAAAATCTTTTGACACAAAACCTTACCTTCATCAATGTCTTCATCACTATCATCTTCTTCATCATCATCGTCATCTTCATCATCATCATCATCGTCATCATCATCATCAGACATCTCCATCAGGCTGGCAGTATTCTGATCATCATCTTCATCATCATCGTCGTCCTCTTCTTCAGACAAGTTCATGGTAGCAGCAGCCTTCAAAACCTTCCCTGAGCAACGAAAGGAAAAGGACTCCAAAAGGTGGAGAAGCATTTATGCCATGGACAGTCTTTCACTGAAGCCCTCAAATCACTACAGCCCAGCAATCAACATCCCTGAGATAGAGGCACAACAAAATTCAAAATGCTAACCTCAGAAGTTTTAGGAGTTTAGGATGAGAGAGGCTGGGAGGAACGTGGGGGTAGGTTGGTAGCAGGAGGTGGGAGGGGAGGGGGAGGGCAGGTGTGCGAGAGACAGGGGTAATTAAGGGAGGAGTGAGAAAAAAAGAAGGGGAGTGTGAGGGAAGAGTCGTTTAAAACTATACAGATACATCAGGAGAGCCGTACATTTGAGTGTAATAATTATCACCAATAACTACAACAGTCGCACTATCATTAATTCTATCATTGTCATAAATAGTAGCTGTCATGTTAAAATCATCATTATTATTATCATTATTATTATCATTATTATCTTATCATGATTACCATCAACATCACCACTTTCATTATTCATACTTTATGATGAATTTAATTCCTAGAGTATTGTCTAAATGTCAATGCAATTGTGTATTTCATAGGTTTTATCTTTGCCATTCACTATATCAAGTTATCACTAGCATTATTTTTGTGATTATGATCATTATCATAACTATGTGTCTATTTCTTAGATTTTATCTTATTATCTTTCCAATTTTCTATATATATTATCACTATCATAATTATCAACATTATTACAATTATTATCATTGTTCTTGTTTTCGTAACCATATTAACTCTTTTCCTTCCGTTTCTTCTTCCTCTGTTAGTATCACAACTATTATCATTATTGTTAGCAATATTGTCATATAAATATAATACATTATTATCATTATTATTACAATTATCATTTTAACTTATGAGTAGTATAGCGCGGCAGCCATTTTGCTGAGTTACCTCATAGGTTATCTGGAATGTGTAAACTTGCATGAAAGATTTTAGGGAAATATGCAGTATTCAAATTCATCCACAAGTGATGATAGGTAATGAATGTATAGATCTGTTTCTCATAAGTCTTGAACTTCAAAGCTATACTTGGTCCACAGAAATATAACTTACCTTTCTTTGTATCTCCTGCCACCTCATTCGGCACATCCTCATCATCGTCGTCATCATCATCATCGTCGTCGTCATCATCATCATCATCCATATTCTCCTCCAGGCTCTCTTCATCGTCATCGTCCTCACTATCTTCATCAAAGTCAATCTCAAAATCTATATCATCATCGTCGTCGTCATCATCATCATCATCTTCAACTGAGGCATGTTTCTGGGGAGTCTTCTTCGCCTTGGCTGAGGACGCAGGTGTTTTGACCTGCGGAGTCTTCTTTCCACCAGGGGCCTTGATCATCTGGGGTGTTTTAGGCATTTTTGCTGGTGTGTTCTTTTCTTTTGCAGAAACAAGGGGTGTACTGGGTTTTTTTGGTGTCTGATTAGCAAGGCTGGAGTCCAGTTTACGCTTGTCACCAGCTTTAGGTGTGGCTGTTGACATGCAGCAGACAGTAAGACTAAGAAAATTTTACAGGAGTGAGGACAGACAGACAGAGAGAGTGACAGAGAGATAAAGACAGAGACAGAGACATGAGACAGACAGAAAGACAGAGAAAGGGAGAGAGGGAAGAAATCTTGAGAGAAGAGACTCCGAAAGTGCAAACTATAAAACAGATGTACAAATTATTCAATATATTATAAGAATAAAACAGACATCTATCATGAATTGTTTCCCTTTAACCAGAATTTCCACTCATCTATAAAACTGACAAGCAGGAAAATCATTTATCCACTGACTCAAACCCATTGATTATACGTTGAAAATGATCGCACGTTTTTCAACTGGCTTCACCAACATTAGATTTTATCACACATGCTCAAAGTTAAAACTCAAGCTAGAGCAAAGTGCAAACAATAAGTCCAGTTGTAAAAATTAGGTACTTATTTTTAAGCGTTCATTACAACTGGGTTACAAGCCTGAAAAATAGTAAACATTTGACTGGGTTACAATCTGGTGTATGTAAAATCTCTGCTACCAAAAAATGGTCATAGATTAACAAATTTCTGATTCAGTTGGCAAAACACACCCAACCCCATGGTTTGGGCTGCCTTGAATAAAACAAAGAAAAACCTTTGAACCTACAAGCACATTCTTTGTACCTTTAATCTCAACCCTCATCTCCCTCCCTATTTTCATTATTTCCATGCATCCATTTATTCTGTTTCAACAAGAATACTCACGTTTTGCTTGAGCTAGTGTGTTCTGCAATCAGAGAAACAAAATGATAATCATGCAAACAAGCATGCAATGAAAGTTGGATTAGAATGGCTTCTGATGAACAACATTCTTACTTGTAACTTGGTAAGTTTCAAAGCACCTGCTGGACACTTTTAGTCTACAAAAGCCATGATCTCACAAAGTTTGTAACTTCTTTCCTGCGCTGTATGCGTATCATTTCTGAACACACAAAGAGTGAAGGTTATCTTTGGACAGAAGCCCCTTAACTCTTACCAGTTCACTAAACCAATATCAACTGTCTACATCTGATGCCATCCCTCATAATTTCATCAACAATTTTCTGTAGTCAGATTCTGAAAATTTCTTTATGAATTCAAAATGGAAAGACATCTGCCTATATTTTGATTTATAATATTACCTACTTCATCCTATTTTTATTGCATAATTTCTATTTCACGATCAATGAACTATCATAACCCAATTCTGTTTAAAAAAAAATTTAAAAAATAGACAAAAAAAATTGCCCCATGCAAAATGGTAAGAGTTAAGTAACAGGGATTTCAGCAATTACTATTCTGCTTATCACGTCATTCTTAAACTTTCTGCCAGTCACTGAATCCTAATACCTGACACTTATTTTGAAAAATTAAATAAAACAAAAACAAACAAAACATACAAAACCTTAAAAAAAAAATGCCCAAGAAACAGATCTCACCTGACTGATATTGTCCTATCTAATCGCATTTTGTCTAACTTAAGATCATAAAATAATCATCATCCCCAAGTACTTTAAATCTAAATGAAGAAAATATTGTTTCATTTTCACAATCTAATTAAACTGAATTTTCATTGTAAAATGCACTGTAATATTGTATATCAGTTGAAATGCTGCTACATAGGCAAAACAACCAAGAGCCAAAAGAATACAAACTATCACCCCTCCATTTTGAAACAATTTTTTGCTGACATCCTTTGAAGACACCTGAAATCACCAACATAAATTATTCTGAATTTGAACTATGACATTAACAGAATACTTAAATCATTCTGAACTCGAACAGAATATTCTAATACCCTTAGTTTACCATCCTCTGTGACAACTACCACACTGTAGAAAAGTATTAATGCCGACACATTAACACATTATCTCACCTGTGGCAATGATCATCATCCAACAGTCATTGACCATTTCCCCCAAACCAGCATTATTACAATGCCAACACTTTATTCACTTACGACAATGATCATTATCCAAGAGTCATTTATCATTCCCATTATTTCCCAAGTAACATTATCGTATCAATGGCAACACATTATCTCACTTATGACAATGATCACCATCCATCAGTCATTGATCATTTCCATTTTGCCCCAACTGGCATCATCATACTAATGCCACCACATTATTTCACTTATGACAATGATCATCATCTAATAACACTGTTGGTTTTTCCAATAACACTGTTGGCATGAGTTTCCCCTCCCTCCCTGTGCACACGTAGGTATAGGCGGAGAGATATGAGCTTTACCTCCGCTCCTCCCTTCCCCTCCCCACCCTCCCAATTCCCCCCCCCCCCCCCCCCCCCATCTCCCTTTCCAACCATTATCGTAAGTACAAAACATCCCCACATAAAACTGTTACATTATGATCACCATCCAGTAGTTCTGTTTGATGGGTATCCCAACACATTATTTCACTTATGACAATGATCATCATCCAATAGTACTGTTGGCTTTTCCAGTAATACCTTTAGCATGAATTTCCCCTACTTCCCCCCACGCACATGTATGTATATGCAGAGAGATATGAGCTTTCCCTCCCCTCCTCCCCTCCCCTGCTCTCTCCCCCACCTCCTTTTCTTCTTTACTTCCCTTTTTTTCTCCCCCCCCCCCCCCCCCCAATCCTTTTTTCCAACCATCATTATCAGCACAAAAACATAACCACATATAACTGTTATCATTATGATCACCACCCATTAGTTTTGCTTGATGGATACCAACCCCACCCCCACTTCTTTATTTCTTTTCTTTTAGTGTGTGCTGTGTGTGTGTGTGTGTGTGTGTGTGTGTGTGTGTGTGTGTGTGGTGTGTGTGTGTGTGTGTGTGTTGTTGTTGTTGTTGTTGTTTGTTGTTGTTGTGTTGTTGTTGTTGGCATGTCAACACTTTTCCCATTCATCATTTCCATTCATTTCCTTTCCAACTAGTATCATTATATTATTATACTATTATCCTGATACCAACACTATCTCACTTCTCACAATTGGTCTCATTTGATCATCATGCACCAATAATACCGTGTACATGCTTTTTACCCCCTTGTGTGTGACTTTTTGTGTGTGTTTTTTGTCCCTAAGACACATTACACCTTTTCTCATTGATCATTTCCATGTCTTCTCAACCAACATGATCATATTAATGCCAACACATCACTTCACCTACTACAATGAACACCATCCAACAGTACTGTTCGCTTTTCCAATAATACTGTGTGCATGAGTTTCCCATCCCTCCTCCCTGTGCATAACGTATGTGTGGGCGTGAGATGTGAGCTTTCCCTCCCCCCCACCCTTTTTTCCCCCCCAAACAACGATAGCCCCTCACCCATTAAATCACTTCCCTTCCTTTCTAATCATTACTATCATTACCCACACCCCCACTACAATCACCACCCATTAGGTGTTTTTTCTTCTCTTCTTAATGTATCATTTCTATTCCTTACCACTAAACTTTTATCAATCTACCATAATACTACCGTCAGTAATATATCACACCATCAAACAATAATTACAAAACAAGCAAACCCTACTGTTTCACCCCCCTCTCCTTCTAAAAAAGCTAATAATAGATAACAATAGATAAATAAAAAAAATTTTTAAACTCTACCATCATCCTCTTATACGTTTTCATGACTGCCACTATTATCACTATTATTGCCGTTATTACCATTATTATCATGGTTATCATTACTATTTCAACTCCCATGATCCCTCTCTCAACGGCCTCGTTTTCATTCAACAGCCATTTTGTGCCAATTATGAGAAGATAAGTGGTTTCTCATTCTTCGTTTTCATTGTCTTAAATGTTGTTTGTTTTTGCCTGAAGAAGACCTAAGAGGTCGAGATGTATTGTGTTTTCTTCTGTAGTCTGTTTGTCTGTATCTTTGGCTGTAACCAACCCCTTTTCTTTTTAAATTTTGCTTCATTTTCCATCCTCAGTCACCTCGTTTTGAAAAGTATTAATTAAATACCAATTTTGCATGTTTTAAGAATGATCATGAAGTACTGACAGCACCTGTGAGACTGACTAGTTTTTACCTAAATCTTAGATTATATGTGTCTTTTCTTGGCACTCTTTACACATTGTTCTCCTCTTAAATAAATGGTCGATTACTGAATTAAGGATTCTTTATTTCAAAACTGACAGTTCTGTAAAAATGTTGATTTACTACACTATCAAAGAACTAATGTCATTACTGGGCAAGAAACAGCAGAGCACAGTGATCTACATCAAAAGACACATTGTCAGCAGTGTGTGTGACAACCACAGCCACTGATTACTGCAGTGCTTCAACTTCTCATCGACAGCACCAGACATCCACTTTTCTGCTGGGGGATGTTGTTCCATGCTGCAGTCAGCTCTGTAGTCAGCTGGTCCAAGGTCTCTGATTGGTCTGGAAGGGCATGCACATGTCTGTCCAGATGATCTCAGGTGTTCTGTCAGATCGAGATTCGTAAAGAGAACAGGGCAATGCCAACGGTGACAGTGCTGCAGTTCACCCTATTAATCTGTCTTAAAATGTAAAATGTAACTCCAGTTTTCAGTTTCTCTGGTCTATTGTCCTTATTAATCTGTCCAACAACGCAACACAGTATTCCCATTTCCAGTCCAGAGTAAATTGCTCCTGGTTATTTTGCAGATGGCGTTTCTAGTTGACACAGCTTCTCCACTGGCTCCAAGTCAAAGGCGTAATATTGAATAAAGGCAATTTGTTGCTGTCCAGCATAAGTGACTGCCATATTGTATCTCGGTGGTGTTGTTTTTAGTGTCAGTGGAGTACTGTCTTTTCCCAGACAACCCAGCTCCTAGTGGCTGGTAAGGCAAACTGGACCTTGAGAACAAAGTTGGCACCAGGACATTGGTGAAGCTGTTGCATGCTGTTGACACAGCATGAACACAGAGCCAGTGAAAATACAGAAAGGTCTCCCTTTTTTCAATCTATGGTCAGATGGAAGGAACCACATTAAAGACTTGTTATAAAGTCCAATTGTAAGAGCCACTTTCCGTGTTACAGTAATGACCTTTTAGGATCCAGACTTACAAATATGCCACCCAGCCTGCAATGGAAATTCCTCTTTGTGGCATGTGTAAAATGTCCTGCCTCAGCAATATCACAGCCAAGCAAAGATAAATGCCACAGCATTAAATGTTGGAAACAGTACCTTAAACTGTTAAAGTGGTTTGAATGAAGAAGGGAGTGATGGATAAGTGTGTATACAAAAAATTCTGAGATCACTTCATATGAACCTTTTTATCAATATTTCAGACAAAGAATGGAACATTGCTACTCCTCATGATGTGTGCTGTGAGAAAATGCAAAGAAAATATTGTCAGTACATTTGAGAAACATCACTGTGAGTTCATTTTTCCCCCCTGTAGATTACATATTCCACCATTTTTTTAAAAACATTTGTTCAAGGTCAGTTTGCTTTTTTTCCTTTTCCCTCAGTTCTACTGTTGTCATACTAATTAATATACACTAACCAAACTAAACAAGACCATCATCTATGATACTTTGGTCTTGTGTCTGTCTTTACTACATTAGCTACAAGGTCTTTAAAATTATACTAATACTGAGCACAAAGGTCATGCTTTGCCCTTGCTGTAAAATCATATATCCAGCAATAGGTTAATATGTGTGTAATAGAGGTCAGGAAATGAATTAAAGAGCCAAAATCATGCGTTGCCAACAGTTGTAAGCATGTGCAGAGCAGCAGCTGTGGGGAAGTGCTGTCAATGTGCAGAGGTCGTTGCTTAAGAATTAACACTATAATAACAGGGTAAACCTGAGCACTGTCACCTTTGGCTAGAGTTCTCTTTCTCCGAAAACCAATGCCATCATCTGCACAGGCAGATGCGTGCCCTCCTGAATCAAAGCTAACTGCAGCATGGAACAACATCCCCAACAAATCAGAGGTCTCTGATTGAAGAGAAGGTGATGCATTGTAGCAATCAATGCCTGAAGTCATCATACACACTTCTGAGAATGCGACCTTCCGCTCGGACTCTATTCTGGTTTTTTGCGTGATTATGCAGAGGCAGATGAGTGCCCTCCTGAATCAAAGCTAACTGCAGCATGGAACAACATCCCCAACAAATCAGAGGTCTCTGATTGAAGAGAAGGTGATGCATTGTAGCAATCAATGCCTGAAGTCATCATACACACTTCTGAGAATGCGACCTTCCGCTTGGACTCTATTCTGGTTTTTTGCGTGATTATGCAGGAAGTTCTTTTATGTTTGATGTGAACTTACATTAATCAGTTCAAGAAATGGACTATAACAACATGAAATTTCCTTTTCACATAACCATTACTTTCAAAATAATGAATTCCCAATTAAGAAAAACAGATGGTTGCATTTTTTTTGTTTGTTTGTTAGAGAATACGAAACAGACAGCAGTATTACTGAAAACAAGGCAGAAACACATATTAAACATGCAAAACAAGATGTAAACTAACATTGATTCTATATGCAAAACAGACAGGTAAATTTTCTAAGTACTATCATGGGAGTATTTCTGTGTGCATTTTTATCTGCAGTTTGTAACATCTGAAGAAGACATGACTGTTCATTGTATATAAAATTAAGCATAATTTTACACCTTCTTTTGTATTTTTATTTTGTTTTTTTCTTTTGTTAGACAGTATGTTTCTTAAAGGTGATGGAAGTTTGGCACGCACAAGTTTGGCTCTGAATTGTTGTCCTCAGCCAGATATGGCACTGAATAATTTCAATTTTGTTCAAAAGGAAGTAAATTCAACAGCAAAATTCTCAGAATCATGCCTTCCCATTGGTTCCTGACCACAAAAGTGCAACAGTGTGCTTCCAGAGCTATGGCAATTTGATGGAATCGATGAATTGTTCTTCAGTAAATTAGCTTTGACTTGGCGAACATTTGCAGGGCTTTCTTCATCCGAAAATAGTGACCATAACTTGTATTAAATTTATTGGAGCAGAAAATGATGCCACAAAAATGTGAACATTGGTACTACTAGCTACTACTACTCAGATTCTGTGTGTTTGTACATATACACCAGCATAATCTAGTCATTTCAGTTCTTGCCCTGACCTGGTCAGCAGTCTTTTTGCCCCATTTGTTAGCGGCAGGAGCACTCTGTGGTGTCTTCATTCCATGTTGCTTGGGTCCCTTCTGGGGCTGCGGGGTCTGCAAGTATTACCATAATGATAATTAATCACGCATTTCTTGTTAATTAAAATGTTAAAAAGAAATCTACACCAATAATTCAAATATCATTTTTCTATGTTGGCATAAATTCTGATTAAGCTAACACTTTCTCCCGATTCTGAATCTTAACTGTTGCAAATTCAAGTATGTCATTCATAATCAAGTCGAAAAGTAGCATGCCTCTGAAGGTCTTTTTTTGGTTTGTTTTTTGTTTAAATCAAGGAATAGTTTTTCAAATGCAGAAATGGCTATCTGTGCTTTTTCTTTCATTCAGTTTTACAAAATTTACACTCAATAAAACTTTTCATAAAAAGTAAAAATTTACCATTTCTTTTTCAATTAATATTCTACTTCAAATACTTCCAAGGAAACTGGAACATTGTACTTGAGGCTAGTCAAAATTACGTACATGTACTTGAGGCTAGTCAAAATTACAGACATGTTATCTTTTGTTTTAACTTTCATCTTAACTTTTTATATTAGAATAACCAAGATAAAGTTATAATCATATTAATGCTTACCATATAAAACAAGTAATAATTTCTTCAATATATAGAAAAAATATTCATGACACAAGTACTGTTTAATGATCTGTATGCTTATCTGACAATTTTTCAGAATGGGTTACTGAAAAATAATCAGAATAAAGAGTCATGCCTAATAAAGTAATGTTAGTAATTAACGTGAAATCATGGTCATGGTCAACATCCTCATGAGCTGATGAAAGCAAATAATTAGTCAAATTTGAAATCTCTCACATTCTCTGTTTTGTTATGCAGTGTCTGGTCTTGATCAATAACTCAAGCTATTGGATGCTGAGGCACCAAATTCAGCAATCAACTTCGACATTTCAAGTAAGTGATATGTTCAAGCAGCCAGCTGTAAATTAATATAGCTTGAAATTACTTCTCTCATTAATTTAATGAAATATTGGCCAAAGTGTGATGTGCTTAGCAATACACCGTATGTCAGTTGTTGTTGCTGTTGTGTACCCTGGATAAAGGACTCCAGGGATCATCCAAACAGCCGAAGTACTTCAACACTATAGTACAAATGCATCAGCTGGGGATGAGAACATTACGTGTGTGACCGTTTTTGATTACCCCGCCACGTGGGCAGCCACACTCTGATTTTGGGGGATTTTGGAGACTGATAATATTATGCTAGGAGCTTGTCACACTGAAGACAATCCCATCATAACTATGAAGAGTTTAACATTTTGATGTACACTTAGTGTACCAATCTCCTGTACTGTGTGAATGAGTTATTACCACTGACCAGTGTCTCGTCTTCTGTTTGCTTTTTTTTTTTTTTTTTTCACCCATCTGACTCCGTTGTGTAGTCTGATGAACGGTTGTTCCAGGCAAGCTTGATCTTTATGAAGAAACGGACAAGTATCTGACCTATCATTTCATCTAATTTTTTTTCTTTCTCCTCATAACAATTTTGACCAATTTCATACGGTCCAATGGTTCGTCCGAGTCGTTCTGCAAACTTTCTCGTTTGTAACGACATCCTTAAGTACGAATCCGCCACTAGTAGTCAATCAGATGCAAAGTTACAAGTTTCAGCCACGACGTCATTGCCAATTTAATCAACGTAGTCGAATGACAAATCTAGATTTACGCTCTTCTTCTCAGTGTTGAGGGCCCACAATCAAACTTGATTATTCAGCCGCTCTAAATTACTACCGTAAAAAAAAAAAAAAAAAAAAGAAGTAATCAGTTTAACATTGGTACTGTAAATATTGTTTTCCTACCTTTGCTTTTTGTTTGCGACTCATCTTGCTTTAGAATCCCACTCCCAGCTTTGTCCGGGCTCCTACAATTTCGCTGGACCTCCACACACGTGGTAATCGGCGGAAATTTGACTCCCGAAAAGGAAAATTCCTATGTGGTCAAATATACTCGCGTTAAATGCTGCACAAGGATTATTTCCCATCCATCTTCCGTTTTACCGGGTCGCTTCCGGTTGGAATCGCTTCTCACACACACACACACACACACACGAAACTGCAAGGAAGCTTACAGAAGTCGGCCAGTCACTAGCCATTCGGCTAGGCACGTTGCTGGCATCATGACATTTTCAATCTAGTGTAATTTTTTGCTCTGTTTTACCAATTTAACACCGCTCGACTTACAAACTGGCAAGTGCAAGAGATAGGAGCATGGTCGTTTATGCATACAATGACCAAATGAAGTACATTTTCGTTGGCAGTAGTGTCATTGTAATCTGCAAACAAGCAATCAATGATCGAAGAAAATAAACTTTTTGTTTGTATGTGTGTTTGGCTGGTTGTGTGTGTGTGTGTGTATAAAATCAGCAAACAAGCAATCCGTTGATGTTACATGTGAGTCTGTGTGTGCGTGCGTGTGTGTGGTTTGTCTGTGCATGCCAGCGCGCGCGTGTGTGTTTGTGTGTGTGTGTGTGTTATAAACAGCAGTAAATAACTAACTGGTGGGTGTGTGTGTATGTTTGTGCTCGTGCGTGTGGAGAACAACAGAAAAACATGTACCTAGCTCTCAATCTTTAGTTCGCGTACTGATTTTGTGGTAGATTCTGGTAAGCAGACGCCCTGCTCACCTCCCCATCCCAGGGACAAAGAACTCCACACACCCATACCACTGAATGATGCCCAGCTCACCTCCCAATCACAGGGACAAAGAACTCCACACACCCATACCACTGAATGATGCCATGCTCACCTCCCCATCACAGGGACAAAGAACTCCACACACCCATACCACTGAATGATGCCCTGCTCACCTCCCAATCACAGGGACAAAGAACTCCACACACCCATACCACTGAATGATGCCCAGCTCACCTCCCTGTCACAGGGACAAAGAACTCCACACACCCATACCACTGAATGATGCCCCGCTCACCTCCCAGTCACAGGGACAAAGAACTCCACACACCCATACCACTGAATGATGCCCTGCTTGCTGATGTAACAGTACAGCTTCAGCTCCTCCTCTTCAGGATTTTCAAAGGTCTCCACGGTAAGAGCGTCCCCAAAGCGGCTAGACCCATAGGACAAGGACAGCTTCCGCACCTGGAAATCAGCTAAATCGCCTTTGAACTTTTGATACATGAAGCGGTTGAAAGCAATAGACATTTGTCGAAGAGGTAGCGAAGGTAATGGGATGTCGGGTGTGTCCGCTGGTGTCTGTGTCATTGAAGGGCACCACCAAGTGGTGAGCAAACGTCTGCCCCATTTGCTTTGGGGGCGCCACCACGGGTGGCTTTTCCGGAAACCTGGGCAGGAAGTTGGAAAAGTACGAACTCCACCATGGCGGGACGTGCTCGACCAGCCCACTGTCATGGTGTCGGAGGATGTTGAGGCTCTTGACCTGTACGGAGGGTTTGAGTCGCCCGCCCACCATGACAGACATGCACGAGGTGAAGGAGGTGTCGGAAATGCCAATCACATTCAGCGTCACCTGCAAGGGGGACTTCGGCGTGGTCACCTCGTAGAAATGGCGTCCAAACTCCATGGACAGCTCAGCAGAATCTACCACAGATTTCTATCTGAAATTTAGAGTGCGTTGGACCTATCAGATTCGATGTAAACGCTGATACACTTTCATTGTGTTTAGGATTAATCCGAACGAGGTTTACAGATTTGTATTTTAGTTATGGATAACGTTTGTCATCAGTCCTTTGGGGGGTCTTGGGAAGCAGTTGAGGATGTGGGGGGAGAATAACTGTTTGTCACGTGTTAAAAAAGAATGTACGAAAAGCGTACAGAACATTGGATATAAAAGAAGTTAGACTGCCTGGGTTCTATCAAAACAGGATAACGAAACAACGGAGGAAAAAAAAACAAAAACGTCGAACGCACTGGAGAGATGAAGAATTTAGTACTTCGACTCGTAGAGTCTTCAAAGCAATGACGTAAAGATCACAATTTCATCATCACTGCATTATGACGTAATGCATGTGAACGTAAATAGTGAGAGGGAAGGGGGGTGGGAAGGAGAGGAAAACGAGGGGGAGGGAAGGGAAAGGGGAAGGTGGGGACGGGGGAAGCTGTGATTTGGTTTAGTCTTTGATGTTGAGGCCATCTGGTGTTGTGGTACTGTAACGAAACGCTTGACAAACCCATCCGATCGGTCCCACTCAAACCCCAAACCAAAGAATAGATTTCAAATCTGTGCCCACTCTCACCTCTCCCCCCCCCCCCCCCCCCCCCCCCCCCCCCCCGGTACAGTAGATCCGGTTATAAGAAACTCGGTTATAAGAAAACTCGGCTATAAGAAATCAAATGGTTTTCCCCTGCTGAGAGGATTCTTTAACATTACTTAAAATATCTCGGATGTAAGAAACTCGGTTGTAAGAAAACTCGCTTGTAAGAAACAGATCCTGGCGAAACTTTTCCTCGGATGTAAGAAAGTCTCGGCTGTCGAAAGATTTTCTCGGTGGGCCTACACATACCTATAAAAAAAAAAAAAAAAAAAAAAAAAAAAAAAAAAAAAAACAATTCCACGATGCAGGTCACAGGAATTGGCGGAACAGGATGTGGGCTCTTTTGATGTCGCCTAAGAGATGGGATATCCGGATGTAAGCTAGACAAAACGCAGGCGCTTGATTACGGGAGGTGTTTGAACGCCCCCCCCCACCCCACCCCCCCCCCCCCTACCCCTGTTTCTCTCTTCACGCCAGTGCATGTTCAATGCAAGGCAAGGCTTTGTACAATGTAAAGTGAAGATGGCTGACAAACACAAAAGACAAGCAATTTCGCTGAAACGAAAAATCGAAATTTTGGATGCTGTGGAGAGAAACCCGAAAAAGAAAAAGACGTTGATTGCTGAAGAATTTCAGATTCCTCTTGCTACTCTGTGCAACATTGTAAAACAAAGGGACAGATACAAAAATCAGTTCTTGGGCAGTACAACTGACCCGCAGCTACAGCAAAAGAATAGGAAGGCGAAACATGAGGACATTGACAATCAACTACTGCAATGGTTTGTTCAAGCGAGGCATGTTATGTTACTATCTCCACCCCCTCTGCCATCTCTCTCTCTCTCTCTCTCTCTCTCTCTCTCTCTCTCACACACACACACACACACACACACACACACACACACACACTCTTTCTCCCCCACTCTCCATCACTCCCTCCCTCCCTCCCTCCCTCCTCTCTCTCTTTCTCACACACACACTCTTTCTCCCCCCTCTCTCCATCACTACCTCCCTCTCTCTCTCAGTCTTTGTTTCTCGTGCACGTGTACGTATGTGAGAAGCTTGATAGATAATCAAGGAATCACGTGCTATGTTCGTATTCATTCGTTCATTTCACATTTGACGAGCATCAATATGTAATAGCCTACAACTTATGAGTACCTGTTAACTCCCATTCAGAATATCGCTGAGCGCTGTTAAATACTGCTCGTAAATACTTGTGTGGGTGCGCGTGCGCGCGTACACACACACACACACACACACACACACACACACACCTCTCCTTCTCTCTCTCTCTCTCTCTCTCTCCTTTAAACTTTCAAGCTTTCATGTTCTGTTCCGATGACAAATTATAAAATAGTTCCTATCTGCATTTCAAGACGATTCTCTTCACAAGGCTTGAAATAAATCTTTTGTAGTGTGTGATACAGTATTGTCTCTGATGCAATCCCCAGATACAACATATGGTAACATATTTATATGCATTCTTGTTAAAATTAAGAATATATACATGCACTTGCATATTTGTAAGCACACACACACCCCACACACACACACACACACACACCATCATGGATGTCCGTCGCAAAGCGACGATGACGTCAGTGGCGCCTTTGGTGTGTTATGGTTTGTTTAAAACACCTTTTGGACTGAGGACTCGTCCGAGAATAAGTGATTCATTTATTTATAGGTGCATTTGTTAATATTGGGAAATTTCCTTACGATTATGTTGACTTTAACTATTTACTGTTGCATTTTAAAAATCTCTCTCTCTCTCTCTCTGTCTCTGTCTCTCTCTGTCTCTCTCTCTCTCTCTCCACACCACATCAGACACACGAAAATGTTGATCCCTCTTTCTCTATGTCATGACGGCCAATGGCTCCAAGAATAAATCTATGCTCTCCTTTATCACATTTTTACTCGTCTATCGTGTTTATGCGTTTGCGTATGTGTGTGTGTGTGTGTGTGTGTGTGTGTGTGTGTGTGTTGTGTGTATGTGTGTTGTGTGTGTGTGTGTGTGTGTGAGAGAGAGAGAGAGAGGGGGGGGGGGGAGAGAAAGTGATAAGAAAAAGAAAACACATTTGAAGTTTTATGTCACAGGCCGAAGTTTACATGCGAAATCAAACCAAAAAGCCTTCTCTCTCTCTCTCTCTCTCTCTCTCTCCTCTCTCTCTCTCTCTCTCTCTCTCTCTCTCTCCTCTGTGTGACTCTCTTTGTCTCTCTCCGTGTCTCTGTGTATGTGTGTGTCTCAATCTCTCTCTGTCTGTCTGTCTGTCTGTCTGTCTGTCTGTCTCTTCTCTCTCTCTCTCTCTCTCTCTCTCTCTCTCTCTCTCTCTCTAACACTGACGTACACACACTAACAATTACAGAAACGTGCAGAGAAATGAGAACCAAAGCAAAAACAAACAAAAACTCGGATATTAGAAACACTCTAAAAAAATTTTTTTTTAGAACTCTCGATTATCATAAACCTCGGCTGTAAGAAAACTCGGTTATAAGAAATAAACAAAAAAAAATCCCCCTCAACTTTCTTATAACCGGATTCTACTGTACTTCTCGATCTCAAGTCTAAGACCACTGTTTCATTCCCAGGAAAAGTGAGCTGGAACTATGTTTTACATTTTCGAATCTATGTATTGATTTTATGTATGCTGTGTGGGTTAACATGGTAACTTTTTACAAATACTTGGTGACATTTATCAAACTGATGAATGATTATTCTGTGTAGTAGTTTGCTTGCCATCATGTGGCCAAAGCTCTCTCTCCCAGTGGTTATGATTCTTTAACAATCTGACCACTATTCTTTGTGTTCACCCTGACTTTTGCCAGTATGCAATTCTATCGGTTAAGATGATAATTCAATGATAAATTTTGATCAGAAAACAGTATGCCTGTGCTAGGTTAAAAACTGCTAAGCTGATTTATAAATACTGGTGATTGTTGGAATGATTTGTAGTGTAGGACTTTAAGTCTACACCACATGTGTACTTGGACTAAGTGTAGCCCAAGTCAATGTGATCTAATTCATAAGAAACATGGAAGAGTGGTTTGACTGAAACTGTGTAGCATTGTATTACTGTCTCCTACCCTTTTGTAAGCTTAACTCAGCCTTTAAACAAAGTGGAGATTAATAGTTATAGCAGAAACTCTACCATAGAGAAAACTTTGCTGGCCGAGTCTCACAGCTGTTCTGAAAGTAAAAAAGGGTAAATGTGTGCACTCGACAAACCAGCCATCAGATTCTAACCTGCAGACCAAGTTCTTTTTATCGCAGAACTGGGACCCTGGTCACACTACACATTGTGGCGAAACCATACTCTGGGGCTACGCCAGAAACCGGGGGAATGCCAGACACCATGGCTACACTTTAAACTGGGGCGACACCAGACAACCAATCTACACAGGAGGGGCAGTCACCAGCCACAGGAGAGATCAACTACCCTCTCCAATATAAGTTAAGAAATTAACTCCCCTGGACTCAAACCCATCAGACCTTACACTCACTTTATGATGAAACAGTGAGAACCTGTCTATGAGTACCACTTTGGCTACTGCACTGGGTGTATGCAAGTGAAGTGGATGTGTATTAAAAGTATGCATTCAGTGTAACTTAGACAGGACCACTGTATTCCAACTTAAGCAGCTGCACGGAGTGTAAGCAAGTAAAGTAGGAATGAGGAAGGGCCCCTCTTTGTTGTGGTTCAATGAGGACTAAAACCTTGCCTATTGAAGTGATATGTAAATACTTACCTAAGTGTAAGCAAGTAAAGTTGATGTGTGAAATTGCACTTAACTTGTGTCAGTTCTCTGTTGTTCAATCAAATGTTGAATGTTTGAACTTCTCTCTTCAATTCTGTTTCTCGAAGCTACAAGTACTTCTAAAAGTACAGGCCTAAGGAAAATTATCTCAGAGCCACTTTAACGTATTTTAACAATGCCCGGAACAAATAAAAATTTCTTTCGATGACTAGTACCGGAAAGTTGCTCCTTCCGCCACTAGTAAGAGAGAGGGTGTAGGTGAAATGTTAATTCTCATCAAGAAATTATTCCAAACCCTTCCCATAGAGGACCCACCTACCACTCATCCACCTCTCGTCACAAGTATCGAGATGGTGGATGATCTGTTTCTCCATGTTCTTTCTCTTGAAGGAGTCACCAGTGCTGTTGTGCCAGACCCATGATATGGAGAAATGGGTTATGCTGTGGGGATTGGTGTTGAAATGTATAGCCACAGGGGTTTGCTTTTTCTGGAGGATGCTGTCCCTGTGCTCTCTGCAGCTTTCTTCCAGTGTGTGGTATGTCTCGCCTACGTAGATGCGACCGCACAGGCTGCAGTGGACTACATATACCAGATCACTGGTTTGGCAGGTGAAACTGCTCCTCATGGTGAAATGGCGTCCTGAGGGCCCTTTGAAGGTGAACGTGGTAGTGTTGAGGATGGGACAGCATTTGCACTTTTGTCTGTCACAGCAGCTGTTGCCCAGGGAGTAGTGGTTCTAGGGGGCTGTGGGTCGGAATGACGACCTAACCAGATAATCTCCCAGGTTTCAGTCTCGTTTGAAGGCCATCAGAGGAAGTTGTGTGAATGTCTTGCCAACTTTAGGATCAGTCTGTAGGATAGGAAAGTTCTTGAAAAGAATTTTCTTGACTTCCAGGTTGTGAGGATGGTATATCAGAGTCACAAGGGTGCGGTCATTGTGATCTGCCTTGGTCTTTGGTGCTAAGGCCTCCTCTCTGGAGATGCGCTTGGCCTGGTCCAGTGCCTGTTGGATCAACTCTTCCAGCTATCCTCGTGCTTTGAAGAAGCTGATCATCTGGGCTGCCTGAGTGTAGAAATCTTTCTCATTGCTGCACAGGCATCTGAGGCGGTGGAACTGGGAGAACGGAATGATACGTTTGGTGGCGGTTGGATGGCTTGAGGAATAGAGCAGGTAAGAATGTGAGTCTGTGTTCTTGTAGTGGACTGAGGTAGAGATGGTTTGGTTGTCAGGTGTGATCATGAGTTTGATGTCCAGGAAGGAGAGAGAGCTGTCAGATATTTCATGCGTGAACTTCAGAGAAGGGTGAAAGGCATTGAGAACTTCAGAGAAGGGTGAAAGGCATTGACAGCTCTCTCCCCTTCCTGGACATCAAACTCATGATTACACCCTGAACTCCTTGCACTTTAAGGGGGCGGTCCGCATCCAGGTCATGACTTCTACTGCCAATGTTTTTTTCCCTGGCACTGCCGGGATGCGAACCCGCTACTTTTGGATGGGTGGGCGTGTCAAGGTGTGCCTTTTCTTTCAGACGAATTTCTTGCCCCACTGCTAATGGCACCTGGTCTAAGTTGGGAAACTTAAGCCTTGTGAAGTTCCTCCTCGACCAGATTCAGCTGGAACTCTTTTCGGCTGCCTCTGCCATTGCCTTCACTGTTCTGGTCCTCTTCTTACCTGAAGTCCCGAGTTGTTTCATGAGCTCATAGGCTCATGAGCCTACAAATCCCCTCGCTCCAACTTCTATGGCGAAGAATCGGGCCTGGAAGCCGGATTCCCACAAGCTGCTCGCTAGATTGGCATACTTCTCAGTCTTGTAGAGGTGCGCTTGCTCCATTCTGCTTTCGTATGGCACAGTGAGTTCGGTCAGAATAATTCATTTTGATGAACCTGAGTGGAGAACAATATCCGGTCTCATGCCACCCTTCCTGATGATTGCCGGATGGTTCTCCCATTCTGGAAGGTCTACTGTACATTCCCAGTCGTATACTTCATCCAGCACACCCTGCTTCCATGCTCTTGATATCACAGCTGTTCCAGACCATGGTTTGTGGCCTCCTGCTGTGTAGGACGTTATTGCAGGAGCGTCTGGTGGCATAGAGCTTCCTTCCGCAGTACTAACCGCATGTGCAATCTCCTTCAGCACTTGGTTGTGCCTCCATGTGTACCTTCCCTGGGTTAGTGCTGCTTTGCATGAACTCAGGACATGTTCCACTGTTTGTTTGCCTTGACAGAGTGAACACGTACGGTCATCTGATTTCCCCCATTCGAATATGGTAATACTATTTGGTATCACTATTTGAAAAGGCAGTCAGCTTTGATGAAAAGATGCAAGGAAGAGCGGTAAAATTAGTACAAGGGTTTCAAAAATATTCATATAGAGTTGAGCTGTAATGCCTCAAATTACCCTCTTTAAAAACAAGAAGAACTAAGGGCGATCTTTATTGAAACCTTCAAGATTTTCTAAAAACATTGATGACATGAAAGTACCCGACTTCTTCAAATGATTGATTTATGGTGTGACAAGAAACTATGTTTAGAAAATATTTATTGAATATAGCCAAACTAACAGAAGAACATTTTCATTTACAAACAGAATTGCACCTTTGTGCCATCAATTACCAACCAACATTGAAAGAGCACAAAATAGGCCTATTAACATCTTCAAAAATCTTGTTGACGATTGGAAATACTATGAGGACAGAAAATACGAGTATGACGAATTAAGTATCACTGAGCATATTACACGAAGATTTTTTTTTTAAATTGCCAATTATGCAGTAAAGATTGGAGTTTTAAAAGCCTGGTGGCTGGCTAAATGCAGTCCCTAGATTTCCTGACACCTCAATGATACCTGAATAAAACTAATCTATTCTGTGGGCAATAGGTCTGGTTGTGGAATCAATGTCCATTCAAACCATATAAACTTCTGCACATATATGACAAGTTTGATCAGCGTGCTGGTGTCTGTGTATGCATCACTGCAAGGAAATATGTAGGCGTGCTTTATTCTGTTTTTGTTTTTCATATACATTGAATGATTTTTCATATCTATTTGTATGTATTATTGACGTGTTAAATTGTGTGCGTGTTTAATATCATAATTATTATATTTACCATTATTACCATGTATTAAATAGAACTGTGTGTGTGTTGTATACATGTTATCAGCAATATTTATATCACCATTATTATCATTCTAAAGCACATAGAACGCTGAGCAGTTCTTTGGACAGTATACTATTTAAGTATCCACAACGATGATTGTTATTGAATAAATTGCCGTTGGAGTGACATTGTGATAACAATGTGATAAATTTTGAACCAAGTTAAAACTCAGAGATTAAGCAATACACGGACTGAAAAAAATCCATCAGCAAGTTCGTCCTTCCCACTTGAACCTGTGTAAAGTCATGTCGTATTGCGCGACGTCATACTGTGTTACACGCGAGTATTAGCCGATCTCCAAATTGATAGTTTTTAAATTGTTTAAAAAAAAATTATCAAAAAAAAAAAATCAAGACAATAAAATTGAGAACCACAATATACATTTGTAAAAACTGCGCAAAAATGTGGTGATTACGATCAAAATCATTTACACACACACACACACACACACACACACACAATAAATTATTCACAGATGACGAAAGAAGCAAAAGGGTTTAGTTGCGATCTTTTCTTGTTACGTGATACTGTTGCTGAATTTTATTGTTCTGATTAACATCCACACATTTATTCAGAACAAAAATAACCATGTTATTGGATTACTCTTAGGTCTTGAAGTAATATGAAAAAGTTACTTTTCTACAAAACTAAATTCTAAAATGGATTGTAAATAAGGGGCATGCGCAATGACACTTACTCATCGCGCGTCCTTTCCTGCGGAAGAGTTCTTAGAGAGAGGTTGTACGTAAAAGAGCTTAGACGAAATTTGGAAACGACACGATCACTTTAGCGAAAATGCCTTCTAAAAGTTCAAAGAAAAACAAGGTATGTATGCAGGGCCATTAGATTTTGATTTCTTTTATGTGTAAGAAATTCGTTTTGTTGTTGAAAAATTAAGGCGATGAACGAATGAGGAAGAAAAATGGAACACGTGTTTCACAACTGATCGAAAGTCGACCACGTGGTTTTCACGAACGAGCTACAAGTACCAGGCTACAGTAGTTTGTCGTTTGTAGACTTTATTGTGGTGTGTGTGTGTTGTGTGTGTGTGTGTGTGTGTGTGTGTGACACATTCACCGATCATTTGATGGATTAAATTAATCTTTTTCCTATTTTGCCACGTGCTGGATTGTCTTCTGACTTGAAAATTGCACGTGTCCGTCACCCAAGTTGCGTAGCCAGGAATAATGAAGTAGAGAAGTTCAGAATTGTAGTAAGAATGTCATGCATCTTGAACACATTTGTAATAAAAACATGTTCAGCTCTTGACTTCCAAAAAAATGTGCTTTAATAAAAACGGTGTGTAGAGTTAGAGCCTATTCTTGATTAAAACGCTAGTTTCTTCTATTGATTGTAGTTTAGATTTGCTGCCTCACACTTTAACAACATTGAAGAAGAGAAGATTGGGATAATTTACTGTTGAATTAAAAGAATAATATACAGGTTATTCAGAAGTAAATTACTTTTTGAGTGCTGTTGTGTGCTGTTGATTTATTAATTAAAAAGTATCGAGAAGAATGTTTCTAAGCTATGCTAGTTTTCTTGGCTTTGTACTTCAAACTATCAAGAGAAAAGTAGTCGCCAGAATATAATTATCTGCTAGTTTTCTTTGCTTTGCACTCAAAGCAAGTGGAGGCTGATAAGCCTTGAGACACAGACTTAGTAGTATTACACAGGTACACAGGTAGACCATGTGTCATGTTATATGTTGAAAAAAAAATTGTTTGCATTCATGTATGTTGCTTCGAGTAAACCCAAAGTCATTTTTAGTAGAGCAAAACCAAGGAGCTTTAACTTTGTTGTTGTTGTTGAAGAGATATGTATTGATTTTCTCAGTGGGATTAAAAAGAAGAAAGTTATGACTTTATTGATGATGAACTCTTTTTTGTGATCTCAGTGCCCCTTCTTGAGAAACTGGCATAACAAGAAGGAAAAAGTGTTTTTCTTGGATGATGTGAGACTGAAATTGAAAAACTCTACCTTGCAGGAAAGAGGAAGAGTTAATAATTCATGAGAAAAAAAACCAAATGGATGTATATTTCTGTAAATTCTAAAGAAAAAGTGAATCTATGAGCATATGTACATTTAAATTTGGTTTATTTTCATTGGTACTGGCTGGCTTGTGGTTTTTCTTAAAACCCTTAAAAAAAAAATGGGGTCCAACTTTCTTCAAGATTGTCTGAATGAAGAAAAATTTTTACAAAACATTTTTATGGTAAAAAAGGCACATGGTTTTTAGTATTTCACTTCCATTAATCTTAGTTATTGTTTTTTTTATTGTCTGATTACTGATTTATTCTTTGGAAAGGAAAACGACCATAGTTGAAATATGCTTTTCTCAAGTTGTAAGCAAAGTAAAATAAATGATTTTGTCCATGATCTACATATTTCTGAAACTTTTGTTGTGGACTGAAAGTAGTGAAAGTAGGTTGTGAGATGTTTTTTTTTCTTGGTAACTTTAAATTCAGTTCATATATTCATTCATATCCATTATAAAATACACTTTTCCTGTGAATGATTTCCAGTCTTAGTATATAACTCCCTGTCGTGATATGGACTGATTGCATGTCAGAATTTCAAAGACGGTCTGAAGGTAAGTTATTCAACAGAAAGGGCTACTGCATAATAGCAGCTCTGACTCTGAGATTGACTGTGTTGCATTGCGTGGCTTTTGTATTAGAAAATCAACTTGCTTCTGATGGCAAGCAGATATGTGCGAGAGAGCGAACTGAGCATACACCAATGTCAACTATGAGTGACAAAAGCCCACTAAGGGGGCTGTGGTTTGAGTGGATAATGATGGCTGGCTGCAGAGCCTAGAACAATAGACACAGACTCTGGCGTCAGAGTCATGGGAAGGAAAAAGTGGCAGATGTGAACTCAAAAGTCCTGCGCGCAGGACAAGGACGAGACGGAAAGAATGGTTGTAAAACTCTGGCGGCAGAGTTTTGGAAGTGAGGTCAGTGAAAAGTCCTGAGCATTTGGCTGAGGCGGTCCCTGGCGGCAGGGACAGAAGGAACTTGAAAGCAACTTGCAGTCCGGGCAGTGACTGTGTGTACAGGCAGCACCATTGGTTGATCATGGTTATGCCATTTTGGCCACATGGTGACCTTGGTGGTCTTGTTGATGTCGGTGGTGCCATTGAAGTGGACAACATGCCTAGCTCCCAGAAGCAGTATTTTCTGCCTGTGCTTATCCTGTTCAACTGGCTTACTTTGGTAAACAATTTCAAGTTTGTGCTTATAATTTTAAATACGATCAGTTTGTGTCTATCTAACTTGCTACTCCTATACCACATTCTAATCTTATATATATCTCTCTCTTTTTTTCTTTTTTTTTATACGTGGGGGAAGAGTACTTGATCATGATACTGTGATCAGGTATTACAAATTTAATGCATGAGTACATGAAAGCAGTGGAATGTTCTCTTGAACTTGAAGATTAAAAAAAGAATTGAAAAGCTAGCAGGCATTTAAGAAGGGCTTCCAGAGCTGTATCACAAGCCTCAACATGGTTTTTGATTGGAGTATAGACCAATATTGCTGTAATGTTCTAATGGGTTCAATTACTAAGCTTGCTACCTTTCACCAGGCATGAATGAGTCATTTGTTTAGGAGAGCACATCTGGTTGTAGCATCCATGGGCAGAAGCATTAGTGCAAACTTTGATGTTGCACGCTGCATCAACAAGATTATTTTAAGGTGGACTCGATGCCTGAAAGACCCATGATAAGGCAGAGGCGAGGTCAGCACTTGCCATCCTGGGTGTCCTGCTTTGGGATAACTGAAATCCTAGCTATCACCGGGACTCCATGCCGGCTGTGGCAGCAGCTTTTTAGCTGACTGGTGGTGTTGGACTGTCAGATCCCTTAGCATGCTTACCCAGGAGGACTAAATGCCTGATGAGTGAGTTACGGCAGTGGTCCCTGTATCAAGGGGCTGGCCTTGGTCTTGGTTGTGTCACAATCAGGCCAGGGGGGACTCAGTGCCAGCACACACACTTCTCTTGCAGCTCGCTGTCTGTAGGGGGTGTCTGCCAGCCTACCGGCCAGGTCTCTTCAACTCACAGCTCTGGTAAGACCTACATACTCTCTAAGTATGTTTATCATTGAAACAGAATGGCTTCATGAAAGAAATATAAGCTGAAGTTCAAACGAGTGTTGCTCAAAAAAATTTACCAAGGTCAGCATGTATGGTATTTATAGAAATGGATCTCATTTGCAGTGATAATTATTTCTGGAAATTGGAGAGTCAGGTTTGGTACCCAAAATGCTCTTCCAATTTTTTCAGGGGTCACTATAATAATTGAGGTGGTCACAAGTTTGTGTCCATGAGAATTTCTCCACTGCAGGAGCCATTTTCTGCTTTTGCTTTACCATTGCACCAGCATGTGCTGAAATATTCTGACTGGTGACAGTTTTCTGATTGCAGGAGATGGTAAACAAAAGCCTGGTGACAAGCAAGTGCCACGCTCTCAAAAGATTCTTAGTGAAATTCTTGATAAGGAAAGCATATTTTGTAGAGTGGCTTTTTTCACTCATTGTGATACATTTGTGCATCCATGTAGTGTGGCCATTGATTTGAGCAAATATTTAATTATGTTTAAAAGATCACTGGGCCTTAATATCTGGCTTATCACCTGCGGGAGATTGCCAAGATGTCGATTTTGATGTTGAAAAAGAGAATTTTTAGAATTTCAGAATTTCATAAGGTTTGCCATGTTTATTGTTTTAAGGCAGCTTGGCCAGATAACATAATCTTGTAATTTGACCATAGGCTGGTTAGGTTGTTTTGAAAATTGTTACATGTATTGGTTTTCAGTGGAGTTCGCAAATAAAGAAGTTGTTGATCAGAAACCTTTTAAACTATAATGAAAGTTAAAGTCTTCTTTGACTTATATTGTATGGGGCCGGATGATAGGCTTTTGCATGACACATTATGTAAGTTTTAATGCATATGGAACAAAATCATTGGGTCGGTGTCAAAAGGTATGTTTTAGTGATGGACTGACCTGAAGTCAACAATCTCTGATAAGGAATTTGTTCGTCAGAGACGAACATTTATATATAATAATTATCACTGCATTTGTATCAATTACAGAGTTATGTGTTAGGTATTGTTCATGACGGGTGGATATTTTTCTCTCCTAATGCAGCTGGAAGCAAATTTGTATTTTTGCAATGTGATTGAAAGGTTTTGCACTTGATTTTTGAAAGCTTTTGTACATGTTAACATCTGAAGTAATCAGTTCTGCATGGTCCATACAGGTCTTAGTAATCATGGAATTACGGTCCTAGTCATGGAAATGCTATGGAATTAAAAAGAAAGTCTTAAAAAAAAAGAATGCTTAATGTGTGTGCATGTTTAAATTAATGTATGCACGTTTGTGTTGGTGTGCAAAAATCAAGTGAACATTTAACCCATGACATATTGAATTTCCCAATTTGATCAAGGTAGGCGGACTTTTTTTTTCTTTTCTTTTTAACATTTAAAAATGCTGATTTAGAATCATGTAAATTTCTCAAAATAGCATGGGAAAGTAACTGAAGCATGTAAAATTATTTTGCCGCCTGTAAGGACTCTGTTGCTCAACAAGAAAAGTTTATGGAGAGTACTACTAGAAAAGTTTATGGAGAGTACTTGATTTGATCTCCGGACTAGAAGTAAAGTACCCTGTTTGATTGATTAAAATTGTACTTGCATATTTCATGAGTGCTGGTTTATTTCAATCATGAAATCAAGCTTTTTTAGCCCAACACTTGCTGTTTACTGTCCTTGGAATTAATTTCCTTGCATCTTGACAAAGGCATAGTGGTGTGAACAAGAATGATGTTTTTAGGGTGGCCAGGTGACCAGCCCGATGAAAGTCAAGCCTGTAAAGGTCAAAGAGCCAGAATCTGAAAGTGACAGTTCTGAGGAGTCCAGTGAAGAGGAGGTACCAGTACCAGTGAAGACACCCGTGAAAATGAAGTCACCAGCTACTAAGTCACCAGCCAAACCAGTGAAACCAGCTCCTGCTGATTCTGACAGCAGCGATGATGACAGTGATGAGGACGGTATGCTTGTGTTCAAGTTTCTTCTGTTTTATATTTCTTCACTGACCTGACCAGTGCACCCCCCAATTTGGATATAGTTTTATTAGAAAGACGAGAAGCATGTTGCCCCAAAACTCATTTTTTTGGTAGAATGAAGTCCATTGATGGGGTGACGCTGTTGACAAATTTATGTTTTAAGTCATGCCTTCTTGGTTGGAGCTTGAATGGCCAGTAGCAGTTTTGGGAGGTACAGGAGAGGAATTAAGTCCATAAGAAATTAAAAAGAAATCATGGCATGAAATGGGAACTATTAAGTTTGATTTAAAACTGTACTTGTCTTGAATGACCGGTACTGAAAATGATAAGGCATACTACACAAAGTATTGTGACCTATGATGAGTTACAGCCTCTCATATTATGGACTGGTGAAATTCAGAGTTATTTTTATGTTTCAGACATCTGTAATCACATAAATATCTCAAACAATCAAACAAAAAAAGAAAAAAAAAGGGACCTGTAGAATTTTTTGTTGAAAATATTTGGAGGATGTGTGTGTGTGCGTGTGTTACAGGAGATAAATTAAGTCTGTGGGAAATGAAAGAGACATCATGGAATGAAATGGAAACTCTGCAGTTTGACTTAAAAAAACTGTACTTGATTGTATTGAATGACTAGTACTGAAAATTATCAGGCATGGTATTGTGACCTCTCATTCTGCAGTATTCGTGGTTCTACCTTTCGTTTGCTTTTTGCTGCTGTTAGGGAGTGGAAAAGTAAGAACACAGTAGTGGGGACACATTGTTTAGAAATTTCCATTAAAAACATAATTGTCAGTGCTGAATGGTGTTTTACTTTCATGTGTCCCATCAGATGCTGTCACCGGAAAGAATGGAAATGCAAATCAAAATGCCATGAAGAAAGCTGCAAAGAAAGGTAAAGTCATCTTTTGTGGAACTTTGAACAGCTGGGCAATGCTGAGACTTCCAAGATTTGTCATTTGGAGTTCTTTTTTATCCTCTGCAATTTCCAAGCCTCGGAATTGATAACCCTATCCACCCCACTGTTCTTCCCTCATCCCCTCTTTCACCTCTGTACTGTAGACCCGGACCATCACTTCTTGAAAAATCTGAAAACATGACAGTTTCTTCCACATTGTATCCATAGTTCCCCATCTTTTCTATGCCAATGTTGTGATGGAAGAGATATTGAATGGTGGTTTGAACTGTGAGTTTATTTTTTGTTTACATCAGTTTTTATTATTATTTAGATTTTTTCTAGTTACAATTGCTGAAATAAGATATGAATTGAATTAGATTTCCAGGTTTTGGCACAAGGTGCTTTGCTTACTTCAAAAATTGAATTGGATTTCCCGGTTTTGGCACAAGGGGCTTTGCCTAATTGGGGGGAGGGGGAAGGATTAAAAGAAAGAAAAAGCAAAATCCATTAATGAAGTGCAATTTGTGGTTTGGTTATAAAGTTGTAAGTACCATCAGAACAAGATGAAGGTGCCTAAACAAAGGGATTTTAAAAATATTGACAGGTGCAGAATCATCAGTATATGGTCTAAAAATTAAGGCAGTTTCCTTTTCAGAATTGGTCCATGACACCATAAGATTTCTGTTTTTACCAGATTTATATATATATTTTTTACACATTGCATACACTAGACGTTTACATAAAGACTAGAAGGCAATTAGTTTGTCTGTTTTGTCAGTGTATCTAAATTTAATTTTTAAAACAAAGTATGAATTCATTTCTGAATTTAATTTTTAACAATGAAAGTATTAACAAACGTTTGATATCATGGAACAGAGGTAATAATTAGTATCTGGTCGCACGGATAAGGAATCAGTAGATAGGTGAGTGATTTGCTTCTCCAGCCAGGTAGGGTTTTATGGCCTGTGATGAGTAAAGATGACGAGTCAGACATGGTCACATGATGGTGATACAGCGAGGCATTTGTCTGAGGCCCCTCGATCTTGCCTTCATTCTCGAATTGGAGCATGGATCATTTGGAGATGAGTGTTTATGATTGAGAGAGTATTTAAGAGATGAAGAAAGTTATATATCAAACAAAGAATTTATCGTTACAGGAAAGTTAACTGCATATTTAAGGTTAGTATAGTCTATGTTGACATCTATAGACATGTGTTAAGAACCGTTTTTTTTTTTTTTCCCTAAAGAGAACAGTGAAGAAAGCAGTGATGAAGACAGTGAAGAAGATTAATCAGTAGGGAAAGTGTGGGCCGTGGTCTACAGAGAAGAAAAAACCTGGTTTTAGTAGTAGTGATAGATACAATGTGAAGGGGAACATAAAATCCTGGGGTAGACAACCACCTGCTCTTGAATTTTGTTTTCTGGTGATAAACTTCTGTCATTGAAATTTCATATTTGCTGTTGATAAGTAACTGAAATTTAGTGACTTAGTGTGTGAGGATCTTTTTATAACTTAAAATTGTTAAACATTCTGCACTATATTTCGGCCACATGGCCTTCAGGGAGACTACAAAAGGAACGGAAAAGCTAGGTAATCATTCTCCGACTTAACCAGCCATGGATTTTACCTAGCTTTTCATGTTTTCAAAAATGTTCTTCCCTTTGGAAGTTGGATATCATCTGTTTTTATAACTTAGTTTGGAAAGGTAGTAGATAACTCGACATAATTTTTTTTTCTCTATTTTTTCATGAATCTAGTGCACTTTATTGAAAATCTACATGGGAAATAGTTACTCCACAAATGGATAAAAGCTGTTAGAACTTTGAATTTTTTGGATTGTTTTAATGAGTTTTTTTTTTTTTAAAAGGAAGAAACAACATTACTAGGTGTTACAAAGTTTCACTCTGTACATGAGGATGGTTATGATTTCCAGTGGAGGTTGGTAAAGTATGAAGCTATATATGACAGGGCTGTGCAAACATGCTCAGGTGTTGTTCAGATCTGAGGGATGCACTTACAGGGTTCGTACACTCCTTGAAACTCCTTGAATTCTGACAGGGAATTTCAAGACCTTGAAAATCAATAAAATGTGGTTCTGTTGACCAAACCTCCTTGAAAACCTTTGAAAATCAAGCCATCAGCTCCAAAAATCTTTATTGGGGGCAAAAAGAAATGGCAGTTTGATTTTTCTGCGTTCAGGTTAATGAAAAACTTTTTTAAAACAAATTTTTACAAACATCGTCGTGATCCTGGATCGTCCGATTTTACCAAGGGAGATAATTTGTAACTTCAAAATTGATGAAGTTACAAATTATCTCCCTTGGATAAATCGCAGACGACAATCCAGGATCGCGACAATGTTTGTAAAAATTTATTTTAAGATATTTTTTTTTCATCAACCTGAACGCAGAAAAATCAAACTGCCATTTCTTTTTTCAATTTTTATGCAAGTAGTGTAGAGAGGTGGCACGAATATTTGACCATTTTCTTTCAAAAATCATGTTTCGGGTTTTATGTGTTTTTGTGCTCGAGAAAGTCTGTTGAAACCATCTGTGGTGTTCATTTTGTCTATTTTCACATTTTTCTTAGTAAAAAAAATGACTTTGTTTGAAGGAGGTGTGTGTGAAAATTGCCTAACTTCTTTATTTTCAAACGCCGTTTTCTCAAAATAACTTTTTTCAACAACGGTTGATGTACAAGGAAAACAATGTCTCTGGATCCAGACTAGCTATGCTAGCTTGGTAATTTTTTTTCTTTTGATCAGAAATGATTTCTGCATGCAATTATGTTTATTTATAAGTCGAACAGCATGTATCATTTGCTATTTCTGTTGGAAGAATTCGAAAGCAATGAAATGCAAAGTCTGGCGACCATATGGAAAAAAAAAATTATTGAAAAAAAAGCAGTTTAGATACATCAAAATGCTTTTGTAATTGCATTACTTTAGCTCAGCAAAACAATGTATAAAAATCCTTTTGTAATTGCATTACTATAGCTCAGCAAAACAAGAAAAGTCGTGTTTCAAGTGCCTAACATGCCTGCTATGATACAAATACAGTTCTTGTCATGAACCTTTTTTTTTTTTTCATTTTTCATCATTTTGCCCCAATTTGTGGTCCCCAAATCACACAAGAGCTTTGAATTGCCCAAGTATGTTTTTTCCTTTTTTTTTAACATAATAGAAAAAAATGAAGTTTTAAAAGAACTTTCGTGCCACTTCTTGCCTTGAAATAAAATAAATGCTCCTTGAAAACTCCTTGAATTTTGTTTGTTGGGAGTCTGTAGGAACCCTGACTTAGACCGACTACAATTTGTGTCAGAAATTTGAACACTCTAAAAGAAAAGGTTATGGCTTACTTGCATCATTATTCCAGTCTGTGTGTTTGAATCCCTTTTCCCTCAGTGCAGGGTGTGTGTGTGGATTGGCAGAAAAAAACAAAACAAACTTAGTGAAAATTGAGCTGTTGCTCCTGCAACAGATAACATTAAAACTTGTTAGTTGAATCTAGCTTCCCAATGGTCAGCATGCAGCAGTAAGCATGATATGACAGTGGCTACCACATGACTGATAGAATGTGCCTGGTCAGAACATCTTGTTCTTTGGAGTGTGAAGTCTGAGCAAAACCACAGCCCTGTTCTAAGGTGGTTGTTTTCGACTGCTCAAGTCAAATTGAGCTTTCTGTGTTTAACCTTTAGCACCCTGTAGGTGCATTGTGTCGCTGAACCAATTATTTCCCTTGCATCTGCAGGCACACTGTGTCGCCGAGCGAAGGGTGTTCTAAACTCGCGGTTCGTGAACATTATTTCCGTTACTAATAATGGAAATGCGGTCACTTCCGGTTCAAAACAAGGCTAAACTTAGCTATGTTGTCCGCCATTTGCATTTCCTTTGATTTGACACGCGACAGGGAATTTTTGGAAAAGTGAACATCGATTTGGGGATTTTCGCAACACCAAAATGGTGGAGACTGATTTAGAAAGATTATTACACAAAGTTTTGAACGATTCTGACTCAGAAAATGAGTTTGAAGGCTTCACACAAGCTGAAATCTATGGTGAAGTGGTGGCTAGTGATGACAAGGAAGATTTGATAGTCTCTCAAGTGACGCGACGACGTTGTTCGAGTAGGTATCAACATCTGTGGCACACTGATTTCACCAAAACTTCTGGTCCCAAGGAGATGCCTGATGGCATTTCAGAGGGACAACTGTTTCGTTTGTTTATGCCAGATGAAATTGTCACTTTGTTAGTGGCTGAAACAAATTGATATGCCAGTCAAGTGAAGGAGAAGAGAGAGGGGAAAGCGTTGAACGCCACTCGTACATCAGCAGTTGGAAAGACGAAATGACGAATATGTTATTTTTTTTCAATGTCAAAATATGCATGCAGAACAAAATGCATTACATGAAAACAAAAACATTCCTCAGCTATCCCTTTATTGATACTCAAAAAAAAAAAAAAAAAAATCAAGTCTCTACATACAATACTAGCAAAGTTACAACAAATGAAAACAAGCAGGTGCTCAAATTTTTTGCTCCTTGAAAAAGAATGCAGGGACAAGGAAAAGAACTCCGGAAAATATGTAGTGTGCTAAAGGTTAAACTGTGTGTAATGCTTTTTTTTTTTTTTCAAATTACAGCACTGGTAAAGCCAGTTGCTCCGAAATGGCCTGAACTTGAAGGTAACATAAGTTTTCTTTTAATACGAGAAAACTGTCGCTATTATTAGTGCAGTTGCAGAGGAGTACAACTTTGATGGTGGCTGTTATTTGTTCTGGATCCATAGAAAAACATGGTGATCATGCAGATGAAAATATTAGAATGATGCCTAATGTCAGTTGACATGATTGTAATACTACCTAATGCCAGTTGAACTTGTGGAATATGCCCAGGCGGCACAATGTTATCTAGATAAGATATAGATTTTGTGATGTAGACTCTTTGGTGAAAAAGAAAGCAATGAAGGAAAGTAGATGTTGATTATTGACACCTGTTTTATAGAGAACAGATGATTAGGCAAGGCAGTGTGACCCATGATGAAGGAAAGTAGATGTTGATTATTGACACCTGTTTTATAGAGAACAGATGATTAGGCAAGGCAGTGTGACCCATGATGAGTAAAGATGACGAGTCAGATGTGTTTATCACATTATGGTGACAAATCGAGGCATTTGTCAGAGGTCATACAGCCTTGTCTCATATTAGCTGATCAATTTGTTTTATGTCCAAAATTGAATGAATGCTAAATTTTTCTTGATGGATTAAAAAAAATTCTGTTTCTCTAGATGAGAGCAGCAGTGAAAAAGACAGTGATGAAGACAGTGAGGACGAAAAGCCAGCAAAAGGTAAATTTTGAAAATTTTTTTTTTTTTTTTTTTTTTAAGTGAAATTGTATTGAATAGTGTGAAGTGGGGAAATGGTGTATGTACTTGCTGAACAGTTTGGTAATTTGCATACAGAACCTTTTAACCCCCTCACTGCCACAGTATAATAGCACATATGAATAACTGTGCCAAGGTAAAATTTTGCTTTTTTGGATAGGTTCAGTAAAATGGTTACTGCTCACTTATTTCTCGACAAATCTTTCAGATTTTTGGCATGTTTTGTTGTTATGCATTAATCTATAATGTCCTGTCAAAATGACTTGATTATGTTGGTAATTAGTGCAGCAGAAATTGACATAATTATAAAAATTTTACCAAAAATAACAGTTTTGGAGTAGACACAAACACATTGTGCCAAATGAAATGAGTCAAAACACTGAAAAAGTGGTCTTACTGTTTATTCAACATCAGCGCTAACACATGACAGTCATATAAATCCCAGAGAATGTTGTTCTTGATGATAATCTGCTCATAATTGGGGGTACTATTTTTTAGGTAAAAAGGGGCATAATCATGCTTTTCACGGTATGTTCACTAACATGTATATTACTCATCCATTTATTGAGTTATTTGTTAGATGTTTTGTGAATTACTTCTTTATACCCTTGTCTACAATTTCACATCATTTTAGTTTGATTTTTTGGTAAGAATGATGGTTCACACTAGTAACATGTGATAAAACAGTTTTTGTTTTGTTTTCAGTTTGATAGTGTTAGAAGAATTCTGCACATAAAAGCTCACTAAGCACAGCAGCAATACCTTTTGGTGTTTGCCCAACAACATTACAAACACCTGGGATTCATATTGTTGTCAGTAAAAGTCCCTCTGTGTAACAATTTGTGTGTTACTGGGGGTACACGAATTCTACTAGAAAGGGGCATAATTTTACTATTGGGGGTAGGTTCAGTACCTCAATTACTGCTTATTCATTTGTTGATATGTGACTTCGAATTTATGGCTTCTCTTTCCATATACCCCAAGCTATGATGCTATATAACAATAATCTAATTTTGTTGGCCATTAGCGGATGAACAGGGTTATAATGAATGGTGGTTTTACAAAAAGAACAGTTTTCAAGTATACAAAAACAAATCGCATCATATAAAATCAGTGAAAACAAGGAAAAAGTGGTGTGACTAATTATTCAACATCAGCACTAACACATGACAGTCATATAAATCCCAAGGAATGTTGTTCTTGATGATAATCTGCTCATAATTGGGGGTACTATCTTTTAGGTAAAAAGGGGCATAATCATGCTTTTCACGGTATGTTCACTAACATGTACATTACTCATCCATTTATTGAGTTATTTGTTAGATTTTTTTGTGAATTACTTCCTTATACCCTTGTTTACAATTTCACATCATGCTAATGTTATTTTTTTGGTAATGATAATGGTTCACACTAATAACATATGATAAAACAGTTTTTGTTTTGTTTTCGGTTTGATAGTTTTAGTAGAATTCAGCTCATAAAAGCATACTAAACACAGCAAAAATACCTTTTGGTGTTTGCTCAACAACATTACGAACACCTGGGATTCATATTGTTGTCAATAAATGTCCCAGTGTGTAACAGTTCCACTAGAAAGGGGCATAATTTTACTATTTGGGGTAGGTTCAATACCTCAATCACTGCTTATCTGTTTGTTGACATATGACTTAGATTTTATGGCTTCTCTTTCCTTTTACCCCAAGCTATGATGCTATGTAATATAATCTAGTTATGTTGGCCATTAGGGGATGGACAGGGATGTACCAATGGTGGTTTTACAAAAAAGAACAGTTTCTGCACACATACGCATGTTACAACACATAAAACCTGTAAAACACTGACAAAACTTCTTTTAGTGTTTACTCAGCATCACTGTAAGTATACAGTGTGGTCCAATTTGTTATAGTATAATACTTACTGGTAAATGTTCAAAATGACAACCATGGAAAAAAAAGTCTGAAGAAAAAAATAAACAATTGTCTGTTGAAAAGAAAAAAAGAAACACACACACACACACACACACATTTGTTAGACACAAAACGCTGTATGAACTGTGTTAGAGAGTCAAACAAGTACCCCCTACTATGTATGATAAAGAAGAGTTTTGAAGGGACAAAAAGGGTGAGAAATGTTTAATTCTTTTTAATACCTCTCGAGCACTTTATCTCTGTTCTCACAATCAAGGTAAAAAATATCAGGTTCATTAAGCTGTAATTGGGAAATTGGCAGTATTAATTAAAATTAGTGTCACATGGTGGTGCACCAGGTCAAATAGTCCCAAGTTACGGCCAGTGTGCAAGCTCTGTTCAAATTGTCATGGTTAACACATGAAGAAGCTGCATAAAATGCTTACACTGAAGGGTAAAGCATACAACATGCTGTTTCCCAATATCTGTCAGCATAAAAAATTTTATGTGATGAGATTGTAAGTGAAAAGTGTATTTTTTTGTATGTGTTATAGCTCCTCCAAAGCCAGCTGTTCAGAAAGGACCAGCATCAAAAGGTAATAACATTCTCTCAATAAAACAGAATTAAAGCTATTTGTTACAAGTGCAATGGTAGAGAAGTGCAACATAGACAGTAGTTATCCTTTGTGATGGACCCTTAGAAAAAAACATGACTAACTTACAGGTGAAAGAACTGAAACAAGAAACTGGTATTATGTTTTACAGTTGAATGAGTAAAATATGCCAGGGGTACATTGTGTTGTCTGGAGTGTGTTGAAGTTTTGCTTTGTAGAAAGCTATGGCTTGTGTGTGTATGAAATGTCTATCATCTAAGCTTTAGGTTCTTTGTAAAAGAAAATAGAGTGATTAACACTAGATGTTGATTTTTGACATATTGTATAGAGAATACTTGATTGGCAAGGCATTGTGACCTATGATGAGTAAAGATGATAAGTCAGACGTGTTGATCACATGATGGTGACAAATCGAGGCATTTGTCAGAGGTCATGCTCTCTTTTCATACAAAAGAAGTCTGTTGTTTTTCCAGTGATTAACATGAGAAACTTTTATGAATAAAATGCATATTTTTAATCTCTAGATGAGAGCAGCAGCGAAGAAGACAGCGATGAAGAAGACGGTGAAGAAGAGCCTGCAAAAGGTAAATGGGAGATGTACACCCCCCCCCCCCCCAAAGAAAAAGTGAAGCGAGGATATAGTGTTTTCTTAATTCTATGACTGGGAATTAACATGCAGATTTATGGCCAAGGACAGACCTGTTTACCCTTATGATTTCATGGTAATTTTAATGGAAAAAAATCAAATTGATGGGAATTACAGGCCCCCCCCCCCCAAAAAAAAAAAAATGACGGGAAAAAATTCAAAGAAAGAAAATAGTTAAATGCGAAGTTTCGTCTGCTATTGTTTCGATCACAAGCAGTAAGAAGACATTTCCCAGCTTGCCTTGTGTCTTTTACCTTGTCAAAGATGGCGACAAAGCAGTCTTACGCGCCAATGGCAGGCTTTTCCAAATCTACAAAAGTTGCGAAAGTATTGCGATTATGAAGATTTTTTTTTTTTTTTTTCCAAATTACAGGTTTTTGCCTGAAATATTACAGGTACACGAATTAGGGTAAACAGGTATGCAAGGATAAAGTTTGTAGGTGAGTCACCGACTGTGTTTTGATGATCAGTTAACTTGATGAGACGACTGCCTTGACACGGCCCTTCACGATTATTGATCAGTCTTCAGGGTTCATTTACCCGTTAACTGCCAGAGAATATTACAAAGGCTTTCCCAGTGCCAGGGAAATCGAATGATTTGGGGGTAATAATTAACAAAAAATTCTAGCTCAGAAACTATAAAAGATATAAATATGAAATTTATAAAAATTTTAAAGGAAATTGAATGAAGATTTTGAATCTGGGCTTCTTTTGTTTTAATTTTGATAATAAAAAAATATATAGGCATTTAGATTTGGATAGATTTTTTTGCACGATCAAAAACATGTATTTACCACTACAGCTTCACATCCAAAAAAGAACACAAAGCAAAAAAGTTGAAAATAAAGTTTGTATTGTCACACTACACCGTAAATGAAAGTAGAACAGTTTAGAAGTCTATCAAGACGCTCACACTCTATGCAGACAGGTCAGTCCACAACCACGCCCCCCTCCCCCCACCACACCCCCTTGCTGGACTTCAACCCTCTCTTTCACTCCTCCTCTTCCCCTACCTTTCCCCCTGCCCCGTGTCACGCTGCGAGCAGGTTGCGCTTCCCTCTCGTGCTGACTATCATGTCACTGGCCACTGGCACTCGGTGCAGAGTACACACTAGGCTAGCTTGTTCGATGCTGGTAACCAGTCAGCTGAACCACTCTGAGATCGCACAGTCCGACTCGGTAACTGACGAATATGGGCGGCAATTCCATCACTATCACCATCTCACCTTCATGCTCGAATGAGTCATTGAATAAAAGATTATTATCTTTGTCAAAAATGATTAGCAGAGCCTGCTCAGCTGTGTAAGTACGTTGATTTGGTCGCTACGCTTGTCGAAGGTTGCGCCACCATCTTTGCAAGCGAGACAAAGCACTGGCCGGTCATCCAGTCAGTGATAAGAATAAATGGTCTTTCCCATCACGCGTGGTCATTTGCATATCATTTTAATACTACAGACATATAAGGATTACTATGCACACTCTATTTGAGTCCGTTGATAGAAATTGTAACGAATGGAAATTCAAGAAAAATGCATGACGTCAGTGGATGGCCCATAGGCACTGGGAAAGCATTTTAACTGTGCCGTCAGATGAGGCTTATAGGCACTCTACGGGTTAAGTCCTTGAAAGTCCTAGAATTTTGAAGACCCCTTTTCAGACAAAAGAAAAAAAAATCCTTGAAGTTTGGACTTTAGTGCCTATAAATACTGTATAAATACCTCGGACTGCTAGAACTTGCTTGAAAATGATTTTGAAAGAGAAATTTATTATGTTTCAGTGAGAAAATCACAAAGTATTGTACAAAGATGGATATGTTTAACAAATCTTTAGTTAATTTTGCGTCTGCCAAAAGTGTCCACTTCCCTGTTGTCTGCTATTAACTTATATCAATCAGGAAACACACCGGTGCATAGCCTACCGTAGGCATTGGGAAATGCACTGGTGTGTTACACATACACGCATGCACACACACACACATACACATACACCCCCCTTCCCCTCCAGTCATTCTGGAAACGCATGTTTGCGTCGAGGTCGGATGGCCTTATGCAAATGAGAAGCACAAGTTTTATTCTTGTCTTGCAGCTTAGTGGACTACTTGCGTAACTGGAACCAGTCATGATTCAATAATATTTTGACTGGAAATGACCCCTCATTTCAAGTAAGAGCATGGGTGGGAGTAGTTCCCTATTATACAGATTGGCGTTTTGACTATCCCCCCCATTTGCACTTTGATGGATGCGTGCACTGGTTCTCCGATCCATATATTTTTTTTATAGTGTTTAACTATTATAGTACCAAGTAGTATAAAATTCAGGGTTTGTTTCATAGGAGAATGCAGTAAACTGTCCTTAACCCGTTCACTGCCTGAAAATATTACAAACAAAGGCTTTCCCAGTGCCAGGGAAATCTAATGATTTGGGGGTAATTAACAAAAAATTCTAGCTCAGAAACTACAAAAGATATAAAAATGAAATATACATAATTTTTGGAGGAAATTGAATGAAGATTTTGAATCTGGGCTTCTTTTGTTTTAATTTTGATAATAAAAAAGTATTTAGGCATTTAGATTTGGATAGATTTTTTTGCACAATCAAAAACATATGTATTTACCACTACATCTTCTCATCCAAACAAGAACACAAAGCAAAAAAGTTGAAAATAAAGTTTGTATTGTCACACTACCACCTGTAAATGAAAGTAAAACAGTTTAGAAGTCTATCAAGACGCTCACACTTTAAGCAGACAGGTCAGTCCACGACCACGCCCCCCTCTCCCCACCACGCCCCCTTGCTGGACTTCAACCCTCTCTTTCACTCCTCCTCTTCCCGTACCTTTCCCTCTGCCCCGTGTCACGCCGCGAGCAGGCAGCGCTCCCCTCTCGCGCTGACTATCACGTCACTGGCCACTGGCACACAGTGCAGAGTACACACTAGGCTGGCTCGTTGGACGCTGGCGAGCCGTCAGCTGAACACACACTGAGGTCACACAGCCCGACTCAATAACTGACGAATATGGTCGGCAATTCCATCACTATCATCATCTCACCTTCATGTTTGAGTGAGTCGTTGAATAAAAGATTATTGTCTTTGTCAAAAATCATTAGCAGAGCCTGCTCAGCTGTGTAAATATGTTGATTTGGTCGCTGCTCTTGTCGAAGGTTGCGCCGCCATTTTTGCAAGCGAGACGAAGTGCTGGCTGGTCATCCAGTCAGTGATGAGAATAAATGGGCTTTCCCCTCACGTGTGGTCATTTACATAGCATTTTAATACTACAGACATATAAGGCTTACTACGCACGCTCTATTTGAGTCTGTTGATAGAAATAGTAACGAATGAAAATTCAAGAAAAATGCATGACGTCAGTGGACGGCCCATAGGCACTGGGAAAGCATTTTTAATGCGGCGTCAGCTGACGGCCTAAAGGCACTCTACGGGTTAAATGTCAAGTTTTCGTCAGCATCTGGGGGCCTTGACCCCCTTAGACCCACCAGCAGTGCATTGCCCCTGCACCCTACCAGGGGCCTTAAGAGGCCCTTGGACCCTGGCCGCAAACTTTTCAGTATTACAGACTCTGACCTCTCCCACCAACGTAACAGTTATAGTATGATTTTGAAGAAAATGATTGCAATCGATGGTTATCTAAGCAAGCAAAGACAGCTTCAATTCTGGTAGTAAACAGAAAGAGCAGATTTATCTATGATAATAAAAAGTGACAAAGGTTAAAAGAAAAAAAGGTGTTTCATGATAACGTTTGCACAGAAATGAATTTACCGTCAATAATGTTGGGGGTTGACATTGGTAAAAATGATTTGGTGTGGTTGAAAGACTGTCAGTTGCCAGTTGAAAGTTTGTGAGGAGCTGGACTGATAAGATGATTGCTCCTGCTCACAACACCATGCCCCTTGCAGTGTAAACTCTTTATTATATGGCAGTTAGAAAATGTTGCTTCCCGCTGTGTCCATTGAATTGATAATTGTTTTTTGAAATTGTAAGTAATAGTTTTTTTGTTTAAATTACAGCTCCTGCAAAGCCAGTTGCACAGAAACTGCCAGCACCCAAAGGTAAAATGATTTCTCTGTAGAGAAAGTTGTTGCGATTACATGCACAATGGCAGAGAAGTGCGTTATAGTTTTTATTGGTTGGTGGATCTGTGGAAAAGAATGAGTCACCTTAGGTGAAGAAATTAGAGCAAGTAAACCAAGGAAAACTGGATATTCCAAGTTCACACACTGTTGTGTAGATAAGACAAGTTTTATAATTCAGGAACCTAAGATTGTTTTTCTCTCTGAAATGTGGAATGTGTGTTAGATGCTTTAGAAGGAAAGAAGGCAGTGATTAACATTTGATATTGATTTTGGAGAACTGTTGACAGCAAGGCATTGTGACCCATGATGAGTAAAGATGATGAGTCAGATGCATTAATCACATTATGGTGACAAAATGAGGCATTTGTCTAAGGTCATGCTGCCTTGTCACATAAAAGTAGGTCTGTCTGTTGTGTTTTCAATTACAGAGAAACTAAGAAACCTTTCTGAATGAGTTTTTTAATTTTTTTGTCCTTTTTAGATGAGGACAGTGAGGAAGACAGTGATGAAGAGAGTGAAGAAGAAAAGCCAGCACAAGGTAAATGAGGAAAAGAATGTTTAAAGGAGATTGTGATGTGATGATAGGGTGTCTTATGGTGTCTTAACCCTCTTGTACTCAGTTTCTCTGACTGCAAACTTCACCTAGATTTCAGATTCTTTTACAGGTTTCAGCCTAAAGGGTATGTGTGATTATATTGTGGGGAATGTATGTGAACCTCTAAGAGAAAGAAAATTGGCAGACAGTTTCATAAGAGCATGCACTTCACTTCAAACTATATTTTGTCTGTCTTTGAGATATAGGTTGTGTCGCTGTCACCAAATTGTCACCAGACACGTGACATTTTATGATGACAATCAAGTTTACAGCATGCAAGCATGCACAATCACCATGCTGATGCAAGTTAGTGTAAGATGAAATCTGAGGCCTAAGTGACGTGATCCATCTGCTGCCTGGCAGTACAGGTCCCACTGGTTGTCCCACCAATGTCATACAAAACTTGTCACATGTCACACACAATACTATAAAAGAGGGTCAGGTGCGCCCTTTGCAGCTTGTTTTTGTCTTGCATACCTGTTTGTTTCATCAGCAGCAGTCTTAAAAAAACAAAGAGATACAAACAAAAAGAAAAAATCAAGTGGTGTAGCCGTGTCGGGTAACAAGTGAGCCAGCCCAGTGGGTTAATGAAACTGACGCACATCTGCCGTGCAACGTGTCACGGGCTGCCATTTTGTCTGAAGCGCTGCCAGTGGAACATTGTATTTCGGGTGGCTTTCCACTTCACCATCTTCAACACCACTACCTACTTCTATATCACTTTAATTTTCCATCTCTCTTTCAAATTTCTCCACTTCTACAATAATTTGATCTAACTCCTCTTGCGAGTAGTTGACCATCTCCTCGTCGTTCGTAGCAGCCATTGTGAAAGTCGGTCGGTTTCATTCACGAAGTTACTCGCTGTGCTTGTGCCTTTTCTCAATGAACATGAGCGGTTCCATCACCCAAAAATAATGCCAACACATGATTGGGCCATGCCTGAATCTTCCTAGTTACTGTCTGCGACTCTGCTTGTCTACACATGTGATCACTGTGTGATGGAAAATTCCCACCGAGAAATCCCGGTACGTCCTGGTACGGAAGGACAGGCACTTGCGATAAGTCCTGGCTGCTCCCGCTACGAGTATAAGAGGGTTAATAGGAGCATGCATTTGTCGAGATAGTTTTGAGCATTTTGAAACTGATGTGCAAAAGCTTTTTAACCTTCATTGTCCTGTATTTCGTATGACAGAAGTCGCCTAGAATACTAAGTTTATATTGGAATTTGCTGCCCGAATTGGGTTACCGACTTTAAAAAATTGTTAAAAATAAACTAATGGATAAAAAGACTTCAAATTTTCAGCACAAATCTATGGAAAGCTGAACTTTAGTTTGCACTTGTTATTTTAGGGGGATGTGAAAATATTTTTACGGCTCAACACTCACACACCTGATTTTACCTGGAAAACACACCTACGTCAGTGAAATAGGTGATAGACAGGCAATACAACGCCCATCAACTTTATAACACCTACCTTTTTGGTGGCAAGTGGTCAGGTTCACCATCTGAAAAGAACTGATGGGTGTTGTGAGGTGTTAGTAGTTACACAGGTAGCTAGGAATATACGTGAAATTTTTGTGACGCTTTTAAGTCACCCAGCAGTTACATAGCAGGGAAAAAATTAATTAAAAAAAAATAACAGGTCAAAATCATACCATACTTACTGAAAATGTATTGGAGTGCATGCTTTTTGATCTGCATGAGTTAGTTTGTGTTTATGAGAAAAAGAATTCCTATGACTGATAATATTTCGAACTATATGCAGGTGTTAGTAGGAAGGAAGAGAGGCAGGCATCACAACACAAAACAACACTCAAATATTTTTGTTGTACTCACCATATGGTTCCAGATGTAATGAATTATATAATCCAAATGTGATCACACACAAACAACACAGTCACTGGAAATATCCTTGCTTTTGATCACTTTTGTCACACACAGATCACTGACATGAAATTTTCTTTCCGTTGTGCACTTTTCTTACATGCACAAACTCCAGTACTTTTGGTTTCCCTGACCATGAGATGGAATGCGTCCGAAGGAAAAACAAGTAAAAAATAATCAAAAGATGTTCGAAGATTCACTTGTGGACGTGGGGGGCCCCTGTATGCATCAAACACACGAACGTCAGTCCGAAAGTCGTCGTTTGACCACTGCGATGACTGTGCACATCCACCGACATCGGTAGCACCTGCGTCACCTGCGTCGCCTATGTCCGAGTCACTGTCACTACTCGCATTCACTCCTTCTGCAACTTCATAGTCACTGTCGCTGTCTACAGAGTCAAGATCAATGTCCGATTGATTCCAGTCATCATTTTCGGTCGGCAACACATTCATATTGAACATCTGGTCCACAGTCAAGCTCATGTCACTGTCACTGTCAGAGTGCGACATTTTGATCGTAGTCGGAAGTCGATGGGATGACAAAAAAAATCGATTAAAAATCAAAAAAGCCACAAACCGCTTTCACAAATGGCGCTGAGAAAGGTAGGAAAGACCTGGATAACGACCGGTTTGTCTTATTACTGTGGTCAACCCAAATAAGGGAGGCACACCGAGACAATCAGCCTACTGAGGAACGGGCGGTACAGGGCGGATCAGGAGCCTGACGGGTCGGGCGGAAAAGGGCGGAACGGGGATAGAAAGGTTAAATCAGCTTATGAATTGCAGTTTGATATCAGATTTGACCATTTTCAGATGAGATAGATCATGTAACTCAAACTGGTATCACAGCGCCACTATGTCTGCCTTGACCGTAGGCAGGGGTTTGGTGCTGGATACAACATTAACCTGAAGTCGTGAGACCTTCTGGCAACAGTGCAGCCTTTGGGTTCGAACTCCTTCAGACATCTGATATTTGTATGGTGTCTTTCTGTTCTATGCCATTGAAGTATGTTGTATATTAAAAAAAAAGGCCAGGATATTAATGTACATCTGTTAATTACCAGTCATCTTCCTCTTTCCATCTGATTTTTTTCTAGTAGGGGCATAGATGTAACCTTGCCATGAGGCATTCGTTTTGACAGGTAAATATGTAGTGAAATTATTTCTAATTGTAAAATTCATATTTTTGTTGATAATTTTGCGAATGTGAGTTTACACATCTAGGAGGGAACATGGTGGTTTGTTGGATAATGAGTTTGTAAGTGGTTTTAATATGTCTGAGTATGTGTTGAATACAAACGGAGAACAGCAATCATTGTGAAAGATGCCCCAGTGTTTGAGCTCCCCCATGCTTGTTGGTATTGTATCAGTTTTGGTTGTTACACTAGTATGCATATACCATAATGGGTTGGTTGATGATGGTGGTTTTTATTTTACAGATAGCGAATCTAGCGAAGAAGACAGTGACGAAGAAAGTGAAGAAGCGGCACCTGGTAAGTTTGTATTTGTAAAGTAGAATTTTTTTTGCTCAAATATAATCGCCCATGTGGTTGTTTAAAAGGTTTGCATTGGTGGTGTTGATATAAAGTTCACTTGGAAATCAAAGCGTTAAAAGTTTCGTTTTAAAAGAAACTATTAAAAGATAGTAAAATGAAATATTAAAAGATAAAAAGAAATAAGATATTAAAAGATAAAAAAATTGAAGTAGAAGATTGCTTTAATTATATCCATGAATTGATATGTTGTTTTTTTGAAGATTTCAAGATGTTCTGCAAAATCATCAATACAGATCTTAAATGATAGAGTAGAAAGGGAGGAGTGTTTTTGGTTAATGTAATTGCAGTAAATTTTCTCCAACTTTTTTGTGTGATTTATTTTTTTTATTCAGTGATTTTTCCTTTATGGTAGGTGAATTTTTCAAAGAACTTCGTCCTGCCTAAATGTCTCTATGGTTGGCTGAAACTTGCGTGGAGGGAAAAAAGTTTGAATTTGAAGTGGTGGCTATGCTACAGTTATCTTTCTTTCTTTGTCTTGTTAAAGAATGTTGTTTTTGTGTGTAGTATGATGTTAAAGGAGTTTCCTCTTTGTGGTTTCAGTGTTGACAGTGACTGTGTGCAATGCCAAAGGCCTGAAGGAAAAGCAGTTGAAGAAGTTTTTCAAATCAAATGGTGTAAAGGTCAAAGAAGTTAAACAGGCTGACAAGAAGTGAGTAAACACTTGATGATGATGATTTAAGGGAAGAAATTTGTTTGTATCCTTTGTTTCTTTCCACATCCATAAACCCATGTCTCTCCGATGCCATCATAGGGAATACTGCACCCTTCTGTTGGTAGAAGTGGAGTTGTATTTGACAGAGCCAGGAATTCGTTGCGGAAAATGAGGATGCTTGCAAAAATCAAATTAAGAAATCACGCCCCCAAAAAAAATTTCCGTAGGAGAAAAAAAAAAATCAACGACCATACCTGCTTTACAGCCCCTTAGTGCAGCAGATGATTTTTGCGAACTCGTCCTCGCCGAAGAAGACCTCAGTCTGGGCATAATGCGCACAATGCAGTGTGTGTTGACGTAGATCCGGTCATTTCTTCAAGATAGGGGACAGGCGAATAGTTGAATGTGGTGACGTTTTCGATGATACAAAGGCAAAGAATGGTTGGAAATGGACATGGATGGAGACGGAGGCTGGAGAGGAGCTGTTAGGTTAGCATATCCGAAAAGTCAACATGGTACTGACTGCCTTCTGTGAATTATGCCTCTGCGACATAGCCTACAACCCGAGAGGCCGAATCTCCTTAGAAGACGACGTGAAAACTGCCAAGCATCGGAAACGTCAAGAGGCTTCTGCTTAGTTCTCAACTTGTTTTGTTTTTCCAGTGTGTGTGTTTTGGGATTCGTTGAATTCTTTTTAAAATATCTTGTGTCAGAATGATGGGAAAGAAAAAGAAAAAGAAAGTTATGTTTGTGTTCCAGTTTGATCTTCTGCTCATGTTTTACTTAGTTTACCTTGTGTTGTACAATTGTATTATCCTTTTCTGTGTATGTTTATTTGTGCCTGATTGAATGTGTTTTTCTGAAGTGTTGTGTCAAATGATGAAATTTAAAAAAAAAGAGGAGGTATGTGTTTGTGCTGCAGACAGCACGAGTTTCTGCCTATGTTTTGCTTAGTTTTCCTTGTGTTGTACAATTAGCTTTTTCACTGTATATTTTGGGCTTGATTGAATTCTTTGAGTAAAAGCTGAAAGGATGGGCTTCAGGAAAAAGAAAGTGTGTGTTTGTGCTCTAAGCAATATGAACTTCTGCCCTTGTTTTGCTTGTTTTCCTTGTGTTAACTTGTACAATTAGCCTTTTCAGTGTATGTTTTGAGATTGAAATTGGTTATGATTTTTAGTGAGCTGGATTCCTTCAAATTTGCCTTCCAGAATGCCTGAAATTGCACAGATTATGGTGTCGATTTTCGAAATTTTCCAGGGGAGCATGCCTTCGGCCCCCCCTAGAAATGTCCTTTTTTTTTTTTTTTTTTTTTTTTTTTAAACGGATTTTAGTGTTGATCTTCAAAATTTTCCGGGGAAGCATGCCCTTGAACCTCCCTAGAATTTTTTTTTATTTTATTTTTTTATTATTATTTTTTTTTTATAAAGTGATTCGAGGCTCTGATTTGATCTCCAGTGAACTGCAGCTTTACCAAGTTGGCGAACCCCAATATTTTGTGTGTGAAACCATTATCTGTTTCGTTTGAGTCATTTCAGAGATTTTGATACACATTTTCATGTAGGCAATACATTCTGCAGGGGGCAATAAGAATACTAGTCTGGATTGTTTATTGATTATCACTTGACAGAGATGATGGATTGTTGCAGGTCATTTACAGTTGACTTTGAGTCTGCTGCAGACACCACAAAAGCTGTTGGTTTGTCAGGACAAGAGGTTGGAGGTCGTGCTTTAATGATTGTGGCTGTCACTCCTGTGGCCCCCCCAAAAAAGGGTATGTTATTGCTCAGATCATTGACCGACAGCCTTGCCCCAGTACATGTGAACAAGAGAGAAGTCTTGCCATGTTGCGTATTTGAATGAGGGATTTCATCAATCATATCGCTGGTTTTCCTTGTTTTTCATGTGTCTTGATCTGCTTTGATTAAACAAGGAAGGGCTGGTTGTGCAAGGACAGCTCAGCAAAAAAGCATGCTTGGGAAGGTTTACAACAAATCAAAAAGTCTTATACTTGCTTTGATGTTGGGCAGTGTATGATTATCTGCTCATCATGCCAGCTTCATTCTTAGGATCTGCTTATATGATCAAAAAGATGATATAAGGGTATAGAATGTCATGATTATGTATGAGAGTTGATTTTGTATTTGGTGGCGATGATGAACGGAACTTGCCCTCTCTGACTTAAGATTGTGCTGAGACACATTTTCCTGTTTATGTACTCAACTGTTCTGAGCCATCAAAGGAAAGGGAGGGAAACAATCGGCTGTGTAGAGAACAGTGTAAAATCAGGTCACACCAGCTATACAATTGAATTCCTGGTCAAAGCTGAAAATTTTATCATGGTTCATTTCTCTCACATGATGCTGTTTTAAATGGATGTAGAATGTTCCCTCCCTGTTCTGAATTGTGACAAGTCTGCCACAGCAGTAATGAATTATATATAAAATTACTTTATTTGCGAAATTGTCAACAAAATTGCAAGCATCAGTCACTCAATTCTTTCCATTAGAAGTGGACCTCTGGTTGGGTGCACAAGAATGTCTATGGCTGTGCATTGATCTCTGGACGGACATCTATCTTGGTTCAGATCTAGTGCATTCAGCCTGTATTCCATGCATTGATAATCAGTGCAAGGTGAATACTTTGAGGCCACCCTTTCTTGTATAATTTGCTGATTTGAGTAAGCAATTCTTGAATGATTTGTTGAGGGGTTTTCTGTGTTTTGTTCTTAGACTGTTAGCCAGTGAAATAATGATACAGAGGAGCAGGTTTAAGATATAGCTCTAAAAGAATGAATACCAAGAGATAATGAATTTATAGATGATATAAGGGTATAGAATGTCATGATTATGTATGAGAGTTGATTTTGTATTTGGTGGTGATGATGAACGGAACTTGCCCTCTCTGACTTAAGATTGTGCTGAGACACATTTTCCTGTTTATGTACTCAACTGTTCTGAGCCATCAAAGGAAAGGGAGGGAAACAATCGGCTGTGTAGAGAACAGTGTAAATTCAGTTAAAGTTGCAAAAAATGTAATTACCTATGACACAGTCAAGTTTTATTGTAGTACTTTCAGTTCTTTAATACAACCTGTTGGAAAAAGAAGTACTGAAGTGGTCAGTTAGTCCCGTATTTATTAAGGAACCATATGTACACTTTAAATACACAACAGGCTGCTGATCTGTGTAGAGCATACAGAAGAGCTGCCTGTTGGCGTTACAGTTGGTTGTGGTTTCACGGTTATGATTTCATTCAGTCTAAAGTTTATGGTTCCATCCAGTCTGAAGTCAGTCACTCGGTCATTCGTTCGTTTTTTTATCCACAGAATGTGCATACTACCTATATATGTTTTCCATACCAGTGGCCAAAGTGGTCTTTTCTCCCAAAAGTTGTGGTGGGAATTTATTTGTGCAGGTGATGGGATTTTTTTTAGTGTATTAATTTTAGAAGGTATCTGTTCCATTTTGCACATAGCTAAAAATGTCAAAAAGTACCAGCTTGTACAAATTTTAGCCATAGCCATGTTTTGCAAGTTTTCAAAGGGAGGGAAAGGGCAGTGGGATGCATGAGTTGGGGGGGGGGGGGGGATGCCCTAGACTGGTTCATCTTCTTTCAGTGTACTCAGTTTTTTTTCTGAAATCCCTACATATTTTGGTATTCCTGTGATGAGTGAGATTGTCTTATATTGGTGTTTTTGTTCCCAATGCAGAAGCTACCCCTAAGAAAGCTGTGAAGAGACCTGCTCCAGTTGGTAAGTGAAAAAAATTCTGCACTCATATTATTGTATTGATTTACTTACCATATCTGTGTCTGTGTTGTATGCTCGTTATAGACAGGGTTTGCACAGATCATGGAAATCATAGAAAATTATGGAATTAAAGAAAGGAATTTTTCCAGGTCTAGAAAGGAATGAAATTATGGTTAATCTTTTTTTTTTCCCCCAAAAGCAGACCCTGAAGGAACATGACCTGTCTATTCATTTTTTTTTTTTTGTATTTGAATGTCGTTTTTTTGTATGCATGCATGTGTGTCGGTGTGCAAAAATCAGCTAAATGTTTAGCTTTCTACAAGTTGCAGGGAAACGGCCATTTTATTATAAGTAATCCATTCTCTCCCATAAAATACAAATATTCAGTTGCACTGTTAATTAATTGCCTGTCTGTTTTGAATACAAGGCATTTGAGGGAATGATTTAGTCATTTGTGAACTAACAGGTCTGTAAAGTGAGTAACATTTCTGCTTGTTATTCAGGACAAGTTGTTTGTAGAATCTTTATATAGACTGTTGATAGAAGTTTTATAGTGACCTTGAGCCTTCACTTGTGACTCAGATGAAGAAGATGATGATGAAGAAGAGGAGGAAGAAGAAGAGGAGGAAGAAGAGATGACACCAAGTGGAAAGAGGAAGAAGAGCAGTAATCAAGATGCTGAAGCCAAGAAGCAGAAACTGGATGCAGATACGGAGGGTGAGCAGATATTTAATGTCGAAAGAATTTACTTGCTAGGATATCCCATGTACAAAATTATGTATGGAGCTTCCTGAAAGTTCCTCTTGTCTTCATTTCTTCACTGCCTGCATTTAATGGTTTACCTGAGATTGTCTGTGCACCTATCTTGCTTATGTTATGATGGACAGGTGGTTGTGGCTGAATTGGGGGAAGATTTGCTAAAAACATAGGTTCTGGGATTTTTTCTAGTTCTAGAACTGTGTCCTGGGTTATACAAGGAAAGCTTTTTGAATGGAATTGTTTCCTGAATTTCTTATTTGTGGTTGTATGTCTGTGCAGGTGTGGTTACCCTCTTTGTTGGCCAGCTAAACTTTGAAACCACACCTGAAGCAGTGAAAAAATTCTTCAAAAAGGGCGGTGTTAAACTGAAGGAAGTTCGCAAAGCTGAAAAAAAGAGGTGAGTACTGTCATTTGTGTTCATGAAGTGAGACAGAAAAAAATCTAAAAAAGAAGGTTGCGTCATCACATTTTATGTTATTGATTTTACCTGAAGTTTTTAATACGCTCATATGCAAGGAGTTTCATGCAATTAATGACGAAAAGGAAAAAAAAAAGGTAAGATAATGAAAAAATAAACACTTTTTGGTAATGGGAAGAACCTGAAATTACTGCAATTTGTTGTAATTTAATGGGGGTGGGGGGATTTTGTGTTTTTGATGGGTCATTAAAATGTTTTATGTTTTTGGAAAACACAGTCTATTTCCTTCTTTTTTCTTCTTCCTTTTTTTTTTTTTCTTATTATAAAGCTGACATTTCAAGTTTCCTGTGGCAGGTTTGGGTATGTTGACCTGGCTGATGCAGCAGATATGGACAAAGCTGTTGCCATGTCTGGTAGAGAGTTTGAAGGTAACAACATCAAGGTGGAGCAGGCCAAACCCAGGAATACGACAGAAAAGTCCCCACAACAAAACTTTGCCAACAAAGGAAACTTTCAACAAAGAGATGCATCTGGTAGGGTGTTGTGATTGTGTTCATGTACTTGTGTATAGGAGAAACAGAGTGCATTTGTGAATATGTAGTACAGTACTTGCTGTTCAGTTCGCTATTTATCTAAAATGATTATTAGGTCAAGGGAAGCACCCCCAGAGGAGACATAATATGTTTTGTTTTTTCATAGTGATGAAGAAAAATTGTGCTCCCTTACATCAGTGCAGTGCTGAAATGTTTTAAAGATCTGAATTCAATTTCTCCATTACATTATGGTTAATTTTGACTTGCTATCCGAAAATTGCTCGATGTGTACATCATCAGAATTGCTGAAAGTTTCTTCTCTTTTATGGTGAAGCGTGAAAACCAGTGTTACAGTGATGTGATGTAATGGAAGCTTTTAGAGACTCCAGTGATTTCAGTTTGAGTGGAAGGAGACTTTAAACTGAAGAGATGAGGAAGGAGGGAAAAAAAGAAAGAAAAAGCAGCAACAAAAACTATTTGTTGGTATCGGGGGAAGAAAATCTTCCTTTTTTTTCTTGTATCAAATATTGTTGTTCAGTTGATTTTTGATGGTTTCTTTTTTTTTCTTCTCTCCAGTGGATGCTCGGACATTGTTTGTGAAGGGTTTGGCGGAGTCGGTAGATGAATCCAAGCTCCAGGAATTCTTTTCAGAGGCTTCTGAAGTCCGTCTGCCACAGAAAGATGGTTATCATAAAGGGTACGACGATTTATTCTCCTTCTCTTGTGTGGTGTGTTGTAGCAAATATTAAGTAGAGGATAGTTCTCCTGTTCCTGCTCTGTCCCTGACAGTAGTTGTATTGACAGTATGATTGTAGTTCGAAATAATTCTGTGTCACTGATAAACTGTTTTTCCAGAGATGAAGTGTGTCCTTTTTGTTATTCTTGTTTTACCATGGTAGAGAATTGGGTTTATTTTTTTCTCTTTGGATACAAACATTAAGGTTGTAGTGCATAATACAGATTGCAAATATTGATCACTACATTTGTCTGCCAGTAACAAACCACAGCATTTGTGTGTTATCAGTTTTATTGGCTTTGATAGAATATAATTATAATACTAAAGTAATTTCATTTATTTGCAGAGTTCATCTGTAGGGATGATGTGTGGTAAAAACATCAGCTATTTCCAATAGAAAATCGACAATGACTCGGGCTTATTTTGTGCACACAGGTTTGCCTACGTTGTCTTCCCGGATTCGGAAACAGCGGAGAAGGTGATGGGGGAGAAGCAGGGTGCAGACTTGGAGGGCAACGCATTGTACCTGGACTATACTGGCTCCCAAAAGTTCATTTAAACCTCGCGAACGTTCATTCAATGACCGCAGTGGTGGTGACCGGCCTAAATCACAAGGTATGCTTGATATCTGACTTTTTTTTTTTTTTTTTTTTTTTTTTAAGACTGTTAACCCTCTGCTTACCTCATGACTTTGTGCCACATGACTATGAGAATGCCAAGTGAGGTAACTCTGCAACACATACCACACTGGCCGTAAAGAAACCTAAATAAAAAAATTTCCTTTTTACTCATCAATTCCATAAATTTGATTCCAAAGACACAACTCCATCCAAAACAGTCATTTTCCCCATATGTAGTGAACTGGTACACAAGTCGAATTCTAATCTACTTCAGTGTTCTCGGAGCTGAAAACAATATTTCCTGAATTCACTGAACCCAGAGAATGTCGGATTAGGAGCACATAGTGATTTTCCAGGTCTAAACAAAATACTGAAACCTTTAGGAACAAAACTTTCTCTGGGTTCAGTGAATTCAGGAAATATTGTTTTCAGCTTCGTGAACACAAAATTTTTCTGTATGTGATGCCTTCAGTTTAACAAAATTACTGAAGTTTGGGTTGTTTTTTTCCCTTCACAACAAAAGTTATTTAGTGTGTAGAGAAATTTGTTAAACTGAAGGCATCACATACAGAAAAATTTTGTCTTCTAACTACTGATGGGAAAATCTAACAAGAACAGTTTTCTGAATACAGGACTTAAAATTCTGATGGAATACAGCAAAACATGTGCCTTTGCACATGTGCACTAAGCAACACACACACGCACGCACACAGAGACTGGTGATGATGTACCCCTTGTCAGTCTCCTCTTTGCTTTTTGACAAATACGTTTTTATTTAACCTTCATTGTCCTGTATTTCGTATGACAGAAGTCGCCTAGACTACTAAGTTTATATTGGAATTCGCTGCCCGAATTGGGGTACTGACTTTAAAAAATTGTAAAAAATAAACTAATGGATATTATATAGACTTCAAATTTTCAGCAAAAATCTATGGAAAGCTGAACTTTAGTTTGCACTTGTTATTTCAGGGGGATGTGAAAATATTTTTATGACACAACACTCACACACCTGATTTTACCTGGGAAACACACCTACGTCAGTGAAATAGGTGATAGACAGGCAATACAACACCCATCAACTTTATAACACCTACCTTTTTGGTGGCAAGTGGTCAGTTTCACCATCTGAAAAGAACTGATGGGTGTTGTGAGGTGTTAGTAGTTACACAGGTAGCTAGGAATATACGTGAAATTTTTGTGACGCTTTTAAGTCACCTAGCAGTTACATAGCAGGAAAAAAATAATTAAAAAAAAATAACAGGTCAAAATCATACCATACTTACTGAAAATGTATTGGAGTGCATGCTTTTTGATCTGCATGAGTTAGTTTGTGTTTGTGAGAAAAAGAATTCCTATGACTGATAATATTTCTAACTATATGCAGGTGTTAGTAGGAAGGAAGAGAGGCAGGCATCACAACACAAAACAACACTCAAATATTTTTGTTGTACTCACCATATGGTTCCAGATGTAATGAATTATATAATCCAAATGTGATCACACACAAACAACACAGTCACTGGAAATGTTCTTGCTTTTGATCACTTTTGTCACACACAGATCACTGACATGAAATTTTCTTTCCGTTGTGCACTTTTCTTACATGCACAAACTCCAGTACTTTTGTATGTGGCACTTTCAATATTTAGTCAACCCCAAAACAGTCTGTACAAAACAAAAATGACAAAGTTCAGTCCTTGATTTAGTCAAGTATCAGGTGTACTGCTAAGAATGAGTGTGTAGGAACCTACTCACTGCTGGTGAAAAGAAAAAAAGCAGCCACGATCCTTGCACAAAGCCACCTTACACATCACACACTCATGTGTTGACTGGATGGCATTGCCTGCTGGGGTTTTCCTGCCTTCCTTCTTGCAACAGACACAGTCCTTCTTGCCTCTGGCAGACTGGATTTTGGAAGGAGTATGTTTGTGCTTGTCTGGATTGTCGTGAACGACGGGACGGCCGATCCGTTTTCGACCCTTGAAACCATTCACCATGCCCATGACAATCTCAGTGTGAAAATCCACATGCAGTTTCAGTGGGGCATCTGCAGAGTTTTTGTAGATTACAAAGGCATTTACTGCAGCAGTGTCCAGGCAGAAGAAGAACACATATTTCCACCACTTTATGAATTTCTGCTTGGAACAATAATATGATCGCAATTGATCATGCTTGTCAACACCGTTGTAGTTCTTGGTGTAATCAGCCACAGCCAGGGGCCTAGAATACCTGGCTTTTTCAACACCCCCTGCACCTTTTCTGACAAGCTCTCCATCGGTTCCATCATGGACAGAAGTAAGAAGGGTGACCTTACGACGGTCAAACCAAGCAACAGCCTGAAGCTTGCCCTTCAAATCATCATAGCCAATCTCACGAAACCAGCGCTTTGTGTCCCCAGACTTTTTGACACATTTTGCTGGCTTCATATCCTGTGGCAGACCCTTCCTGTTGTTTCGCACAGTCCCACATGCCAAGGTTTTCTTCTGAAACAGATATTGAATGAGGGGGACTGACGTGAAATAATTATCAAAGTAGACGGTGTGCCACTTGAAATAATGGGGTTCTGCCAAGTGTTTGATGACACGATCCCCTAGGGCATCACCTGTCCCAGCAGGCACATCATTGGTCTTCCCAGTATATACTGAATAATTCAGCATATAAAAAGAGTCGGCATCACACAAAGCCCACACCTTGAGGCCCCACTTTGTTGGTTTTGCAGGCACGTACTGCAGAAAACCACAACGACCCTTGAACTTGATCATTGCCTCATCTACTGTGATGTTTTGCCCAGGTAGAAACTGCATAGCAAAACATTCTTGAGTCATGGAAATGAGAGGTCTGACTTTGAACAGGGGGTCATACCCAGCCTGACCTCTGGGAACAAACTGAGTGATATCAGCGAGGTGAAAATACTGGTTCAGCTGTTCAAACCTGTTCTTCGACATGACACTCGACACCCAGGGATTGAAGAAAGGAGAAGAGTCTTTCCAATAAAAATCACGATGAGGAACAGGGGCCATGTTCATAAACATGAGAAGACCAACAAAAGCTCTGATTTCATCCACAGTGGTTGGCTGAAACTTATCCTCAGGAAGACCAGCAGCCATGAGCGTTTGTCTTGCATACAGGTTGGTTTCCCTGACCATGAGATGGAATGCGTCCGAAGGAAAAACAAGTGAAAAATAATCAAAAGGTGTTCGAAGATTCACTTGTGGACGTGGGGGGCCCCTGTATGCATCAAACACACGAACTTCAGTCCGAAAGTCGTCGTTTGACCACTGCGATGACTGTGCACATCCACCGACATCAGTAGCACCTGCGTCACCTGCGTCGCCTATGTTCGAGTCACTGTCACTACTCGCATTCACTCCTTCTGCAACTTCATAGTCGCTGTCGCTGTCTACAGAGTCAAGATCAATGTCCGATTGATTCCAGTCGTCATTTTCGGTCGGCAACACATTCATATTGAACATTTGGTCCACAGTCAAGCTCATGTCACTGTCACTGTCAGAGTGCGACATTTTGATCGTAGTCGGAAGTCGATGGGATGACAAAAAAAATCGATTAAAAATAAAAAAAACCACAAACCGCTTTCACAAATGGCGCTGAGAAAGGTAGGAAAGACCCGGATAACGACCGGTTTGTCTTATTACTGTGGTCAACCCAAATAAGGGAGGCACACCGAGACAATCAGCCTACTGAGGAACGGGCGGTACAGGGCGGATCAGGAGCCTGACGGGTCGGGCGGAATAGGGCGGAACGGGGATAGAAAGGTTAAGCCAATCTACTTCAGTCTGCTTGCTTTTGTGCAGCAAATAAATTTTTCTTGCTCAAAGTCTGCCAAGGTTCCTCTGAAATCAAAAGACTAAAGGTGACACTCCCACAGACAACTCATGGGATACACCCACTGACTGAAATTTGGTCATCATCCGACCCTGTTTCCTGGCTGTCAAAACAAGGGAAAGGTTTTGGGGGCTTCACTTCTTGTAGCCTATCACTCCAGTCAACAGTTAAAGAATATCTAACAGCTTTAGTTTGAATTTTACGTTTTTTGGGGGCTGAGCCCAGCAGCAATGGGCAATTCGACATCACCTTCATCATCGCCCGAATCATTACTGATTCCGGCCTCAAAATCAGCAGTCGATGTTTGTTTGTAACTAGGTAAAGATCAGCATTGGAATAGTCTCGCTTCAAAATTTCTTCAAGATACTATTGCGTCAGAAAAGGGATTCTGGAAGTTGCATAGTTTCTTGATACACCATTTTCCCAGAAAATCTTTGCGAAAAAAAGCTGAACATTGAAAGCATAGCAGCAAAACTACTCCACCAAAACTTGCAACAAAAAACAAAATGGTGTCCAGAAATGGTCCTACCAGAAGACTCTTCGGTCACAGTTGCATTCTGGGATATGCAATAGTCAAAGTGAAAGTCATATTGACCTAGTATTTAGCAGTCAATCTCAGCCGATCCAGTATTCAGAAAGAGGAAATCTCGCTATCGATGTGGTCAGCAGTGGGTTTAGCAGCATGTTGTAAACAAAGTTGGCTTTAATCCTAGTTTAGAGTGTGGCCTGAGTCACAGAACTGAAAATACCTAAAAGAGACTGTGTAGTGTGCAGACTGGCAATGATGAATGGAACTTGCCCTCTCTTACTACAAAGAATGCTGAAAAATGTTTCCATGTGTACTCAAGATTTCTGAGCCAGTTTTTCATGAATAAAACGGATATGCTGTGCCATCAGTGATAATTATTTCTAAAAAAAAAATTAAGGGGTCAGACTCGGTGCGAAAAACTTGTTTCCAAATTTTCGGGGGGGGGGGGGGGGGGGTTCACAAAAATATTTATGGGTTACTCTTTATAACTGCCTGTAAATGTACAGAAAACCACCACCACCAATACGCACACACACACACACACACACACCACACACACACACACACACACACACACACACACACAGAGGCGCATTCTGACTGGCTCACACAGAGAGAAAGAATTAGATAGAAATGGATAAGAGGTGCTATCAACAACGTTCAGACCTGCCATTCACCCCGATTTCGTTGGGTAAACTCCGCGTTTTTTTTAACTTTTTTGTCTGCCATGTTTACTCTTAAAGAAACGAGCATCCGCGGTTGGTCATTTAAATAACCACTTTCTGCCTATACACTTGCTGCTTGCCCAGGCCTACTTATGCCAAGGGCCTCCCCTCCTACCCCATCCCCTCTTCCGCACCGGTACCTACTTCACCTCCTTATAGCCAGTCCAAATAGACTTTACCCAGATCTTACTCTGGTAACACTTTACATCCATTTCCATTCCCCGTTAACCCTCTTCAGTATGCACTTACCTGAGCTTAGTTACGCCGAAAACCATCGGCGAGATAAGTAACTCTCGTAATTTGAACATGGTTACGCATTTAAAAATTAATTTAAAAGAGAGGAAAGGAAATAATGAAATGAAAATCATTTCAAAAATTCCTACGAATATATATGTTGCTATATCATAAGTTTGAAGAATGTCACATGAGCCATTTACTCGGGGGGGGGGGGGGGGGGGGGGGGAATCTTCTTCAGAACTTTCTTCCGAATCGTTGTTTATCATATCTGGAACCTCATCCCAGTCGAAATCTAGGTCACTGTAAGCTTCATCACCCAGCACTTTCACTAAGTCTTATGCTGTAAATCCCACAAATCACAGTATCTTCATTACTAAATCTCATTATAGAACAGCAGAAATCAAGGCTAGCCATGATGAAAAACAGCATTTCGACCACAAAACTTTAAAAATTCATAACTCGAGAACTTTGGCATGTATCGATTCGCGTTTTTTTGCAGACGGAAGTGAATGGCTACAGGAAGAAGGAAGTCACGTTCTCGCGAGACTTCCTTTTCTACAAGAAACATGGCGGCGCCCATTGTTGCCACGTGTTTTACCGGGCGCTGGCAGGCGCTCAGCCATTTGGCAGTGTGATTTCCGGTCGGGCGCTAGCGGGTGCATGCTTGTCAAGAGAATTAATTTTATACATTGGTTGTGCCAGTGTTCATGCTGTAACGGTGACATAGGCATATTCTCCTTTGCTCTTATAGGGTTCATCCTCCTCCTCTTGTTATTATCTTCGGAGCCTGAAAATCTGCATGTTCTTTTATCAGGCTGGAGAACTGTCTTCGAATCTGAGGAATTTAGAGGGAAAACTCATGATTTTCAGAGGCAGGAAAAAAAGGGGGAAAAGGTCAGTTGAAGAAAAACAGAACTGCAAAATGCTTTCGTAGGCAGAGTCTCAAATGGTATCCAGATTTTCCAGTCCAGATTTTTCAGTCCAGGTTTTCATGATCGTACATTCAGCGCTCTGCCACATGTCTTTCTTACGGTATATTTTGCCGTGCTTGAATTTCAGTGGCAGGTGAAGGCAATTTATTAACCGTATTTATGGTTGTGGGTCATGCAAAAGCTTTTTCTTTTGAAGAAGAAATATGATGTCTTGTGCATCATGAATCGTAAATCGGGGCGAGACGTTTGAGAAAGTTAAATTGTCAGTTATTGAAGATTTGATTGAACTGAAATGACCATAAAAGTGGACAGTTTCGGTCATTGGTTTTCGACTTATCAGAAAGTGAAGTTTTTCACTGTATTGACAAGAGCTGAACTATGCCAGTCATGGATTTAACAGCATTCTCAGAACACATGCACTGCAAGAAGCATGTTGATGCTTTAAGAGGACTGTAGTGCAATCAAAGCAGACTGGATTTCTTGATCGGATTGATGTTGATCCCAAGCCCCCATCCCACCCACCTTTTCTCCCAAATAAACAAACATAGATCAGTGATAATTATTTCCTAAAAAGGAAAGGGTCTGACTCGGTATGAAAAACTCGCTTCCAAATTTTCAGGGGGTCACAAAAATATTTAAGGGGTCACCATTAATAACTGCTAGAAAATGTGGTGAAAACACACACACGCACGCATGCACGCACATGAGCGTGCCCTCACTGGCTCACACGCATAAATGCACAGAGAAAGCGATAGAAATACATTCGAAAAGAGGTGTTTATAATAGAAACACATTAGAAAAGAGGTGTTTATAAAAGAGGTAGAAATACATTAGAAAAGAGGTTAATAAGGTTAATAAATATTCTAGACAGTGCTAGATATTATCTATTCATATTCGTGTTCCTGTGTTTTTAAAGTTATCATCTAACATGAGTAAATGTGGCACTACAGTATCTCTTCTGTAGATGACTAGATCTCTCTTAAATTCCTCCACGACTAGTTCGGTGAGACAGTTTATGCATGTAGGTGCGTCTGCCATTGTGTATTTTCTTTTGCTGTGTGCATGAATATTGTATGAATAAGTGCAAATGGTGGATGTAAGCGCATTGAGTTGTACAACAAGAAATGCGCTATATAAGTATTATACATTATTATTATTATTATTATTATTATCAGGATTTTAACAGTGAAACTTGATTTGTGGGATGTTCTCTTCGATTATCATCACAGAATTTCCACTATTTCCTTCAATGTTGAAATATTTTATGGTATGACCAAATTCCAGTCGCCATGCAATGATCGTCAGAAGCCTGGTGGAACCTGCGATGAAACTGTAGACTGGCAATTCCTGCTCTGTGAGCAACACATTTGTACATCCAGAACGGAGCCATTTTGATTATCTGAAATGGTCATGTTGCATAGATCGTTTGACTTTTGTTCCATTCGCTGGATTACCACCCACGAGCCACAGCTGAACTGTCGGATTTTGATTCTGAAAAGCCGGAATTCCTATGGTTTTCCATGCTTTTCCCCATGTAGCTGAATCGCGTGATCTTGTGGTCCAATCATAGACTGGATAGGCCTGGTCTATTTTGACAACTCTTGTTGGTTTTCAGTAGAGAAGAGTTCTCAAGCAGGAGTGTTCATTGATTCAGAACGTTCTAAAACGTCAAGGAAATTTACGTTTTTAACTTTGATCGTGGTGGATAAGATGAAAGCCCTTTTGCGTGATGCGCTGCTCAGAGTTGGAATGTGTACAGGAGAAAATCAGTGCGTCACAGTAAATTTTAGTACATTTTTATGACGCACTGGCCTGAATTCCAGCACGTCAGATGGGAAGTTTATGCATCAGAGACGTACATTTCTGTGTGAGAATTATCAGTGTATATGGATTTTTTTATTTTGACTGTCAGTGTGTGACAGCCCAGATAAGTAATAGGTCTTGCTTGCACCTGTGGTGTGCTTGGTTACGAACAGCAAGAAGTGATATGCACAAAACTACCATCTCTTCAATTACAGAAGCACCAAATACATGAAAGTCTAAGTGGAGGCGCAGAGAAACGGGCTGAAATCCAATGCACAAACTGGTGATGATGAAGGGAACTTGCCCTCTCTGACCTCAAATGGTGATGAGAGAAATTTCCTTGTTTACTCAGATGTCTGAGCCAGTTTGTAGCTTTAGATTTTTTGGAATATGTTTGTAAATACCTTGATCACTGCTCCCGTTGTCTTTGTCTCTTGGATCTTGATGTCAGGGTCTGTTTTTCAGGTGAACGAGGGTCAAGCAGTGTGCTTTTTGTGAGGAATCTCAGTTACGGTGTGGATGAAGAGACATTGAAAGAGGCCTTCCCCAAAGCAACAGCTGCTCGCATTGCCAAGTTCCAAGACACACAGAAACCACGAGGGTAAGTTCAGAGGAGCAGGTGGAACTGTTCGCTAGATAGCACATACTATAATGATGAATGGAACTTGCTCTTTCTTACCTTGAGTAGTGCTGAGAACAGATCCCCTTTATGTGTATACTAAGTTGTGAGCCACCTTTTAGAGCATTGATTGAAAATTTCATATTTTTGTGTTTGGAATGTGTCTTTTTCCCCCCTGTATTTACTAGTTATTGCATAATGGTATATTTTGGTACGTTTTAGTGATGAACTGGCCTGAATTCCAGTGTGTCAGACAGGAATTTTATGCATCAGAGATGCACATTTATGTGAAAAAATTGCCACTGTTTAGTGTTTTATATTTCTATGATTTAGCTTGCTCATTGCCTATTTGAGCCTTTGAGGGAGAGTAGAAACAATGCCATTCACCTCCAGACTGTGGAAACTTTTTTTTGTGGGCCATTTGAGCCTCTGGCACAGAATGCTTGGCTAGAGAACTATACAGGACATTCTGTGAATAAAGGAAGGAAAACAGTGACTCGGATGAGCATGTTCCCACCACACTATTCAAGATTCAGGTGTTTGTTTGGAGAGACAAATATGAGAAAAAGTAGTTTTGTATTATTTACAAGTCCTGTTTGTTTGGACAGACAAATATGAGAAAAAGTAGTTTTGTTTTATTTACAAGTCCCGAACACTGGGATGCCCTCCTTCCTGTCCATACAGTTTGGAAAAGTTGTCAAAGACTGAGCTAGTTCTTACTGGGCGCGCAGTATTGTGAACTCATAAAGGATAATCACTTTAGCTGGCATTTGGGAACTGAGGCGAAGCTGGTGCCCTGATCTCCCCTTTTTTTCCCCCTTCCCAATCCTGATAATATGGCAGTGTTCACGCTCATTTGGCATAAGGCATTGATTTGGACAGGCAAGTTTATTGGAAAAATATTTCAGTTGCAAAAAAAAAAAAAAATTTAATTGAAGATGTCCACAAATAATAAAAACTGGCTGAAACATTGAATTGAAACCATGATGCATCAGAAGTTAACAGTCATTGGAATATTTTCATTGTTGTTTTTTTGAGAAGTAATGTATTGTTTAGATCATGATTTGACTTATCTATACTACGCACAAAAAGTTAAGGATCAGTATGTGAAAACAGGTGCGTAATAAACTCAGTTCGCTACTGTTATTTATTTCTTAGTCCAGCCATATTGTCATGAATTCTTGTTCAGCTGTAAGTGGGCGATGTTGTGTTAGTGCGAAAATTGCACGGGATTCTCTACTACTGAGCTGGGCCGCAAACGGAAAAGCGGAAACTTGCGAAAAATGACCTTGTTTTGGACCGTTCTGCCTGAACACATTGCACTTGCCAGATGGAAAAACCATTATGCACGTGCAAGCACTGCTGTTTATGTGTGAGATGCTGTCGCTCGCTTGGCTATATAAGAAGACATTCCACCAGTAGTACGCCTGATCTGACAATGCCTCCACGACGAAAATTAAGCGAGTTGGATAGGGGACGAGCTGTTGCATGGTTCCAAGATGGTGTACCCAAGCGAGAAGTGGCCAGACGACTTCATGTGTCCATCTCGGTCATTGTCCGACTGATTCAACGCTTCACAGCCACTGGGATTGTCCATGAAAGACGCAGATCTGGTCGACCGAAGAAGACAACCCCACGTGACGATTGTCTCATTGAACGACAAGCCCTGCAGACAAGAACAGCCTCTTCCAGCATAATTCAAAGGCAGTTCAGGGTGGCTACTAACTCAACATCAGCCAGCAGACCATACGGAACCGCCTACATGGGTTTAATCTCCATTCTCGTCGCCCAGCAGTACGGCCACGCTTAACTCCAGCCCATAGGGCAGCACGCCGCGCCTTCTGCGCACGTCACGTGAGGTGGACACGTCAGCAATGGTCCCAGGTCCTGTTCAGTGATGAATCACGCTTCACCCTTCACCACAACGACGGCCGACTGAGGGTCTGGAGGCGCCCAGGGCAACGCTTTACTGACGCCACTGTCCAAGAAAAGGTGGCCTTTGGTGGAGGTTCTGTAATGGCCTGGGGGGCCTTCAGCCTTCACCACAGAACACCCTTGTATCATGTACAGGGTAACCTGACTGGCATCCGATACCGGGATGAGATCCTTCGACCGCTGGCTGTGCCTACACTGCAGCAGATAGGACTGAGGGCTGTCTACCAGGATGACAATGCTCGCCCCCACAGGGCAAGGGTGGTCAACGACTTCCTGCAGCAGTCTGGAGTCAACAGAATGGAGTGGCCAGCATGCAGTCCCGATCTCAACCCGATTGAGAACCTCTGGGATGAGCTGGATCGCAAAGTGAGGAGCCACCCCCCTCCCAGGGATGTCCAACACCTCTACCAGATGCTGCAGGCTGAGTGGCAGGCGCTTCCACAGAGGATCTTCACCAACCTGGTCAACTCGATGAGGACTCGCTGCGTCGAGTGCCAGAACAGCCATGGTGGTTACACGCATTACTGAGCTTTTGGGAGCATCAGTATGCCCTGTCTTGTGATTTCAATGACTTTGGGAAATCAAATTTGGATACGTACCCACTTTAATCAAATGTACACACCAAACGATTGCTCGAGATTGAAGGCAATTGTGTATCGTTATCACTAAAGAATGGAATTAAATGTTGGCCAAACTTCAACGCATTGACTTTCTTATTTTGACAGTTATGAATGTTTGTGAAAGTGATCCTTAACTTTTTGTGTGTAGCTTAGTTAACTGCTGCCCTTCATTGAGCAACTCTGATTCTAAATCCTCATGGGAGCTGTTTATTTTCTTAATGATACTAATCGCTGATCATATTGTGAGAAGGATATTGCTCTTTTCCAGATTTGGTTTTGTAGAGTTCGGCAGCCCTGACGATGCTGCCAGTGCTTACGATCAAATGCAGAGCACAGAAATCGATGGAAGACAAGTTACCCTTGACTTCGCTTCACAAGGTAAACTTTCTGGGCTTGTGTGTATGTGAAATGGTTTATATTTTATAAGGACAGTTACATAATTCATTCAGACTGGGGAACTCTCCTTGGATCTGAGGATTTCTGAGAAAGCCACCTGATTTTCACAGGAAGGAAAAACAAAAATCAGAGGGGAAAAAAGTCTGCTGCAAAAAAATCAACTGCTTAACTCATTGCCGCCTCGTCGATCACCTGGCGGGCGATGGGTTGAGTGCTTGGCACTGACGCGTCGCCCGCCAGGTGATCGATGATTTACTCATTTTCATATGTAGCTGTGCGGTCTAAGGGAAACAATCTTGGTATCTGCAGAAAGCTGAGGATTTCCTCTGTTAGGTGGTACTCCCCCTTGGTGTATATATTGCGTTTAATTCTACTTTTTCGCTCATATTATGGGATAGCTGGAGATAACTCTGGCTGCCCTTGTTCATCATGTTGTCGGCACCGAAGCGTCAGCGAGTGGTAGCGAACAGAAACATCTTATTTCAAGAAGTAATTGAAAGAATAATGGAAGAACGATCAAATGAAGAACTGGAACTGTTTTCTGAACTTGTCGAACTTTTCCGAACTGTTTTCCGAACTTACCGAATCGGACAGAGAGGATATGAGTGACTGGTGAGTTGCACATACCAAATGATGATGAAATTTTTGCATTTTTTCTTCAGATATGTGACAGCAGCACTCTGTTTGAGGTTTGGACCATGCACACAGCTGTGTGTGTGAAAGATACGTTGTTTTTATGTGTTTGCTACACATTGTGTTGACTACAGTTATGATCATATTGATTTTTCATCCATACCTACGTGGAGAAAAAGTTCTTGCTGATACCTGTTTGCCTACACTTTTCAAACCAGTGGCGAGTGAAGTGTGTACTGAGCACAGGACTAGTATTTTTTTTCTAAAAGAACATGATTTGAAGTTTTTAAAAACATAATATTTATTGTTGTATTCGGTTTGGTTCTGTCTGTATATTTTTTGTAAAAAATACCCAAAATAGTGCGTCTCAGCGTGCCACAGTTGTGGCAGAAAGCTGCGTCTGCATCGAGTTAACACTTTTGAGTCTCATACTGTATCCAGTTTTTCCAATCCATGTTTCCATGATTCTACATTCAAGAGTTGTTGCCTGCAGTTGTTACAGTACATTGTGGCGCTTCTACATGCATTTGGTGGGCAAGTATGTAGATGAACGCGATCCATTCAGCCATTTACTGCTCGTGTATGATGCACAGGCTTCGTCCTTTTGGGGAGGAGGGGGGGGGGGGGGGGGGGATAAATTGAATCATCATGAAGTGGGGTGCAGAAGACATGGTTGTCAACTGCTGGAGATGGGAGTGGACTGACAAGACTACAAAAGTGAGCAATTTTGATCTGCAGTTTTTTTTGTTTTGTTTTTTGCTGTCCCAACCTCTGCGCCACCTCAGAGGCAGTGCACCCACGCCGCTCATTCCGACACCCCATCCACAGCCACAGCCCGGTCGGCCCCACCGCAGCCCCGGCACCGGCAATCCACAGGGAGCAGTCAATGTCAAGTCAAGAGGCAACCCACCGGAGGAGACACTGCACTGCTGCCGAGTCACTTCGGTGGTGTTCAGTGGCGCCTGTTCTGATCTAACATACGCAGGACACCACCTACTAAGCCCCCTACTGACGACAATAATTGCTTAGTCGCGGAGCTGGCGTCGGTGAGCTGTCCCTCCGGAGGGTGCCACCACGTCCGTCCGACAGCCACCATGGACTCGCCGATACCGGTGACCCCGACGGAACCAAACCAAGGCCACAGACGTGGAGAGGACATCGAAATTGAGGTCACCATAGAGCAGGGCATGAAGGGACACAGAATTTGAGACATTTTTTTTATTATGCTGATCGATGAGAATGAGGATGATTACGATGATGCTACGGATTTCCATTGTGGTCTGAGACTACATGACAGGGCTGTACTCTACGCTTCCTTTCATAATATATCCCGGCGTCAACCAGGCCCGAGAGATACAGGCACCTGCAGTGTTGGTCAGGAAACATGAGCAACACTCTCAGGAATGCATCCATTAAGTGCATGAAACTCGACTGTGTGGTCCCAGTCTTCCCAACTGAGTCCGCAGCAAAGTCAACTCTGGGTAGGAGCCGGTCGGGGCAGAAAAACCCACATGACTCTGATGGGATTCAAACCCATGACCTCCCAGCCTGGAGTCCGTGACGCTAACCACTTCGCCACGGCGGCTGGTTGATCCGCAGTTTTTGACTTGTTTTGGGAAAATGAACAATTAGTGAGTGGCACTTTGTTACTGTTCACTTTGTTGAAAAGAGCTGAACTACATTTCTCTGGTTTCAGCAGCACTCTTTGAAGGCATGCACCCTTTTGCATGGAGGTTGAGAAGTACGTTGATGCTTCAAGAGCACTGTACTGCAATCAGAACAGACTGGATTTCTTGATTTGATCAATGCTTTGCAACCTCCCCCCCCCCCCCCCCCCCCCCCCCCCCCCTCCATTTTTTTTTTTTTTTTTTAACGAAAACACAGATTTTTTTTTTTTTTCCCAACTCTTGAGTACTGAGTATAGAATATAGACTGGTTCCAGAGTTCTTACTACAGTACTATTCCTTTCATTCCTGGGATTCTGGGGGAAATTTCAGTATAAAAGAGGTACTTATTTGAACCCAACTTTTAGTTTTCTTACATCTAAGAAAATATTCATTGTTATAAAACCATTGTATGCAGAATTGAACACAGATTTTCATGAGAGTCAAAGATTGAACTCGAGTCGGTGCTGCGACAGACAGATGATGACAGACCTGACATTTAGAGTGTCACCTGTAAGCAAAACCAATAGACACACACAAACGAATAAATACACCAGACAGACGCATGCACAAGTGTGTAAACTTACATTCTGGAGTTCCCCTGATCTCTGACACTTGTATGTAAAGGACGAGGTATCCATTCACACACAGTCACATTGCCTTTGGTGTCACAGTAATTGTCACATCAGTAGTAATCACACATAAGTCACTAATTGCACAATGGTGTTCATGTTTGCTCAGAATCACATCTGCACAAATGTAACTAAAAACATTAAGCAAAAACCAACTGACTGGACTTCTACGTGTCATGAACTACTGCACACTGTTAACACATCAGTGAGTGTGTCTTCTTGTCACTTTGTCATATGTTACACATTGTCATAGGTAACAAGAGTGTGGTAACTTTTGTGGCAGTTGTGTTGACTGCAACAAAGATACACACATCATTGTTGTCTTTTGTTCTCTGAAAGGATTGTCCTTGTCAGAAACCCCTGGGTGCAGTCTCTTCTAATGTTTGTGTTGTGCCACACAAACTTCACACCTTTGGTCACTCCCCTCTCCCCTGACAGGCCAGAGGTCCAAACCATCCAAGCGGATATTATTCATGTTTGCATCATCTCTTGGTCAGCCCACTGGTGGTTTCTCCACATACTGTCCTTGCACTAACTGGTGGGCTAGGTCCAGCCGTAACAAAAGGATGTCATGTTTGAGGGTATTGTGATCGATGACGTGATCTAACAGGTTAGCATTGTAGAGACTGGTCTCCAGCAGTTTTCTTTCTACTCTCCTATACCATGTCATGTTCCTCATTGATTTAATTCGTCTCGTCATCTGGTCAAGTTTGTCTACACCATTCATGTGCTGGAGCATATGCAGTGACAGTAGGTGGACAGAGAAGCTGAATTTCTGTCCTGTCTTTTTGTCGTCTGGTGACAACCTGTGGTTCATCCACTTCAGGGGTGTGGGCTGTTGATAGGTGATGAACCATCCGTTTATCCTTCCACGCTGTCGCCAGCATACAGGAATCGTGGCATTGTTGCCACTCACTTGCGCCACGGGGAAGTCTTTTGGTCTCTGAAGAGGACTGGATGAGATCCTGTGGGTAGCCAGTCCGATTGGATCGCATAGTTCCACTCAGGTATGTCTTCTGGCTGGCTAGGTATTTCGCCAAAACAGGTGAAGTGTAGAAATTGTCATTGTAGACTACGTGTCCAACGTTGTGTATGGGTTTAGTCAGGCCTATCACTACTTGAGCACTCGGTCCCATCAGTCGATGTACTTGTGGTCCATACCTCCTGGTGTACACCTCCCAGTTGAAGTAGTAAGCAGTAACGGCATCAGCACACACCCACAATTTGATTCTGAACTTGACAGGCTTGTCTTTCATGAACTGCTTGAAGCCAAGCCTGCCTTTAAATGTTACCATTGCTTCATGGAGTCACATGTTCACGAGGAGTGTATTCATTTCTAAAAATTTGACAGCACAATGTCCAGTATGTATCAAATTTTGTGAAGTTTGTTAGCAGCATTGACCGGCTCTTTTGGATCAACAAAATACAGGCAGCGCTTGATTTGGAAAAACCTGTCACGACTCATAATCTGTCCAAAATGGGTGTGCAGAAGGAAATGATTTGCACCTTGATGCCAATAGTGGTGATCATGGTCAAGCTTCATGATGTCTTTTATGATCAGAAGGCCATAGAAAGCCTCCAGTTCTTCCACTGTCAGTGGTTACTGTTTCCCTTTGTTTTTCTGTGGTTCCTGTTCTCTTCGTGTTCTCGTTTGCAAAATCTACCAAGTCCGAGAAAACTTGATCTGTGCAGTACAGTTTGAAGCACTCAACGGGTGTTAGAGAACTGTCTAGCACTCACACTGGCCCTGGCCGTCTGGAATATGTTGGATGGACATTGTTATCCTGTGGAGGTAGAATGTACTCCCCATATGTCCACTCAAAGTGTGGGCAACGATGATGAAATAATGGTGAATTTTTGTCATCAAGATCGTCACTGTCACTATTATCTGCCTGACTTGTGATTGCGCAGACCTGCCAACCATTACGCATTTCGCGTAATTTATTACGCCCAAGTGATAATTCTTATGCCCTTACGCATTTAGCCAAAAAATTACGCATTGAAAGTTTTCAACAACAAAAAAGAAAAAAAAAAAGAAAACGGACGAAAAAATCAGCTCTTGTACAGACACGCACGGCGCCATGCGTATAACCAGTAATTTTCAAGAAGCGTTTCTGGTCATGCGCAGTTCGTTTCACCATCTTTACCATTCAGCAAAGTTGGCGTCCTTTTGAAGTTTTAGCTATGAAAATGTCGAAACGTGGAGTAGAAAGTTTTGGACAAGATGCGAAAAAGAAAAAAACTTGGTCAAAAGTTCTGAAAAGAATACTCGGGAAAAGTTCCCCTGCATACGACTTTCGGCACGGTGTACCCCTGCGAGTTGGACTTTACAATTTCCCATGGCGGGATGATGGATGTGAAGCGTCACCTTGAGTCACGCAAGCACATCGATTCCTCTAACGCGCCCAATTCTTCCAGCATCACACAGTTTTTTCAGACTGTAGACACCTCAAAAGAGGATGAAATGAGGAAAAGGGTAATTCAGGCTGAAGCATTGGTGGCCAGATTTTTCGTTGAGCACAACATTGCTCTTAGCGCAGCCGACCATGCATCCCAGCTTTTTAAAGAAGCGTTCTCAGATTCGGAGATCGCCAAACTGTTCAAGAGCGGTCGAACAAAGACAACACACATTGTGAGGACCCTTGCCATGGAAGCCCAAACTGCTGCTGCATCTCAACTGCAGAATGGACTGTGTGTTGGGGACTGATGGAAGTCAGGAAAGAGGGGGGGGGGGGGGGGGACAAATTCTTTCCTGGGATGGTGCGATACTTAAAAAAAATGACACAATCGCCACTGAGCTGATAGCCAACCCCACATGCACAGAGTCAGCAACAGGGGAGAACATTTTTGAGGTTGTTTCTGTGTGCACTATCGAGCCTTGGTGTGCCATGCCATGATGGTGTAGGGGATTTGTGTGTGTTTCCAGTGTATTCTACATTTTCATAATTTGTAAGGATTTCTTGTGACACTTAAAAAGAAAAGCTTGTTCTTGAAGAAAAGTAAAGTTCACAAAAATTGTGCGAACAATTTCATCGCATCGTGTTTGTTTGAGAAAAGGTAAGTGTCGCGCTTGATTACTCTTAGTTCTCAGAAATTACACATTTCTGCCTCACTGAGCTTCAATTCTTACTCATTGGTGTCTTAGGGGGTTGGCAGGTCTGATTGCGTCAAGCTCTGCCCTCTCTTCCTCATTCAACTCAAAGAGATCAAACTCATTGAAATTATTGTAAAAATCTTCAAAAATTGGTCTGTCGTCTTCTGCCATCTTGTTCAGAAACGTGCAAGAGAAAGTGAGACGAAGCAAAACTACCACCCATACTTATAAAATAAAATATAAAACCAGGAAACTTAAACTTTTTCATGGTAAGGGGAAGCCAGCACAAGCTTTCTCTAAACATGTCCGGTGGTACTGCTATGAGCTATTATTGGCAGGTGGACAGGTTTATTAATAACCCTCGTGAGGTCCTGCTGTTGCCAAAAAATTGGCTGGCAGGACAGTGGAAGGGATGGGAGCTCTCAGGTGAGGTTTAGCTCCCTGTCATATTCAAGGGTACTTTTTAGCCTTGCCGATAAACCGGCGTGTCGTATTTAAAGGGTTAATGGTGTGATAGCCCAGATAAAATAATATGCAGTATAGTCTGCTTTTGTGTAAACAACAAGGAAGGAGATGCACAATAATTGTGTCCGCAGTAAAGGCTATTGGTTGTTCATTACTCAGTAGTGTGCATGACTGTTGAGACAAATACCAGTGTTATTTTTTTTTTTTGTTTAGAAATTTATTAAAATTAAGTGTGCATGCCTCTGTGTGTGTGTGTGTGTGTGTGTGTGTGTGTGTGTGTGTGTGTGTGTGTGATTTCCTTTTGGTTTCCATATTTGCCGCATAGTGATTTGCCTGTGATGAGAGACGACAAAGTAAGTCTTCAAAACTGCTAAAATTCCATTTGGGGGGGGGGGGGGGGGGGGGCGGTGGGCTTGGCTTGGCCTCTCCCCTGAACCCCCAGGGCGTTGCTCCTGGAACCCACTGGCGCCTAGGGGTTCGGAGCTCTAGTCTTTTTCAGAGATTTTTCAAATCAGCTGTTCTCCAGTCTGCATGCAAATGGAAACCGCAAGTAGAGAGAGACTGGTTTTTGTTTCAGCAGACTGCTATCAAATTGATGTTTTCTTTGTGTTAAATTATAATTGCCCGCTGTTTTTAAATTTTGATGTCTTGAGTGAAAAATAAAGTGCATAAAAAAATATGATACTAAACATATTGCAGATTGAAAATTGTTGGATTTTCCAAAATGTTAGAGACATAACACGATCACAAAATGGTTAATTGATTGCAGGAGGGCGAGGTGGAGGTGACCGTGGTGGAAGAGGGGGCCGTGGAGGTTTTGGCGGTGGTCGTGGAGGCTATGGCGGTGGTCGTGGAGGTTTCGGTGGTCGTGGTGGACGTGGCGGACGAGGAGGTTTTGGTGACCGTGGGGGTCGAGGTGGACGTGGCGGCAGAGGGGGTCGTGGCGGAGGTCAGTATACACACACACACACACACACACACACACACACACAGAGTTATAGTCAGAATGGACAATGTTTCTTTTTCCTTCGTTGGACTTGACAGGTTTTTTTTCCGTAATTTCTTGGGAGTAGAATTTAGTTTAAATTATAAAGCCTCTGTTAACCTGTAGGCAAATTTAATTAACCTTCTTGATTTGGATAATGAACAGACTGGAAATTGCAAGTGGAAGCCATCAGGGCATATGTATATCTCATAGCTAAATAGGGCAGTTCACTTCTTGCATCCTAGTGGCAACAAAGCAGATCTACCATGCATTGCATAAAAACAAGGCTCTAAGAAGAGGACAACTGAACTGTTCCTGGTGTTCAGATCGGGACCAAAAAACTAATCCATTAATATGATTACAAGCTCTGAATGAATTGTATAACGTAAACTCTGAAGTGGTCAACACTGAACTAATTTTTCCTTTTTTTTTCCCCTTTCGCATTACAGGCTTTGGTGGCTTTGGAGGAGAACCACAGAACAAGAAGAAGAAGTTTGATTCTGACAGCGAGTGAAACTGGGATGTGGGAGCGATAATTACTGCATGATGTCATAATTACCGCATGATGTCTTGAAGTGAAATTGTATGACGGATGGAAGTTCATATTATCAGTGTCATGAAATGCAATCATGTGATAAGTGAAAGTGCTTGAGAATGAAAATTGAAAGCATGTGGATGGAAAGTAAAATTGTGAAGATGATGAATGAATGTTACTTTGAGGACAGCAGTTTACAACAGATGTCCGATACTGTTTGATCATCATGTCCATCATAAAATTACTGAATAAAAGTGAAATTGATTTGTGGGCTGTCATACATTTTGTTTTAACTAGTGGTGAACTGTCGCTCTCCTGATAATTTTTCTTTTTTGGTAAGCATCTATCTGTCTGTCACAAATGTACACGTACATGTATGTGAGCACTCTTTCACACATACTCAGACATGTGTGCGCACACACAGACACTCAACATGCAGACACATGCACACTGATCCACACTGATACTTAACACACACACACACACACACACACACACACACACACTTTAAATCGTTGAAAAACGAAGTGCCATCCTAAACTGAGGCAGATTTAGTTCTTGAGGCCTGTGTATTGCAGGGACAGACCTGATGTTCTTCTTTTGAATCATTTCCCACTAAATGACATGCCTGTTAAAACAAATGCTTTGGTCCTGGCAGTAATATGGAGGGGGGAGGGGAGTGGGGTGAACAAGAGAGATTAAGATGGCAAGAGTGACAACCTAAGACGGGGTTCGTATGCTCCTTGAAATGTTGAGAGCGAATTTCAAGGCCTTGAAAATCAATAAAATGGGGTTCTGTTGATCAAACCTGCTTGAAAACCTTTGAAAATCAAGGCATCGGCTCAAGAATTTATAACGTGGCAAAAAATGGCAGTGTGGTTTTTCTGCGTTCAGCTTGATGAAAAATTATTTTAAAACAAATTTTTACAACATTGTTGCAATCCCACATTGTTATGTGCTATTTAACCAAGGGAGATAATTTGTAACTTTGGCAATTTTAAAACTCTACGCATGTGCGAAGGCCTGGCGCTTCCTGCTTGTTCAGTTCCTTGTGACTGCTGGTTTGTGAACGAAGCTTCAAAATACTAAGGAGGGGGGGGGGGGGGGGGGGGGGGGGAATGTGCGTTCAACCGTCTGTGGTTGGATAAACCGAGTTTTCTGACTTGGTGAGAGAAGACAAAGCAAACAAATATGCCTGCTACTGCACAGTGTGCAAAAAAAGTTTTGATGTGCGAGCAATGAGCAAGAGTGCCCTAGTTAGCCACAGCAAAGGAAAAAAGCACATGGCTCTATTGCCGTCGGGCAAATCTTCGGCATAATACCCATTCACACTTTCTTACAAACAATACGGCAGCAGCAGCGTCAAATGCATTTACGCATGTGTTGTAGCCTTGAATTTAAAAAAAAAATCCCCATGAAAACTTGAATTTTGTTCTTGGGGGTCTGTAGGAGCCCTGTAAGACATTATGAACTTGAATCTGGTTCCACATCTTTTTATAACAGAAGTTGGGAGATGTGAGGGCCTTCTAGTGTTCGGACAGGTAAATATGTCATAAACTTATTATTAGTGGGAAAATCCCATTTCTCATACTTGGCTGTCCAAACAAATGCCTGAATTTGAAAAGGAGGTGGGATGAACGTTCTCGCCTGCTTTAGGGAAGATGTGAGCACAGACATGTTGATCCCAGAATCAGCAATGAATTTTCAATGGCCTCTATTAGCCCTATGCAAATTGTCTACTGTGGCAAACCTAGAATTCAATTAGTCTGTTCTCCCTCAAAATAGACGAGCAGCAACCTAAAACAAAAGTTGCCAATCAAACATGTGACCGTAACATACAAAGAAAACAGGGTCTGTACTCCAAAACAAGGGAAGCAATCAATCAATGGATGTGTTGCTGCATGAACAATGGCAATGGACTTAAATAGTCTGGGGCCATTAGATGTTCTGCCATGTCCGAGATAAAATCTTTAGTGTTTGAGATTTCCAGCTGGCGTACTAACAGAAGGGATAGAACTTGCCTGTGGATTGCAGAGAGAGCCTGGACCTCATGGGCCCATGTATTTGTTTAGTGGGGAGTGGTGTAGGAGGGGCTGGGGGGCTGATACCAGTCTTTTTCTCCAATGTATTGAAAGACTTGAAAAGGCAAAGTGTGGGTCAGTAATAGTCTGCCAGGTGTGTAGGTTGGAATTGCAGCTTGGCTTTCCAGTTTAAACTCTTAGCACACTCAACCAGATCAACACCACTTCAGGAGGAGCATGCTTGTCGTATAACTATGAAACCAAAAGTTGATGAACAACCAACCAATGAAATGAAACAAACATACCTCTCTCCCATAACACATAATGAAGTAATGACAGTAGTGATGGGGGGGGGGGGGGGGGGGGGGGCAGGAATTCTGTAGTGTAAGGGAGGGTCCATCCAACCTTAATGAGCTGCAGCATACTTCAAATGTGGGGAGGTATTCCAGGTGCGGGCTGTTGCTATCGTTCTTGTCTTTTCTGTACCTACTTGGCATGCATGAACGAATAGGGACATGGTTACACACAGGTACGCACAAAATCGTACATGGCATTATGAGTGGTTAATATTGGATGTTGTTTCCGTTTCATCTCCCAGCTATGATGAAAATGATGCAACAGAGTTCCCCTTTGGTCTGGATCTTCTACATGAAAGAGATGCTCTCAACGCTTCCTTTCATAAAGTTATCTCGCCATCGTCCAGGCTCAAAAGATACGGACAAAAGCACCGTTGGTCAGGAAATGATAATCACACTTTCACAGACGCATTCATGATCAGCTCTGGGTAGGAGCTGAACAGGGAAGAGAAATTCAACAAATGAATGCCTTTGATGGGGCTCAAACGCATGATGAACTCTCGGCCAACAGTCGGCAATGCAAAGAACCACTGTTCTACAGCAGCTGATACATATTGGTATCTCACACACATGGCTGCTTCTTTTTGATTGATTTCAGCGAGTTGTTTCCTGTGCATTGAGCAGGGTATTACGGTGGTCGTTTATTTGTCTGCTTGCAAGATAACTTGGAAAAAAAAATCTTTTGGTGAGATACTTTGTTGTTGAGTCTTCTATGGTGGATCATTATCCGCAATATGATTTGAGATCTTTTGGTGCAATGATTGACAATGTCGACAGGGAAAAATGCTCGCAAGCAAGTAAAAACTAGAATGTCCAAGACTGGGACACGTGCAGGAGATTGTACATGTGCAAGGTTTGCACTTTTCCTTTCAGGCGCTGTTTTCAGTTCATTTTAAGTTTAGTTTTCTTGTAAGTCTTAAGTGTTGTCCAAAATACAAAGATGATGATTCAAACAAATGATAGGAAGTTTGTGTAACAATGCCATTTCTTTCAGCAGCACAATCTACCTCTTTCCATGTCGCTACTCCTTAGACCCTCTATTTTTACTCCCCATTTTGGTATTTCCTCTCCCATTCCCCATCCCACTCTTCCCCATCTCTTCACCCCTTCCTCGTTGCTCTCAAAGGAAGCAGTTGAAGGTAAATGATGCTTTACTGCCACGTCTGACATGACTAGTACCCCGAGTCCCTTGAACTGTATGTATACTCAAGAAAATGTCAAGATATTGTTTTTTGGCTTCAGGGAGAATTTGACAAAATGGCAACAACTACGGATGATTTCAGGTCTCACTTAATCCAGAACGTAGGTACTTTTGATTCAGTTAAAACCTGTCATATTCAAATAAAACCGATCATACATTTCTCTCATCATTAGATCACAGCACTCATATAACTTGAAAATACACCCTCTCCTTAAAAAAAGAATAGCCATCAAAGCACTTAATTTCCAGTCTCACTTAAAACAAAAGTGAACAATTCGTTTTCTACCATCTGCCATGTTTTTCACGCACAGACGCGTCCAGGTTCGTTCTATCGCTGTCCCTGCACTAGGACTCGACAGTAAAACTATCACTATTTAGCCATGAGGCAACCCACTTGCAAAGACATAGCACCGTTGCAGCCAAGTCACTTGGGTGGTATTCCGTGGTACCTGTTATGGACCGACACGGTCAGGATGCCGGCATGGTCATCACCCAGTTGCACAATTAGCAGACATCATCTCTGTCACTTATCAGCAAATATCATATAGTCAGGAATCATACGGGAGGAAATGCAGCGAGAGACAGGAGTTGTGGGGGGAAGGTGGAGGATTTGTAAAACATTTGAATAAACTTCATACACGCTCATTCATACAGTTGCACGTTTCCCCCTCCCTCGCTCTTTCTGTCTCCCCCTCTCTCGCTCTCTCTGTCTCCCCCTCTGTTTCCCCCTCTCTCGCTCTCTCTGTTTCCCCCTCTCTCGCTCTGTCTCCCCCTCTCTCGCTCTCTCTGTAAGCAGTTGTACATGATTTTATTTTCTCCTTGGCGTAGTCCTTCTGTGGCTGAATACCGTCAATGACGTATAAAGGATCTTTGTTTTGTAGACTAGGTGAGCCTGCCAGGATTTGCATGGCCCAAATTTGTCTCAGGAAGGAAACAAAGAGAGTACTAGAGTAGTACTGGGGCGAAGCGTTCACTAAAGGCAATTATTATTAGCTCTTCTAATTATTTCCTTTAGTTCTTTGAGTGTTGAGTATTGACTTGTGTGTAGGGTGGTTGTATTAACCAAAGGTCGTTCAGAGAAACGAAGAACGAGGTTCTAGCCATAACTCTCACAGAAGCTATCGTTTAAGATTAAGGCTCCTTTGTGTTAGGAACACTACCATTGTGTACTCATAGTGGTTGATAGATCAGCTATTTACGGACTTTTTCCGGGTTTATAAGCATAACTGGTTTAGTGGTGCTAAAACATATCAGAAACAAAAAATATGGCTGAAGAAAGTTTTACCCCTATAGAGAAACTAGTAAGTTTGGGGGGAAAATGGGATATACAGGAGATGAACTGCATAAGTTCATAGAAACTCAGCAAAAGATCGAGAGATGAAAGGGCTGAGAGAAGAAAGTTGGAAAAGGAGCATATAGAGGCAGAAACTGCTGCATCGAAGGCTAGAGCAGATGCAGAGTGTATAGCAGCCAAGGCAAGAGCAGATGCAGTGAGTGCAGCTAGGGCAAGAGCAGAAGCGGAATCAGAGACTTTAGCCAAATAAATTGAGTTGGAAAGAATAAAATCCGAAAATCGTAGTGAAATAGACACCAGTTCTGAGCCAGTGGGCCGCAGACTAAGTTCTGTCCCTAGACCCAAACTCCCGCTTTTCAGAGAAGAAACTGATTCGATCTATGCCTATATCAGTCGTTTTGAATCGTTTGCCGAGCACAAGGGCTGGCCTGAAGATGACTGGGCAATAAACCTGTCTGCCTTGTTGACAGGCCGTGCATTACACACCATTTCCACCTTGCCCAAAGGTGATCAGAGGGATATTGACAAGGTAAAACAAGCAGTACTAAAGGCATATGATTTAACTGAAGAAGGTTTTAGGTGTAAGTTTCGCGAGGCGAAAATCGAACAGGGTGAGACATACACACCGTTCGGAGTTAGACTGGATCACTACTTTAACAAGTGGGCAGAACTTAGTGGAGTGGACTGTGATTTTGAAGGCCTTAAGACACTGGTGATGAAGGAACAGATACTTGATGGTTGTGGGCCGGGCCTCACAATACACAACAAGGAAAAGAATGCAACAACAGTAGCCGAGGTACTGGAGGCGGCAGAGACTTACCGTGAAGCGAGGCGTGATTTGCCTCAACAAGAGGAAGGCCCGGAGGCATATCCAGAGGATAGCAGGCCAGCACATTCTTCACACAATGGATCCAGAGTACTCGCCCGTAGACCCATGGTGTCACGTGAGCAAACAAGGGTGAAGACCAGCAGCCACGTGGATAAGGCTGTAGACAAACGTACCTGCTTCTTGTGCAATAAGACAGGACACTTGGCTAGGGATTGCATATTCAAGTCAGAGAAAGCAGCTGCAATGCGAGTCAGGTCAGGAGAGAGGCAGGTAGAAAAGGAAGAGAAAGATGACAGTGTCGTTTTGTCTGGATTGTGTTGTGTGTTCACAGATTCAGGAGATAACATGGATGTGCACAAAGGCAGAGTAGGGGAAAATATGGTTAGCGTCATTAGAGACTCTGGGTACACAGGTGTAATGGTGAAGGAATCCCAGGTTAAGAAGGGACAATTCACAGGTAAAACACAGAAGTGTAAGCAAATTGATGGAACAGTATCAGATTTTAAAACAGCCAGGCTGTTCATTGATACACCATTTTATAGTGGGATTGTATAGGTGTTTGGCCATCCCAAAGCCACCGTATGATGTGGTAATTGGGAACATCCCAGGGGCACGTGATTACCAAGACCCCAGCCCTGATTTCTGTGTTGAATTAGAGAAAAGCAATCACGGGAGGGAAAGGCCACTTCAGAAGGCAATGGAGCGTGTCCAGTGAGACTCACCCAACTCTGTTACGGGCAGAACAAAAGGGCGACTACTCGCTCAGAAAACTGTTTGGTTTTGCTCACACAGGGCAGACGAAAGGCGTTAAGGAAGGCACCATCAGTTTTGAGCTGAAGGATGGGATATTGTACCGAACTTTCACTCACTCGAGTTCAGGGAAGATGAAAAGACAGATCGTTGTGCCTACGAAACGCAGGAAGGCACTGATGTCAGCAAAACATGTGACGTCAGCCTCAGGCCATCTCGGTAAGAAGGCCACACAAAAGGAAGTGGCGAGGGAGCACGACTGGCCTGTTATCCTAGGTGATATCAAGCATTTCTGTGCACAGTGCAACACATGCCGCAGGGTACGGCAAGGTGTGTTAGGGTGTAAAGAAGGTACGACCGGGCCAGTCTCAGTGATGATATGTCACCAAAAGGGGACCGTAGGCTAGATTCAAATGGTCAGGCAAATCAGCGAGTAGTGTGCGTATGTGTCTATTGCCGCATCGTGTATGCCTGGTGGTGCCGGTGGCTGGTAAAAAGAGAAAGGGAGAGAACTTCCATAGAAACATAATGTTTATATACGACCACACTACTTAGAGCTGGTGGAAATTTCAATTTTTCGTTGATATTTGTTTCATTTTTAAGTGTATATATTCATTTTCCACTAATTGTAATTACAAAATGAATCTTGCGTGTGTTCTCTGGTGTAAGTAGGCTTATGAGAGGCCTAGATTAGCGTTGGTTTAAATGAGAGAATTATGCGAGTTTCAGCTCCTTGACTGTGTTTTAGTCAATGCAGGGCATTGTCTTCAAAGTGGGGGAATTGTCAAGGGAGCGAAACCTCTCACAAAGGGCTTTAAGCGCTTTAGAGGAAAAGAATGCCGCGCGTGGTGGAGAAATATGTAATGGGCCAATTAGCAGTACGCCTCACCTGGCGCAATCAGTCAAACTGTGTCAAGAAGGTTGAAGTGGTCAGGCAATTGTCACGTGACAGATGGCACCTAAGGTAGTTGTTGTTGTTGTTTGTTGTTGTTGTCGTACCCTGGCTAAAAGACTCCAGGGATAATCCAAACAGCTGAAGTACTTGAACACTATGGTACAAGTGCATCAGCTGGAGTTGAGAACATTATGTGTGTGACCGTTTTTGATTACCCCGCCACGTGGGCAGCCACACTCCGACTTCGGGGGATTTTGGAGACTGATAATGTTATGCTAGGAGCTTGTTACAACTGAAGACAATCCCTGCATAACTATGCAGAGCATAACAACATTTTGATGTAGCCTTGGTGTTCTAGCCTATGTCAATTGGCCTGACACAGCCTTAAGCCAAGGCGGACCTAAGGACCCTCTCGAGTTCGAACCTTCCCCATAGCGAAAGGGTGGGAAATTTAACCACCAGGACCTCGGAGCATCGAGTAGGCGCTAAATACTCAGTCAGCTGAGGTTGCTTTGTAGACAGGCCTTGAAGAACAGAAGTCTTGGGCTTGTTCAGATGGTATTGCCGTAGGGCACTGTGTTGAGGCTTTGTCAGGCTGGTTGAATGTGCGTGGACGTTGTTGTCGTAGCTTTTTCTAGGATAATTACTGTGTTAAAGTGGCTCCTGGAGTCGGCGGGAATTTTCGATGTCCATTTGGTGCAAAGTGGCGTTTCTTAACTCACTCGCTACCAATGTCTGCATATGCGGACATCGTATGATGAAGCGTTCGCTACCAATGTCCGCATATGTGGATTTGGATTTTGAAAATTCGTGCTGTCCGCATGACGTATCGGGTACGAAACTCAAGAACGGAGATGGTTCCTAAGTTATCCCCTACCAACTTTTCATTCACTTGCGCCGTGTGTTCAGCATGGCTCGATCACTAGCCGACGAGAACAAATGGTACCATCGGTCTGTTCTGCTCCGTGATTGAAAAGATGGCATCGCAATGAAGCGTACGACACTGTAGGGCTGGTGAATTGTTAGTTAGCGTTGAAGACGCACTGGAAATGATCCGGACTGAAGGGTCAGATGTCGAAGAAGACATCAGCGATTCTTCTGATGAGGATTTCGACCCCTACAGTGGGGAGACAGACGTGGATTCCGACACTGAAGTAGGCGCTGATAGTGGCAAAGAAGCAGACGAAACTGTGCGAGCACATCGGCCTCCACATTAAGTGTTTCATTCGGATACTGACTCTGAAATGGGAGAAGTCGACGATTTAGGGGCTGTTTTCTCTGACGATTTGACTGACAATTTTGATTTATTTGCTCTCGATCATCCATTCACAGGCACATCGGGTTTATTGAACGACTGGCCAGTCAACACTCAGCCTTTGCAGTTCTTTGAGTTGTCCATGCATTCTACAGAGGTGGGTAAAGAGAAATTATTACTACATAAATTGTGCTATGTGTAAATGGGTCATGTATGTTTTACACACTAAGTGAGTGCATTTTTTTTTGCAGTAGGGGAAAGGGGGGGGGGGGGGGGTAGGGAGGAGGGGGGGGGGGGGAGGAGAAGGGAGGGATAAACAAAGGGAGTGAGTAATTATATGTACTGAGTATTTGTGCATTACTGTGTGTGTGTGTGTGTGTGTGTGTGTGTGTGTGTGTGTGTGTTTGAGAGAGAACAGCTACACATGTTCATGTTTTGTAACTCTGTGCATGGGTATGTTTGTGTTTCCAGGCATATTCTTACTGATATTTATTGTGCAAAAATCCTTAATTTGTGCATTTATAGAATAAACTGTTAAATATAAAGTAATTTAGGTAATTAATGTATTATGGTGCCGGTATTATATAAAAAAAAATCCAGGCTGGTTCTACTTTATAGCTTGTAAAAGCACCAAACTATGACACCCCCCATCCCGGGGTGAAAAAAAAAAAAAAACTTTTCGAAAAGAAAATTTTCTTTTTTGAAATACACATACATATCTAGTTAATATACAACTTCAACTATCAATCACCAATTTTTCATCACACAAGAGTTTCCATCAATGCTTAGAACTAACCTTTATGAACCATCATAAAGATCCAAAATCACATTCCAAAATCTTAGTTTGAAAAAAAAAAAAAGCAAAATCCCATTACTGGTGCTGCCACAGCACCGGGAAGGGCTGAAACACGAACGAAGTCCGTGTAAGTAATCTATTTAAAAATCTGAATAATGATAAATTCTTTCCCTTTTTTTCCCTTTTCTTAACTCTCTCTCTTTTCTCTCCCCATCTGTCTAGACCTTCCATGGTAATGGTATATTACAGGTGAATCTCGTTCTGCAGTTCCAAACAACCTGTCTGGTCAGTGTCCCCAAGCCATCTCCTTCCTACACCTTATTTTTCCTTCCTGCGCTCTTCCTGAGTACATATTCAGTGAGTACTCATCTAACTCTACGCATTACCAGCCTTTGGTTACTTGACCAATGGACAATGTCCGTCCATTTTCCTAAGCGATTCAACCAATAATCACCCTACGTCTATAGCCACCAGCGACACCGATCACACTGGTCAGGCCACGTAAATTGTCCTTTCTTTTACCTTTCCTTTTCCCTACCTAGGGAAATGCTTTATATCAAATAAGGGCGTACGCGACGGAACGTCACGCGTCGCCATGTGAGGCTACGTCACATGACAGAAGGTTAAAGGCAGCAAGGGAGTGGAATGGGCTGCGCTTTCCATCATGCCGTGCCCTAGACACGGTGAACATCTACCAGTTCATTGCCCCAAAGGCCAGTTGAACATAGGACTTTAACCTTTTAATGTAAACCACTCTTGTCTTCTTTATCACCAGAGGTGGGCGTGGGCGTTAGACCTGATGTACCCCAAGAACACATCAAGGCTTATAGGACTACATCGCAGTATACACTGCAGAAAATACTTCTGTACACTGCTGACGATAGTTCAGTTTAACGTCCTCACAGCAAATGCTTCTAGGGACAAGCTGTGTGCTGCATCACGCTGCAGCGCATAGAGGCAGCTATCTGGCGGACTTTGAAGTAAGAGTTGGCAGGCTTAGTTGAAGACTGCATCCGCCTTGGGGAAGAGGCACCCAAGGTGGTCGGTTCATCCAGGCAGAAGCCTGGATCAAGTTGCGCGTTCGTACGTTTGTATGTTCTCCTTCTTTCGAGGACTGTCATGATGATTTTGTCCTCCTTGTTGACCATACCCTAGGGCCGTCATCAGGGTTGCCGGGCGGCTGTCGTCGTGCTGAGTGGCGACTGTCCTAGGCTGCGTGAGGCCGACTTTAGAAATGCGCAAGACAGTAATCGCCGTGCCATTGCGTGTAGATCGATGTCCACACTGCACCCGTAAGGGACGTTCCCACCTTCCATTCCCTAAGGGGAGGGCCTCGCTAGTCGTGCAGGCCACAGTGAAGTCGCAGAATGGCAGCGCCTCGTTGCCGAACTGCCCACAGCCTTGTGAGCCTTCTCCTGGCAATACAGACTAGTCCCGTCGTCACTACTGATGCAAGGAAGGAAGTCTGCGCCGCCCCACGCCTATCTGCCACCTAAGCGCCTTCTGCTTGTAATGCCACCTCCCAGCAGATACGGTCGTATAATCGACGACGACGTTGTACAATGCGCACTGCAGGACTTTGTATATGAAGAAATCGAACGAACAAAGACACAGTGATGCCTGAATAACACGGATGGTAAGAGCATTGATATCTTGACCAGAACACTTTAAGTTCAAATCCCGAGTGCCCAGCAAACTTCGCTGGCCAGTATTAGCTTGATGCCATTCTGCTTGTCGGTGTCAGTGAAATGTCCCTCCCCTCCACCCACTCATTCCCCTGGAATCCCTGTCTGCCGTATCACCTGAGGTTGGTGTGCGTATTAAACCTGAATGGGAGAAGTCGGGACTCGTGACTGCATGCCAGGTCAGCTAGTCAGAGCAATCAGATGTTTGCAGACCGAACACATCACGGACGCCCGACGTCTGAAAGCTAGCGTCGTCTTCAGTGCCCATCTGAAGGTGTTGACGTTCTAGAGGAGTAAGGTGATCAGGGGCTCCCTTCGCTTTACTTTCCACTTGCACTATAATTATCTCCCGGGGTGGGTGTGGACTCTACTATGTTGTGGTGCCGTAAACCATTCCAAGTTGCCAAATTAGTTTTCTGACACGCTCGAGAAACTGGACTCACAATTCACACAAAAATACGAAAGAGAGAAGGAAAGAGAAATTCTGTAAGTTTAAATCCCGCCACATTTTGAATACATATCCAGTACCAGGCAGAGTGAATACAGTTTGATGTTCAGCTATCTGTGTGTGTGTGTGTGTGTGTGTGTGTGTGTGTGTGTGTGTGTGGTGTGTGTGTGTGTGTGTGTGTGTGTGTGTGTGTGTGTGTGTTGGTGATGTTTGTGACTACCTACTGTGGCCATTCGCCTGTATTGTGAAGGTTGACGAACATCGACGCCGACGAACACATCATTCATAGTTCAACGGTTCACTGTCTTCACTGTAACTTAAATTAGTAGCGACAGCAAATTCAGCAGAAGTAGCAACCACAAATTGCTTCAGTCTTCCTTCCTCTCATACCGTATTACGTTCCTCTCTATCACTCTGTCTGTCTCTCTATCCCGCCTGTCTGTCTGTTTGTCTGTCACGCACTTCCCACCAGTCTCCTTTGTGCACGCGTGCGTAGGTGTGCGTGCGCAGCTGTCTCTGTCTCTGTCTGTCTGTCTGTCTCTCTCTCTCGGTAATGAGATTGAGTTTAACGTCCTCACAGCAATAGCTTTTAGGGACAAGTTGGTAGCTGCAGCAAGCCGCAGTGCGCGGAGTCATTTGTCTGGCAGACTTGTAGCCTGTGCTGACAGGTTTGGTTGGAGTCATTTGTCTGGCAGACTTGTAGCCTGTGCAGACAGGTTTGGTTGGAGTCATTTGTCTGGCAGACTTGTAGCCTGTGCTGACAGGTTTGGTTGGAGTCATTTGTCTGGCAGACTTGTAGCCTGTGCTGACAGGTTTGGTTGGAGTCGGTATCTGCGGACCAGGATAGACGATGTCCTTAAGCAGAAGCCTAGGTGAAGCTATTCGGTCATAGACGGTCATTGTTTTCCTTCTTTCATGGGAGGTCGTGATAATAGGGCCGCCGGGCGGCCGTCTTCGTGTCGAGTGGTGACGGTCCTGTGCTGCGTGAGGCCGACATGGGAGACATGCAGGACAGAAGTCGCCAAGCCGCTGCATAGAGATCGGTGTCATCTCTGCGCCCATAGGGGATGTTCCCTCCCTCCGCAGAGTCAAAAGGAAGGCCCTGCTGGCCGTGCAGGCCACTGGTGAAGTCGCAGAATGGCAGCGCCTCGCCGCCGAACTGCCCCACAGCCTCGAGGGCCACCCCCCGGCAACACAGCTAGGCTAGTCCCGTCGTCACTGCTGCAAGTTGTCCGTTCGTGGATGGTCAATGCTGTTCTTCTTGTGGCCCTCCATCCAAGGCCATCGTCAGGGCTGCTGGGTGGCCGTCTTCTTGCTTAGTGGCAACGGTCCTATGCCGCGTGCGGCTGACCCAGGAGACGTGTAGGACAAGTCGCCAAGCCGCTGCACGTAGATCGGTGTCCACTCTGCGCCCATGGGGGACGTTCCCACCCTCTTCCACCCTCAAGGAGAGGGCCTTGCTGGTTGTGCAGGCCACTGGTGAAGTCGCAGAATGAGAGCGCCTCGTCGTCCTACAGCCTCGAGAGTCGTCCCCCGGCGACACAGGCTAGTCCCATCGTCACTGCTGACGAGGAAGGTAGTCAGTGCCGCCCCACACCTATCTGCCACCTGGGCGCCTTCTGCTGGTAATGCCCCTCCTAGCAGGAATGAGCAGCTGCAGCTGCCGTCTCGCTCTCGCTCATGCGCTCGTTCTGCGCGCGTGCATTTGTGTGTGTGTGTGTGTGTGTGTGTGTGTGTGTGTGTTTGCGCGTACATGCGTGTGTGTGTGTGTGTGTGTGTGTGTGTGTGTGTGTGTGTGTGTGACAGAGGGGAGAGAGAGAGAGAGAGAGAGAGAGAGAGAGAGAGAGAGAGAGCGAGCACGATGTCTGTATGTGCGAGAGCACGCGCGCGTGCATGTGTGTGTCTGGGTGTGTGTGTGCGTGTGCATGTGTGTTTGTGCGCGCGTGCATATGTGCGTGTGTGTATGTGTGTGGTGTGTAGCGCGTGCGTGCATTTGCGTGTGTGTGTTTGAGCGTACATTGTGTGTGTGTGTGTGTGTGTGTGTGTGTGTGTGTGTGTGTGTGCATTGCGTGCATGAATTTCTCTGTGTGTGTGTGTGTGTGTGTGTGTGTGTGTGTGTGTGTGTGAGAGAGAGAGAGAGAGAGAGAGAGAGAGAGAGAGAGAGAGAGAGAGAGAGAGACGTGCATGCATGTGTAGGTGTGTGTATGTAAGAGAGGAAGAGGGAGGGAGTGTGTGTTGCAGTGCGCGTGAGGTTGCTTCGTTGACTAGAGCGAGCAGTCCGTGGTGCGTCAGTGCACGTGCCTCACCCTCCCCTTCCCCCCCCCCCCCCCACCCCCGACCAGCGTACGGCAACACTCTCCTTTCCTTGGTCCTCCGTCGCTGTAGTCAGCATAGCCTTTGATCAGACAAGGGGACATGAGGCTTGAGGAAAGATGTCCCAAAGTGAAGTGCGCTGGCGGCTGGCACGGGCAGACATCAGAGGAAACAGCCTTTGTCTCTTACCATCACCCTGCAGGTGCCATCACGCCCTGACGTGGAATGGCGAGGTGCGTTCAGGAAGCACTGCTCTGCACTACTTTTTAACTGCATGTACCGTTCAGCCTGTCGCCGTGACTGAAAGGAGAGAAAGTCTCTTTGTTCACATTGTCATCTTTCATCTATCCCTCGCGCGCTCACACAGACACAGACACACACTCACTCACTCACACACACACACACACACACACACACACACACACACACACACACACACAGTCCTGTGTAAATGTTGCCTTCTGACAGTTGAAGTGTGCAGAACCAGCGATCGTATGGGCATGTTACTGATTTGGTAAAGCATCATTTAGCCTATAATTATATGCGTGTACATTTGTGTTGCTGCTTATTTTCATTGATGAGGCGTTACAGTACGCTGGTGAGTCGGAAGAAACTGTCGGGGGAACTTAACAGCAGAAAGTCTTCAGAGAAGACCCCCCCTCCCCCTTCTACACTCCCCCTCAGACCAGTGTTTTGGCCCTGACCTCTACACTCTGTGGGGGCCGGCCCACATCCAGCTGCCCTTCTGCTGACAACTTCCTGAACTTTTTCCTGGCGCTGCCGGGAGTTCACACAACCTTGCCTGCATTATAGCATCTCCACCTGTCTGAAAACATGAAGGTGAAAGGGCGGAGATGGCTGGGATGGGGATAGGTGGGGGTGGGGACGGTGAGAAGGGATGGGGGTGTGTTGGAGTGAAGGTTGGGAGGACGGGTGGAAGGGTGGAGTGCATGTGTCGTGTGTGACTGACGCTGTCTCTCTCAATGTCCTCTTTAAAAGGAAGGAAATGAGCGAAACGGTGAAAGGCGTGACCAGGCACCCATGAACAGAACAGGTGCCGCTTCACCTCTCCCTC
>CM065714.1:79782647-79785147 GCA_033310375.1 Conus canariensis
TTCCAATCAGGTCCACATTCCATCTTTACACCACGTTTCTTTCCAATCAGGTCCGCATTCCATCTTTACACCACGTTTCTTTCCAATCAGGTCCGCATTCCATCTTTACACCACGTTTCTTTCCAATCAGGTCCGCATTCCATCTTTACACCACGTTTCTTTCCAATCAGGTCCGCATTCCATCTTTACACCACGTTTCTTTCCAATCAGGTCCGCATTCCATCTTTACACCACGTTTCTTTCCAATCAGGTCCACATTCCATCTTTACACCACGTTTCTTTCCAATCAGTTCAGTAGCTGTAGTGTAATTTTGCTGACGGATCTTGAATCCGCCCTTTGATCCAGATCCACCGAGCATTATTCCCGACACAATTTCATTGGCTCCTCCTTGAACCACATTCTATGTTCTCACCAAGTTTCATTAAAATATGCAGAGCAGATTGTGTGCAGTTTTGCTGACAGACGGACAGGCAAACAGACAGAGAAACAAACTTACAGAAGAGCGTGAAGACATAACCTCCTTGGCAAAGGTAGTTACTGTCTTCTACTGTCTTACTGCCGCATTTGTATGGAAAGCAAGTAAACGAGTATTTGAAGCAATGGTACGAGTAATGATTATCAGAGTTTTCTGGAAGAAAATTGGGCCTACTGTTTTTACGAAACAACAAGCAACAGCAACAACGACAACAATGACGATCACGACGGCAACAACAACAACAACAACAAAGCGGTTATTATGGGCGTTGGAATCTAGAAAGTGCCCTTAAGTTGTAACAATCATTGTGTGCTCGTAAAGCAAACATGGCTATAATTTTATCCTGGCCTGTCAATGATAACAACAACAACAACAGTAATAAGAAGAAGAAATGATAATGATATGATGATGATGCTAATAATGATAATAACAATGATGATGATGATGATGATGATGACGATGATGATGATGATGATGACGATGACGTCGATAGCAGTAATAACAAAAACGCCATAACGATCATCATCATCATCGTCATCATCATCATCATCATCATCATCACATCGCATATTTGTTTAGCGCACGCTCTAGAGGCCTAGTCATGGCTCTGATGAAAATTACAGTATGACCAATTCACGTTCGCTCATTCATCGATGCATACCTTACATGTACGGTAGGCATTTTATAATGCATGGGCAGTCCTAATCCTACCCATACATATTGAATGATCATAACAGCATGTCAGCACCACAGATACTACTCATTGTAGTATGGAAAAGATGCGCCTTGAATGTAGTGAGAGGATCTGAATGTCTAAGAGATAGCTTGGATGCACTTTGTTCATGCGGGAAATTTGCAGGAGACAAGTGTGAAAGGAAGAGCGGAGCTGGCGAGAAGGTGTGTGGATGGGAAGTGATTCAGACAGATCGTCGGCTGCAGAAACAGGCAGGCTGTAACAAGATGATGGCAAGTGTGTAGTTGACTCTGTCTGAGGTCGACAGCCATTGCAGAGAATGTAGAAGTGCGGTCATTTGTTCGAACTTAGATGATTCGACGACCAGTCGAGAAGCATTGCTTTTGGTTCTGTTGGAGTCTGTTGAGAGGGTACTTTGAAAGATCATTTAGAAGAGAATGACATTAAACTGTTTTAGAGAGAACAAAGGCACAAACCAAAAATCTAGGTGGGAGATAGCGACGAACGGAATTCATCTTGCGAAGCTCAGTCAAGGTAGGCAAACCTGCAAATGTTAGACACATTGATGGAAAGAGATCGTGGCTTTGATTTAGAGTGACGTCAAGAGGAGAAGGAGACAAATGTGTTGTTGATTTTTGTTGATCTTATCATGTCCGATCTCGTCAACTTTCGTTTGCGTCCATGATCCCCTTTTACCAGCAAGGCACGTCACTTCCGTAGCTAGCACTCGTTACCTTTTCATGAGACGATTAAACCTTTTTCACTTTTTTCTTGGTTTGTTTGTTTGTTTGTTTCTTTCTTTCTTTGAAATGTGCTCAATATGTTTACTTTTACATCAAACTGTATATAGCTATGGATTGTCTTCTCTTGACTTCCATGCTTAGGCTCATACATACATGTACACACGCACATGCAAACGCACGCACTCCTACGCATGCACACGTTGGTGCAAGTGCGTGCGCACACACACAGACACACGGACACACGCTTACACACACACACACACACACACACACACACACACACACACACAAGCAAACAAACACACACACATATGAGAGAGAGAGAGAGAGAGAGAGAGAGAGAGAGAGAGAGAGAGAGAGAGAGAGAGAGAGAGATGACGTAAGTGGAGGTGGTGGGCAAGTCTGTAATACACATAACATTTTCTATGCCAAAAACGTTGCGAGAAAGCCGACGCCCCCCTCCCCCCACCCCCACCCCCAACCAAACAAACCAAAAACGCCCCACCACCACTACCACACATACGAAACTCAGGAAAACCGAGCGTTTTCGCAGAAAACAACGAAGAAAAAACAAGATGCAAAGCATA
>CM065714.1:79792647-79805147 GCA_033310375.1 Conus canariensis
CATACACTGAAACATCCAGCAAAAGCTGCGCCAGATGCAAGACTCCTGGCTGAGCAACAAAGCTGATGAGATTCAGGGCTTTGCAGACAGGAACGACATGAAAAACTTCTATAATGGCTTGAGAGAAGTCTATGGCCCCACCACCTCGGGCTCATCTCCACTTCTCAGTGCAGATGGATCAACGCTGATCACAGGTAAAGAGAAAATACTAGAAAGATGGGCTGAACACTTTGATAGCGTATTGAACCGCCCATCCACCATCAGCAATGAAGCCATCGATCGACTACCCCAAATTCCGATCGATGAGACGCTGGACGCCGTACCAACTTTGGAGGAGACTCAGAAAGCAATTCGTCTTTTATCCAGTGGCAAAGCGCCTAGCTTAGACGCAATACCAGCTGAGGTCTACAAAGAGGGTGGTGCGGCTCTGGTGAACAAACTTCATCAACTCCTTCAGATCATATGGCAGCACGAGACAGTTCCTCAAGACCTTAAAGATGGCTCCATCGTTCATCTCTACAAACGCAAAGGAAACCGTCAGGTCTGCGATAACTATCGTGGAATCTCCCTGCTATCCATCGCAGGCAAGATCCTGACTAGAGTTCTTCTCAACTGGCTCAACACACATCTTGAGAAAGGTCTCCTACCAGAGGGTCAGTGTGGCTTCCGGAAAGAACGCGGGACCATCGACATGCTGTTTTCTGCCAGACAGCTTCAAGAAAAATGTCAGGAATAGAATGTCGACCTGTACTCCACCTATGTTGATCTGACCAAAGCCTTTGACACTGTCAGTAGGGAGGGGCTTTGGATAATTAAGGCGAAGTACAGATGCCTCAGAAAGTTCATTGCCATCATACGCCAACTTCACGATGGCATGCTGGCCAGAGTCCAAGACAACGGCGAGACATCTGAACCGTTCCCAGTCTCAAACGGAGTGAAGCAGGGTTGTGTTCTTGCTCCCACCCTATTCAGCTTCATGTTCTCGGCTATGCTGACTGACGCATTCAGTGACGCGGAGATAGGTATCGTCCTCAAGTACCGCACAGATGGATCAGTCTTCAATCTCATGAGACTTCAAGCGAAATCAAGGTCTCGACAGACACTGTCAATGACTTCCTCTTCGCGGACGACTGTGCACTCAACGCTGTCTCAGAAGCCACAATGCAACACAGTGTTGACAAGTTCTCTGCTGCTTGCAACAACTTCAGCTTGACAATCAATACGAAAAAGACTGAAGTGATGCACCAGCCAACCCTTGGAAAGCTGCGCGTTGCCACTGGCGCCGCTGAGCGAGGAGTTATTTTTTGGCAGTAGCCGAAGAAGCTGCGCCGCTGGTTGGCTGTTGCTGTGCTCGGTCACCCCGCTGACACGTCATTAACGTCAAGCACAGAGTCTCGTCTGTCATTGGCTGATGGTCTGCCGCCTGTGTTTACAGTCTGCATAAGCGAATTGGTTATTTCCGACACCGCAGTTCTTTGAAAACTGTCTGAAGCCACGTCACCTGCAAGAGATCTGGCTGTCACGCCAGCGTAACTGCGAGGATCCGGTCTTTTTGCCGGTATGATAAATTTCCCTCGCACGAAATGTGCCGATTTTCCTTCCGCTTTTGCTCTTGCCACAATCTCTGTCTGTATTTTCGTCAAATCGTTTGCTACTCTGACACCAGTCTTGTCTAGCTCAGAACGAAGTTGACGATCTCCTATGACATACAGTTTGTCTCTCCAGTGTGTAAATTTCACTTAGCAACTAGAACTTCACAATCATTGTTTGTGTCTGTCCATCACGTGGCTGTCCTACACGCTATCCTGGCACATGTGTCATATACCTCTCTGGGGTTTGGTTGTAGGAGACCATACATTCTTAAATTGTCTCTTCTAGAGAATCCCTCCAGTCTGTCGATTTCTTCTGTCATCTTTTCTGCCTCCTCCTTCAAATCACTTACAATTGTTTTCAAGGTGTTTGTCTCATCCCCCTGCCCTGGCGTCTCTGAAAATAATTCGTCCATGTCTCTTGTCAGTGATGATACAGTGTCTGAAAGTCGTTTGTTGTCAGACTCAAGTCTGTCACACCGTCTGTTTATTTCTTCACATTTTTCACTGACACTGTGTAACTGCGATTTTATATCAACATGATCACTTTTAAAGGACTCGTTCTGCTCATGTTGATGTTCACGTTGCTGAGTGATTTCTTCTTGGAAGTCGGAAATAGCGCAGAGAATTTTGCTCAGTGCGTCAGCAGGGAGAGAACTGGCGGTGGCACCCATTTCTGTTGTCATGTCGGAACTGTGTTGTTTGTCAGTGGTGTCAGTAGGTCCGGGGTTCTGTTCAATATCACCACTTAGCAGCAGTCTCCTGGCTGAGAATACCACATTGATCATACACACTGTATAGCAAGTGCTGGAACCTGTAGGTCGGTGGCTGTTGTGTTGGTGTGTACTCCGCCACTGACACTGTCATGACCTAGTTCACTGACACACGGCATGGTCACACTGTCACTGTTTTCACCCTCCAACAGCACATTACTCATTATCACCTCAATGTTCGTTTTCAGACTCCACACCAGCAACACTTCGAACAGGCACAGGAGACAGACAGCTACACACACTGCCACCCACCTGCTTTGCACGCACCGCCTTGCCTGCTGAGTTCACGACTTTGTTAAAATGGCCAATTCTGGCCCTCCACAAGACCAGGTCGATCATTTCAATGTGACTTCCCAGTCTACTCACCTTCACACACCTGTTGTATTGTTAATGACAGTAGGTGGTGTTTACTGTTCCGCCATCTTCCGCATGCCACAGAGAGAGAGAGAGAGAGAGAGAGAGAGAGAGAGAGAGAGAGAGAGAGAGAGAGAGAGAGAGAGAGAGAGAGAGAGAGATCATTTCCTATTTTTGACAACGATTCTTTCAAACATTGGAGGACACCATTCAGAATATCCAAGGTTTGTTTTGTTTGCTTGTTTGCTTTTCTCTGAAAAGCTTCAGTCTTCCAGGACAGGTAATAAACAAACACACAAACTTACTTCCCTTTGAGACAGCGACAGGATACAAGCAGGACCTCAACCTGAAGAAGCCATTTGCTTCAACTACAAGCTGTACTGTTGCACTTGCATTACACAGAGCTGCTGATCTATCGAGCATCCAGTGAGTTGTCGGCGTCAGTATACTGGAACTCGTTAAGTTTGACACCGGCATAGGGGTGCTCAGTGAGACTGGCAGACCACCAGTACAAAATATCACCGTACCTGTGAAAACCTTGAAAACCTTACAACCAGATCGCAATTTCTCAGCGCTAAAACGCACTAAACTATGCCTCAGATGACGCATGGCCCAGAAATGCATAAAACATGCATTGTCTCATTTTGCATGCGTATACAGAGTTGAGAGAATTTCCTGGACAGCATAATACGACAGCTGACACTAACGGAGGTACAAATTTGGCTTGCTGAAAAATCAATTCTGAGAAACAAAAATATTTCGGTCACAAAGTAACAAAATCAATATCATATGACCATGAAATACTGCCATCAGTTGTTTTTAAACCAATTCATATGACGAACTTATTTGATATTGATATTTGCATACTGTTGAGTCAGCCTAGGCCATGCGTATACTAAAACATATCCGTGCAACACGACGCCTGAAATATTCTCCGCAAGAAGACTTCGTACCATACCAACAGAGAATGTCGACTTCAATCAACAACTTTTGTCAACAGATACTATGATTCAGTTGCCTGGAGTGCGTGTCTGTGAGAAATAAAGAGAGTTTTCTCTCCCTAAATAGTCATATCTATCTATCTATATACATTTTTTTTCTGTGTCAGTTTTGTGCGTTTTTACTGGACATGTTTGACTGTTCAGTTTCTCGCCAGCATACACACAACAGCACTGTCCACATTACATTGATTTTCTATTACAACCATCACTTTTTTGTGGCTGCCTTATCCTCCTTGCCACTTTAGTGGTGTTACTCTAATGCCGCTTATTCCGGCTCCTCCGATCACAGCGACACCTTGACTTGTCCGGTCGCAGTCTCGATGCTGGCAATCCACGGTGAACTGTCAATATCAAGTCATCATCAGGCAACCCAAAAGAGAAGACGCTGCACTGCTGCCGAGTCACTTCGATGATGTTCAGTGGCACCTGCTCTGATCCAACATACGCAGCACACCACCTGCTAACCTCTCTTCTGACGACAGTTATTGCTTCATCGCGGATCAGGCAAGAATGAGCGTTGTACTACAGTCGGCGTCACCAGGTCCAAAGACAGTCCCCATGGAGAGAAAATCGACACTGAGGTCACCACATGAGCAGGGCATGGAGGGACACAGAATTTGAAACTTATCGAACTGATCGATGAGGATGAGGGCTATGAAGATGGGCTAAAGTGATCGATGAGGATGAGGGTTATGAAGATGGGCTAAAGTGATCGATGAGGATGAGGGCTATGAAGATGGGCTAAAGTGATCGATGAGGATGAGGGTTATGAAGATGGGCTATGGCGTTCCATTCCTGTCGAAGATTACATAATAGGGCTCTTCTCTGCGCCTAATTTCATAATTAACACCGGCGTCAATTGGCTCGTGAGAAACAGACACCTCAGTGTTGGTCAGTAACAACTGAGCGGCACTCTCAGAAACACAACCATAAAGTAGGTAAAAACTAAATTATCATGGTTCCAGTCTTCCCATTTAGACACAGCAGATTCGACTCTGGGTGGGAGCCATCCCACGAATAAATGACTGACGGGGATCGAACCCACAACGTCCCATTCCACAATCCACGATTGCTGGTAATCCTGAAAATCTTTGTGCGGCACTGTAAAAGAGAGATAAAGAAGATAAGAAACGGAAACAGAAAAGCTTCCCAATTCCCTTTAAAGAATGGGAAATATGTCAGCATACCAGTTGCTGTTGACTGTTCCCTTGTTCAACAACGATGTGTGTGTGTGTGTGTGTGTGTGTGTGTGTGTGTGTGTGTGTGTGTGTGTGTGTGTGTGTGTGTGTGAGAGAGAGAGAGAGAGAGAGAGAGAGAGAGAGAGAGAGAGAGAGAGAGAGAGAGAGAGAGATCCCTGACGTCCTACGGATGAACGAAGGGCTACTTTATTAATGATCGATTCGTCAGTTAGCCTCATACATCAAACGTACACGGAACTGAAGCTTTTTTTTTGCCCTCGCACCCTCGCTATTACCTTCCCCCTGGGCGCTTCTGTTCATCCCTCTTGTTTTTTTTTTTTTCTTAATTTTCTTCCCCAAAGCCGAGAAGGAAGGACTGGTGTATAATGGGTAGAACAAGTGCGGAAGGAGGTGGATGCGAACCCCCCTCCCCTCCACAAGAGAGAGAGAGAGAGAGAGAGAGAGAGAGAGAGAGAGAGAGAGAGAAGAGAGAGAGACAGAGACAGAGACAGAGACTGAGAGAGACAGACAGAAGTTCTCTATCATCCTTCGGCAGATCAATTTTGCTGACAGTTTGATCGTCGACAAATCAACCTCCATTTCTGCTTTTTAAACGTCCACGAAGCACTTAGAAAGCAATAAAGGCAACAGGTTCTCACGCACCGATATCGTTTCTGTCCATCTTGGAAATTTCAGGGCCTTCTGATTATGACAGCTCATGACATGCGGTCTTAAAATTGTAGTGTGGATTTTATGGCGGCACTGGAATGGGAGGAAGGGGTGGAGGGTGGGGGGAGGGGGGGGGGGGAGGATGGGGATCGGAGATCGTAAGATTTCAACCTGCCATGAAAACAAGGGAGGGGGTGGGGTGAAGGGCGGGAAGGGGGGAGGGGGGGGGGGGTAGGTTAAAGACCAGGACGCCGACTCTGCACAAAATGACAATTTTTTTGGATGGTGATGATGATGACGACAATGATGATGATGATGATGACGACGACGACGATGACGACGACGATGATGATACTGGAAAAATGTGCCCTATTTGCGGTTAATCTTACACAAACCCTCAGCTTCCTGAATAATTCGCGCGCGGACACACACACACACACACACACACACACACACACACACACACACACACACATTCAGAGAGGGAGAGAGAGAGAGAGAGAGAGGCTTCAGATACAAGATAAATTGTAGCTACTACGTAAATGTTAATGTTAGGCCTCAAAACCACGTAACAAAACAAGAAAATCATGACGTAGCTACTTTTTCGTCATTCCAAATGGATATGTAATGGTTTTTTTTTTTTATTTTTTTAGTAACAACATAATCGTACACACAGGCGCCTTACACAGGCACACATATTCACCGAAATAAATCACTTCCCCTCGACCACATCAATCATTAACGAACGTTTCATTGTTATTCATAATAGTACGTTTTACTATTATACATAATCGTACGTTTCACTATCATTCAATTCTTCACTATTATGAGAGAGAGAGAGAGAGAGAGAGAGAGAGAGAGAGAGAGAGAGAGAGAGAGAGAGAGAGAGAGAGAGAGCGTTTCATTATCATTCATATTTTTCACTATTATGAGAGAGAGAGAGAGAGAGAGAGAGGAGAGAGAAGAGAGAGAGAGAGAGAGAGAGAGAGAGAGAGAGAGAGAGAGATTCAGACAGCCAGACAGCCAGCCAGAAGAAGAAGAAGAAGAAGAAGAAGAAGAAGAAGAAGAAGAAGAAGAGAGAGAGAGAGAGAGAGAGAGAGAGAGAGAGAGAGAGAGAGAGAGAGAGAGAGAGAGAGAGAGAGAGAGATACACAGACAGACAGACAACCTTATAACGATTAATAGTCAGTAATGGTCACAGCGTGCTGGGCACTAGCTTCGAATCATCGAGCAGTGGTGCAGGTTGGTTCTCTCCATTTTTGTAGCCCTGCTTCAGCTGCAAAAATGACAGACCCACGACATCAGCAGCCTTCCCCATACACATGGCATTTCTCACTGTAATTGTTGGTCATTTCCTCACTGCTTGCTCTCACCTCTTCCTTCCTCCACCCTTCTCTCTTACTCTCACCACTCCTTCCTCATTTTACTCTCCCACCCTCCCATACCCCCCTCATATCCCACTCCTTCCTCCCTCTTTGACTTCTCCACCACCTCCTTCCTCATTCTACTCCCACCCCCCTTCCTCATTCTGACTCCTCCCACCCTCCCTCCTCATTCTACTCCCACCCTCCCTTCCTCATTCTTACTCCTACCCCCACTCTCTCCTTCCCCTCTTCTACTCTGCTCTCCACCCTCCCTTCCTCATTCTGACTCTCCACCTCCCTCCTCATTCTGACTCTCCCACCCTCCCTTCCTCATTCTACTCCTCCCACCCTCCTTCCTCATTCTGACTCCTCCCACCCCCTTCTCATTCTGACTCCTCCTCCATCTACTCCTCCCTCCTTCCTCATTCTGCTCTCCCACCCTCCCTTCCTCATTTCTCCACTCCTTCTCATCTGCCTCCACTCCCTCTCACACTCTCCCACCTCCTCTCATTCTGACTCTCCCACCCTCCCTTCCTCATTCTGACTCTCCATCTCCCACCCTCCCTTCCTCATTCTGACTCCTCCCACCCTCCCTTCCTCATTCTGACTCCTCCCACCCTCCCTTCCTCATTCTGACTCCTCCCACCCTCCCTTCCTCATTCTGACTCCTCCACCCTCCCTTCCTCATTCTGACTCCTCCCACCTCCCTTCCCTTCCCACCACTCTTCTCATTCTACTCCTCCCCCCTTCCTCTCATTCTGACTCCTCCCACCCTCCCTTCCTCATTCTGACTCCTCCCACCCTCCCTTCCTCATTCTGACTTCTCCCACTCTCCCTTCCTCATTCTTACTCCTCCACCCTCCCTTACTCCTCCCACCCTCCCTTCCTCATTCTGACTCCTCCCACCCTCCCTTCCTCATTCTGACTCCTCCCACTCTCCCTTCCTCATTCTGACACCTCCCACCCTCCCTTCCTCATTCTGACTTCTCCCACCCTCCCTTCCTCATTCTGACTCCTCCCACCCTCCCTTCCTCATTCTTACTCCTCCCACCCTCCATTCCTCATTCTTACTCCTCCCACTCTCCCTTCCTCATTTTTGACTCCTACCACCCCCCTTCCTCATTCTTACTCCTCCCACTCTCCCTTCCTCATTCTGACTTCTCCCACCCTCCCTTCCTCATTCTGACTCCTACCACCCCCCTTCCTCATTCTTACTCCTCCCACCCTCCCTTACTCCTCCCACCCTCCCTTCCTCATTCTGACTCCTACCACCCCCCTTCCTCATTCTTACTCGTCCCACCCTCCCATCCTCATTCTTACTCCTCCCACTCTCCCTTCCTCATTCTGACTTCTCCGACCCTCCCTTTCTCATTCTGACTCCTCCCACCCTCCCTTCCTCATTCTGACTCCTACCACCCCCCTTCCTCATTCTTACTCCTCCCACTCTCCCTTACTCCTCCCACCCTCCCTTCCTCATTCTGACTCCTACCACCCCCCTTCCTCATTCTTACTCCTCTCACCCTCCCTTACTCCTCCCACCCTCCCTTCCCCATTCTGACTCCTCCCACCCTCCCATCCTCATTCTTACTCCTCCCACCCTCCCTTACTCCTCCCACCCTCCCTTCCTCATTCTGACTCCTCCATCCCTCCCTTCCTCATTCTGACTCCTCCATCCCGCCCTTCCTCATTCTGACTCCTCCCACCCTCCCATCCTCATTCTGACTCCTCCCACCCTCCCTTACTCCTCCCACCCTCCCTTCCTCATTCTGACTCCTCCCACCCTCCCTTACTCCTCCCACCCTCCCATCCTCATTCTGACTCCTCCCACCCTCCCTTACACCTCCCACCCTCCCTTCCTCATTCTTACTCCTCCCACCCTCCCTTACTCCTCCCACCCTCCCTTCCTCATTCTGACTCCTCCCACCCTCCCTTCCTCATTCTGACTCCTCCCACCCTCCCTTCCTCATTCTGACTCCTCCCACCCTCCCTTCCTCATTCTTACTCCTCCCACCCTCTCTTACTCCTCCCACCCTCCCTTACTCCTCCCACCCTCCCTTCCTCATTCTGACTCCTCCCACCCTCCCTTCCTCATTCTCACTCCTCCCACCCTCCCTTCCTCATTCTTACTCCTCCCACCCTCCCTTCCTCATTCTTACTCCTCCCACCCCCTTACTCCTGCCATCCTTCCTTCCTCATTCTGACTCCTCCCACCCTCCCTTCCTCATTCTTACTCCTCCCAGTCTGGGGTATTTCTGCACAACTTCTAAAGTCGTTCCAAGAGAGGAGAGAGAGAGAGAGAGAGAGAGAGAGAGAGAGAGAGAGAGAGAGAGAGAGAGAGAGAGAGAGAGGCCAGTTGGGGTCGGGTGGGGAAAGGAGGTGGAAGGTTACCACGTCTTGCTGGAGATAGGGGGGGGGGGGGGGATGGAAGGGGGGGGGGGGGGGAGGAGCGCAGGTTTGATGGCTTTAGAGTGTTGATATTTCCGGTTTCTCTTTTCCACCAATCGACTGACTGACCCCGTTCATTGCAGATCCCTTCCTTCCTTCCTTCCTTTGACATTGCTCGGTTGTCAATATGTGTCACGTCACCCTCCTAGAAAGATGATTGACATTGCTCGCTTGTCAATATGTGTCACTTCACCCTCCTAGAAAGATGATTGACATTGCTCGGTTGTCAATATGTGTCACTTCACCTTCCTAGAAAGATGATTGACATTGCTCGGTTGTCATATGTGTCACTTCACCCTCCTAGAAAGATAATTGACATTGCTCGGTTGTCATATGTGTCACTTCACCCTCCTAGAAAGATGATTGACATTGCTCGGTTGTCAATGTGTCACTTCACCCTCCTAGAAAGATGATTGACATTGCTCGGTTGTCAACATGTGTCACTTCACCCTCCTAGAAAGATGATTGACATTGCTCGGTTGTCAATGTGTCACTTCACCCTCCTAGAAAGATGATTGACATTGCTCGGTTGTCAATGTGTCACTTCACCCTCCTAGAAAGATGATTGACATTGCTCGGTTGTCAATGTGTCACTTCACCCTCCTAGAAAGATGATTGACATTGCTCGCTTGTCAATATGTGTCACTTCACCCTCCTAGAAAGATGATTGACATTGCTCGGTTGTCAATATGTGTCACTTCACCTTCCTAGAAAGATGATTGACATTGCTCGGTTGTCATATGTGTCACTTCACCCTCCTAGAAAGATAATTGACATTGCTCGGTTGTCATATGTGTCACTTCACCCTCCTAGAAAGATGATTGACATTGCTCGGTTGTCAATGTGTCACTTCACCCTCCTAGAAAGATAATTGGCATTGCTCGGTTGTCAATGTGTAACTTCACCCTCCTAGAAAGAGGACCCAGTCTGCAGATTGGTGAGGGAATCTACCTGATGACTGACAAATTCCTGACATGTGTGAGAAGGATCAGGACTCTGTCAGTCATTGGATGGGCACAGCCTTTTCTTGCCCAGTTGCAAATCGGAATCAGTCGATGTATCTGTGTTTGATCCCCCATCCCCCCCCCCTCTTTTGGTCCCGCCAGCCTGACAATCTGTCGGTCATCAGCCGCAGGATTTTTTAAAACATCTCTTTTAGGGGGAGGAGGGTAGGGGAGGAGGGTCTAACCTTACCCTATCCTATCTACCTATGCAAATGCGCACTGTCTTCAGACTGTAAATCACGCATAAATGTGCTTACTTATGATAGATAAAAAGTGCAGATGCACGCGGGCCTCTGTATAACTGTCACAAATATACATATGAAAATACACACAGTCTTTTGAATGACTGTAATTTTACACTGTATACATACCTGTGTACCCGCAGTTACACTGTAATGTGACGAATCAATAATTTGAAAGATACCATAATGCACTATTGATACTTCGAATAAAGAGGGGAAGCTAATTACGAATCTTTTTTTTTTCTTTTGATTTGTTCTAAACCATTTAGGAAAAGAGTCTGCAAAAGTAGGGTGTACGATGCTAGTTCTCATAACTAGCAATTTACAAACCTGTAAATTGGGTGGGTGGGTAGGTGCGTCTGTGTGTGAGGGGGGAAGGGTGTGTGCGTGTATGTGTGTGTGTGTGTGTGTGTGTGTGTGTGTGTGTGTGTGTGTGTGTGTGTGTGTGTGTGTGTGTGTGTGTGTGTCTGTGCGTGTGTGTCTGTATGTGTGAAGAAGAAGACGAAGAAGAAGAAGAAGAAGAAGAAGAAGAAGATGATGATGATCCGCTCATTTGTGCCACCAAGTACAACCACTTCACCACCCACCACCACTACCACAGCCGTTACGAGAACATTAAACTTTTACCAGAGAAGACGTGGCACACATCGTTTCCTCCGTCAGTCGGCCTGACCCCTCCATCCCAGTGTCCCTCATCCTCCGTCACCTGTCGACGCCAATCAGTGCGTCAAGGCGTGCTTCTGTGTCCAAGAGCCAGAGATAACAGACAGTCCTTTACTGAGATGACACATGAGAGGAGGGGGCGGGGGATAGTGGAGGATGTAGGGTGGGAGTAATGAGCAATAGACAAGAAGAAGAAGAAGAAGAAGAAGAAGAAGAAGAAGAAGAAGACGTGAACAAGAAGAAGAAGAAGGAAGAGGACGAGAAAGAAGAGCAGGAGGAGGATGAGGAAGATGAAGAAGATGAGAATGAGGAGGCTAAGAGAAGAATAATATCCCACAGCCCAAAGCGTGGCTGGTCTGAAGGCCATTACAGCCTGACAGACAGGACAGAGAAACACCCCCAGACCTCGCCATTTCCTTCATCCTGGCCACAGACCCTGTGCCTGCCGAGCGGTGGCAGTACTTTAGCAGTAACACTCAGCTATCTCCGAACAATCACTTGGATTTTGATCAATGGGCTTAGAGAATATCTTGCGATTATATTTCATATGCCTGTATTTTTCTTTGTTCAAACAGGTTTTGAGAATGCCTTGCAATGATACATTATATGTATTTTTCTTTGTTCAAACAGGTTTTGAGAATGCCTTGCAATGATGCATTATATGTATTTTTCTTTGTTCAAACAGATTTTGAGAATGCCTTGCAATGATACATTATATGTATTTTTCTTTGTTCAAACAGGTTTTGAGATTGCCTTGCAATGATGCATTATATGTAATTTTTTGTTCCAGTGTAATATGCATGTTTTGATGCTCGTACATTTCTTATAGACGAAATTCACATTGTTTTGCTGAATGCTAGTGGATTTTTTTTTAAGTGAGAGGAATTCACTTCTTAGATTCTTTAAAGTTAAAAATTCGACGTTATTTGTTTACAAGAGTGTCATGTGACTAAAAAGTGCAAAAGAGTTATGGAAAAGAATTTGAGGGCAGGATATTCTACAATGAAGGTACACACAGACGTAAAGGTGAGCTGATACTGGTCTCATACAATGAAAATATATCCTACTTAAAACAAAATAAAACTGCTTTACATGTAGGTACGATAGCTTTTTTCCCCCAAAGAAACGTCCATTACTTTCAGAACAACAACAAAAAATGGTTCAGTTGTGGAAAGAGGTGGTTTGACAACAGAATTCTGACAATTCTCCTTGGGGAAAA
>CM065714.1:79807647-79830147 GCA_033310375.1 Conus canariensis
ACTCTCTCTCTCTCTCTCTCTCTCTCTCTCTCTCTCATTCTGACTTTCATTACGAGAAATTTTTTTTTTTAAAAGACCGTTCTCTGCTGTCAATGACTGACCAAGTTAATGAAACTGAAAAAAAAACACCTCAAATAACATCTGTCATCCGCTCAAAGTGACCACAAACGTTTGACAAATAAATGTTCTCTTTGCTGGTAGCTGAACCAAGTTAATGAAACAGAAACACCTCAAATAACATCTGTCACCCGCTCAAAGTGACCACAAAGGTTTGATAAATAAATGTTCTCTATATTGAGAGTTGAACCAAGTTAATGAAACAGAAAAAAAAAAAAAACATCTGTCACCCGCTCAAAGTGACCACAAAGGTTGGACAAATAAATGTTCTCTTTGTTGGGAGTTGAACCAAAGACAGGAAAAAGCGGATGGTGGGGCAACCAACCCCTGGATGTTTTATCTACATCAGTGTACACCACAATCGTCGTTTGGAGAAGGGTTGCTGCGGCGTATATCTTGACATCAGTCGCCCATGATCTCAGTTCAGTGGTTTCGTTAGTGTTGAGATAATCGCCAAGGTCCAAGTTAGCATAGTTAAAGAATGCCTTTGCATTTTTACACATGAAATCCACGATTCTGGCTCGAATCTCAGGGTGGTAGTTTTCTGTGCCACAGATCTCAAAACTAATTGCTCTATAAAAACAATTGCCGTCCCCAATGATTCTATTGGTTGAGAGCGGTTTGGAGAGCTTGGGCTTTGAGGGTCGAAATGGCAAAAACTGGGGTACGGGAAGACGAAGACAATGTGATGATCTGAGACGCCATCTTTCATTTGTTGGTGTAAATACCTGTGGCTCAGGAGATTCAAAACCTGTAATGTTTACATCGTCGCTATCAACACTATGTCTTCCTGTGTCACTCTGCATCCCTATGTTACCCTGCATGCCTATGTCACTCTGCATGCCTGTCACCCTGCATGCCTATGTCACGCTGCATGCCTATGTTACTCTGCATGCCTATGACACCCTGCATGCCTATGTTACTCTGCATGCCTATGTCACTCTGCATGCCTATGTCACTCTGCATGACTATGTCACTCTGCATGTCACTCTGTCTTCCTGTGTCACTCTGCATGCCTATGTCACTCTGTCTTCCTGTGTCACTCTGCATGCCTATGTCACTCTGTTTTCCTGTGTCACTCTGCATGCCTATGTCACTCTGTTTTCCTGTGTCACTCTGCATGCCTATGTCACTCTGTCTTCCTGTGTCACTCTGCATGCCTATGTCACTCTGTCTTCCTGTGTCACTATCCTCCCTGTCTTTTCTGCCATTTTTCTCATCTTTTTGATTGCTCCTCTTATTGAAGAAATGGGGGATTGTGGTTTGAGTCTTTGCACTAGCCAAGTGTGTGTGAAGGGCTTCTGTGAACACAGAAAGTGGATGAACGAGAGAGACACTGGAAGCACCAACCTGCAAACAGTAGGAGTTTAATGTTTGCACGCAAGCTAAGACTTCTCTGCTGGTGATCACCTTTGCAGGTTCGCCACAGTCATCATTGTCGTCAGACTCTGCCTCATAGGTGACTGTTGCTGTTGATGGGGCGGTGAGTGAGATGTCATCACTTGATGTCTGAAAATCGGCATCCACGTTGAAATAGTCTTCATCCAGAATGTTCAACTCTTTGAACAGCCTGGAGAGAAGGGGTTCTGGAGCATCAATGTCAGCACTTGTAGTTGTACAGTCGCTGCCAGTCAATGCAGTAGGCACAAAGCCTGCCCTTTTGAAGCCGTTTGAGATGGTGGCTGCACTAACTTGATCCCATGCTCGCTTTAGCATCATCAAAGAGTCAAGGATGCTGATTTTAAACTCATCCCTTGCCATTCCTGCATCTATGTGCGCGATCAATTTCAAAAGGTTTGCTTTTCTGTAGTGTACTTTGATGTTTTGTATGATTCCTTGATCGAGAGGTTGCAACTTTGACGTTGCATTGGGTGGTAGAAACAAGAGCTCTGTAGCCTTCAACTGAAGTGACTTCTCATGTGCCGAACAGTTATCCACAACCAGCAACACCTTGCGCTTTTGACAATGCATGGTTTCATCAAAGGCTGTCAGCCAGTCTCTGAAGAGTTCTGCATTCATCCTTGCTTTGGTGTTGGCTGCATACTGAGTAGGCAGGGATTTGACGCCTGCGAAACAGCGAGGTTTTTGGAATCGTTCAATTGTCAAGAAAGACATCTTTTCTGCGCCATCTATATTTGTGCAAACGAGAAAGGTCAATCGTTCTTTTGACTTTTTACCGCCAAAACATTTTTCTCCTTTAAAAGCAAGGGTTTTGTCAGGCAACAGACGCCAAAATAGACCGCTTTCGTCGGCATTAAACACGTCTTTTGGCTTGTAACAGGTAAGTGTGGGTTTTAGAACTTGCTCCACCCATGCGTCTGTGCTTAGTTCATCAACCGACTCACGCTCACCAGACATTTTCTTAAAGACAATACCATGCCTGTTTTTGAATCTATGTAGCAAAACATCGCAGCAGCGCCAGTCTTGTATGCCTTTTTTTTTTTTTTTGTGGAAAATTCTTCCGCTTTTTGCTTGAGCAGTGGCCCACTGATGGGAACGTTATCCGACCTTGCACAGCTAAACCATTTAAGGAGAGCTTGGTCAACCTCCAGGCTTGGCGAACTCGTTTCTTTGTCACATCAGTTACACTTTCAAAGTACATTGTTTTTATTTTTTCACTATTTTTCATAATGCTTGTCAAAGTGCACTTTGCAATCTGGTGGGCTTCTGCGATTACCTTCCTTTTTTTGTTGGGGTTTTTCTCCACCTCATGAATTATGTCCATTTTCTCTTTCAGAGACAGCGCTTTTGGTTTTCGCTTCTCCATTTTGAAAGTGACGTAGCCCGACCTGGCTGACGATAGGGAGTCACGGCCCTTTATGACCTTTGAACTCTCTATTTTTCATGACGAATGAAAATTCCGGAATTTGGCTTGGTTGCATTGAAGCTAGAAAGTGACGCAATCAATAAAATATGACATCACATGGAACGTTCTTGAAAACATAGGCGGATGACGCGAAGACAGACAAGTCGAGAGGCCTTACGCTATACCGTTGGACCCATGAAAAATCTATTTTAGAAGGGAAAAAATGTTCCTGTGACAAGTCAGAGCTATTAGGTAGGTTGTAATATGATTATTATTACAGTCAAACTCTGATAAGCGAAATCGCCAGGGGATTTTTTTTTTTCGATTATTAGATGTTTTTGTTTGATTTACCGAGACCAATGGAAAATTCTGGAATGTGACATCGTATGTTCCGTATGTTTAGGTCATCTGACGTCGGAAAAGAGTAATTAAAAAAAAAAAATTATTTATTTTATTAAAAAAAAAAAATGGTTTCCCTTATCCGAGTTTTCATTTGATTTACCGAGACCAACAGAAAATTCTGGAATCTGACGTCGCATCTTCCGATTCAAGTTTCGCTTATCCGAGTGTGAAAAAGACAAATTAGCTTTCCCTTAACCGAAGTTTTCCCTATCAGAGTTTTCCTTATCCAATGTAAAATTAGTCATACAAAGAACAGTTTCGGCCGGGAACAAAAAAACAGTTTCCCTTATCAGAAGTTTCCCTTAAGCGAGTTTATCTTAAACAGCATCGTTCCGTATATCCTTCCTTCACACACACACACACACACACACACGCACACACACACACACACATGCATGCACGCACGCACATACATACGCACGCACGCATACACACGCCCCAGAAATCCCACCAGTACACGCACGCACGCATATACACAATTTAGAGAGAGAGAGAGAGAGAGAGAGAGAGAGAGAGAGAGAGAGACAGACAGACAGACAGACAGACAGACAGATAGGCAAGCAGAAGGACAGACCGAGACAGACAGATGGACAGACAGACAGACGGACAGACAGACATAGAGTTAGAGAGAAAGAGAGAGATGGGGGACGCGGTCAGAAAGGAGGGGACAGTGACAACTGAGGAAAGCGTGCCGTGTGTTTGCACAACGTGAGTAAACTCAGCCCGGGAGGACAACCCTCATGTGGTGTCTGTGGTCGGCTGGGCGGTAAACATGTCTTGGACCCGGGAGATCCATCAGTATTATGTAGTGTGTGTGTGTGTGTGTGTGTGTGTGTGTGTGTGTGTGTGTGTGTGTGTATGTGTGTGTGTTGTGTGTGTGTGTGTTTCGTTCGTTCGTACTTCTGTTTAACGTCTGTTCACTTTGAGTGATATTTGACGTGAATGAAAGAAGAGAGTGACTGACTGAATGAATGATTAAATGAATAAGCCTATGTGTTGCGTAAGCATGAATGTAGGCCTTTGTATGTGAGTGTGTACGTGTATGTATCTGTATATGTGTCTAAACTGAACAATAAACATATCAATAATCTTAAATACAACAATTAGTGGAGAAAAAAACTAACATATAGCAAGAAAACAAAAATCCTTCACTATCTTAAATGAAATTAGTTAGCTCAAAACTATCTAAATAAAAACCCCAATCGGACTATGTATTAAGTATTCAGCAATTTCGATCAGCAGAGAATGATTCGAAAGTAGATCTTGCAAGTTTTTTTTCAGAAAAAGTATTGGATCGTAATGATGTTGGTAAGAAAGTAGTCAACTTGTGACAATTGAACAAAATGTGGTTCAGTGTTATCTCTTTACCACAAATACAGTTAGTATTCTTACTAAACTTTGTTTTCAAAGCATTTAGCTTTAATCGAATTATAAGGGAAGATATTTGTCTGGAATAATAGACTGGAAGATCAGGCATTTTTCTTAATACAAGGTCTATTGGAAAAGCTTCCCATTGGTTGGATGAAATCTCTGTAGACGTATCAACATTTGTTTGAGCTCTCTTCCGTGCAGTCGATTCAAGGGTATGATAACATTCTACTACTGACGGTTTTATTTTCAACTCAGAAAATGACCCTGCTTTTTTAGCACCTTTTTTCGCAGCCCTATCAGCCAAATCATTTCCAAGTATACCAGTATGCGAAGGAATCCAGCAAAATTCTATAATAATGCCTTTAGACACCAGACAGTATAAAAGATATTTAATTTCAAACACAAGGTCGGGTCGTGTCGATATATTAGAAGAGTCAAGGGCAAGTAGGACTGATTTTGAATCTACAAAGAAAACTATCTGAGCGATGTCAATGGGAAGATCTGTTAGAAATTCCATTGCCATCATTATAGCTACTAATTCGGCTGTGAATATAGATAAATTGCTACCCAGAAAGAACGATCTTTGAGTTTTAAGGGAAGGTATAACAAATGCTGCACCAACATTTCCATCATCTAAAACGGAACCATCAGTAAACACCTGAAAATGATTTTGATATCGTTCGTATACATGTGATTTTGCTAAATTTGTGACGATATTAATATTTACCCTTTTTTTGATATCAGAATAACCAGTATCAAGAATAGGTTTTGGTATCTCCCATGATGGAATAGATGAAGAAGATGGTTTTTTAGCCACTTCTTTATCTATTTTTGAACATTTAATCAAATCAGAAATATATGTAGCTATTGTTTCTTGCGATTTAATCGTAATTGCCCTTTTGGGAAAGTCAGTGTCCGATCTAATTTTTAAATCTTCTTGAATGTAATTATCACCAGCACTCGATTTTATGACAAATTTTGATGCAGCTAGTTCACGATAATCATCAAGGGGCAAAATTCCAGCTTCTCTATATGTCTTTGCGTTTGAGGCATGAATAGGGATACAGAGAGCAATTTTAATGGCTTTGCAATCCAAACTTTGTAACTTTTTTAGAAGAAATTTTGGAGCGCTAAAGTACACTTCTTGACCATATGTAAGTTTTGATCTAATAAGAGCAATAGAAAGATGAAGCAGAGTTTTTGAATCCATTCCCCAGGGTAGTCTGCTTATGATCTTTAGTAAATTCAGACTTTTCCTAGCCTTTGTTAATATATATTCAAAATGAATATTCCAAGATAATTTTGGAGTAAAGAAAAGTCCTAAAAATTTAATACTTTGTTTATATTCTAAAGGTTCCCCTAGAAGTTTGAAGACTGGTAAATTTTCTGGATTGCTTCCTGCATTAAACAACATCATATTTGTTTTTTCAGTGGACAAGGACAGACCATTTTCTCTCATATAGTTCCCTATGCTATCTAAATCTCTTTGATATAGTCTTCTAACATAATTCTGTGCTCTTTGTGGGGTTGACTTTTTCAGAGTTACTTCCATCCACATACAGATATCATCTGCGTATTGCACTAGAACAACATTTTTGGAAACTGCTTTTGGGAGATCGTGAATAAGGATGTTAAAAAGAATAGGTGCTAATACTGAACCTTGCGGAATTCCCATGTCTAGTTTTCTGAGTGTTGAGTGTCTTCTTCCTACTCTGGCTAACATACTTCTATTATTTAAAAATGATTTAATATAATTGTACATGTTTCCAGATATTCCAATCAGTTTCAGTTTGTATAACAAGCGCCTGTGCCAGACTTGGTCATAGGCTTTTTTAACATCAAAGAAGGTAGCGAGTATACTTTTCCTACGAGCAAACTGACGCTTTATTTGAGTAGATAATTTAACCAAGTGCTCAACTGTAGATCTTCCTTTCATAAATCCAGCTTGATTAATTGGTATTACATTGTTCTTTTCACAAAAGTGCATGAGCCTATTTAAAACAATTTTTTTTACAAGTTTACCACAATGGGAAGTGAGAGCTATAGGGCGGTAGCTGTTTTTGTCATTCATAGTTTTTCCAGGTTTTAATATCGGAACGACTATTGAATCTTTCCATATTTGAGGAACAACGCCATTTTCCCAGCAATTCTGAACTATATGATGCAGGAAAACAATGCAGTTATCAGGGAGATGTTTTAACATTTCATTGCTCACAATATCAAGACCAGCAGAGCATTTTTTGTTGCTGATACCATACATTGCACTTTTCAACTCTCTGATTGTTATCGGTGCATTAATAGAGAGATCATTATCAGGAAGAGGGTCTGAATAGACAGGCTGCAACTGTTCTTTTTCTCTATATATTTTACAGTTTGAGGACAGACCTTCTGATTTACTATTCATAGAAAACATGTCCACGAAGGTTTCCGCCTTTTCTCCATCAGAAGGAAACTTTTCTCATTAGATTCTATTGGATAGCTTGGAAGTCTAATTCCATTTTTCATGCATTTCACTTTGTTCCAAACCTTATTTAAGTCTTTATTATCTATTATCTGTAACTTCATTTGTGCAAAAAGAATTCCAATATAGCCGTTTTGCTTTGGCTATTACAGTATTACTGTGTGTCTTTGCTTTCTTCATTTCCATATGACTTTCTTCTGTTAACTGTTTGCGTAAATTTTCATCTAGATTTTTTTCTGTTTTCGCCTTAATGTACACCTTATATTTGTCTTTTTTGAAATTAACAGCTTGTTCACATTCATTAGTCCACCAGATATTCCCCACATGTTTAGACTGTTTTGTGGTTTGTAGTCTTGGGATTGATGAATTAGCTGCCAAAATAACTGCATCCTTGAATTCTGAATATTGCATGTCAGTATGCTCTTGCATACATTTATCGAAGTTCTGACAAGCTAGAATAGTTTGAAATTTACCCCAGTCTGCACACTTATAGTTGTATTTCACTGGAGTATCATGTACATCATTATTACCCTGAGTATTTTCTTTAACAATGGTTATAATTATAGGCAAATGATTGCTACCTAAAGAATCTTTACATGTTTCCCATGTGCAAGATGGAGCAAGTTCTGGTGAGATAAAGGAAAGGTCTATAGCTGTAGCTCTATGTTTGGATATATCTGGGATCCGGGTGATACTGCCATCGTTTAAAAGGTGGAATGAACTATCTACGATGTTTTCAACAAGACGATTTCTGGTAACCGTGTTACAATCATTTTCCCAGAAGGGCGAGTGAGCATTAAAGTCGCCCGCTATTAACCACTTATTACAATGTTGATCTTGAATAGCGCGTAGCCAGTCAGAATTCTGATCATTCGGGCCTTTAGGAAAATATACTGACATAACATTCATTGTAAAAGATTTACCAAGTTTTATATTGGCTACGCATGCATGTACATCACTGCCAGATTTTGGGATTGGTGATGCACTTATGTTATACTGAAGCCCTTCACGTATATATATTGCAGTATTTACGTGACCGTTGGCACTTCCCTTGTCGTATACTGGAGAGAAATAATAGTTAGGCAAACTCGGCAGTTTGGAAGGGATAACATTTAACGATTGTAATATCAAAACTTCGTACGGGTTTGAAGAAAGATGATGTAAGTATGCTTGGTTTGTGGTTATAGATCTACAATTCCACTGAAAAAACGACACGTTATGTACTATCGATTGAAGTCATTAATTAAGAATCATATGAATTCTACAAAGGACGTCAAAGTAAATACTTAATGTACTAAAAATTTTAACGCATGAATCTAAAAAGAAATCACATGAATAACAACGTCAAAAAAGAAGAAAAAAAAAGAAACACACACACACACACACACACACACACACACACACACACACACAAGAAAAACTGTGTGTGCGTATGAAAATAGTAGGCAAAATACAATGAGAATAACTATTTGTTCTGTACACGTCTTCAAGTAAAGAGGATAGGTAGTTGGACACTACAACTGTCTTTCAGACGAGAAAATGACAGGGTTTTTATAATATACTCAGGAACACTGTCTGCAACTCCAAAATCAAGACGTGAACACTGTCTACAGCTCCTCTTTAAGGATGTAGTTAATAGTCGTACAACACATCGTAAGGGTTCCACCATGAAGCTTGGTAGACGTGGAAGCCCGTGTAGTAGTAGGGGGGTCGGGAATATTGCTGTCTTCTAGGTGGCAGGCTATTGTGTCGTGGTCTGGATCGACGTGGAGTCACCCAGAAGAGGTTCCGCACGGCTCTCCCAATGTTTCCGGCTAGGACGCTGGTTCCTCTTCGATTGGGATGAATCTTGTCCTTCATGAAGTTCAGACTGGTTTTCAGGTTCTCATGATACACGGTGGTTATTCTATCATGTTCGTAGAGTTCATTGGACAGTATAGCATTGAAAAGACTTCTTTTTATTTCTAACGTTGGATCCCTTGTTGGAGCAATCTTGCTTGTGATAATTTTACACCCCGGGTGTTGTTCTGAAATCTTTCTTGCACCGGTAATGAGAGAGTTTGCAGCTGTGGGTGCATCCTTCGTTTTTACATCATTGATCCCACAATGAATCAGTATTGCGTCGGGAGATTTGCTAGCACATGCAGATTTGACTGCCTTCTCTACATCTTCAGTGGTGTGTGCTTTCATTGTGATCGCATTCACCCCGTAAGACAGACCTAGCCGTCCACCCTGGACACCAGTCATGAATGATTACAGCTGTAGGGAGATCTTGGTTTTTTCTTTTTTTTCCGACACCTCTTTACCGTCAGAAATCAAAACGTCATTTCTTTTGTTTACGTCATTTCTTTTAACATCATTTGTTCTCTTCCTTTCTTTTTGTACCTTCTCAGATTTTGGTTTCATGTTTTTCAGTTCATTTTGAGTAGTTTTGTGCGTTATTTGTTTTTGAGAAGTATGCTTGGCTGCATCTGCGTATGCCCAAGAATTTTCATTTATTTCTGTCTGTGTAGAATTATGACTGACCTCTTTTGGAAGTTCTGCTTGTAGTTTGTTTGCTGCTTGGGTGTCTCGTACGGCCGTTTCAAGGGAAGAGATTCGAGAGCACAGGGAAGAAATTGTCTCGGTCATTTCATCTATTTTCCTCAGCAGGACCTCGTTACTCAGTGGATGGGGACTGACAGAAGCACACATGCTGGTAGTGGCAGATGCCGACTCAGTTGATCTAGCGTTCTTCGATGCGGTATTCTTACCGTGGTTTCGATCGTTCCTCTGATCCTTCGTAACCGCACCGATCTCAGAGATGGTGCTGCTACTTGCTGCTTCATCGCCACTTTCTTGCGATCTGTGTACATGCCCTGTACTCCTTGTCCTAGTCATTCCTGGAGTATTGAGAAAAAACCCCGTACGTTCTGATTTTAGCGGCTTGTTGTCTCCGCCATCTTGATGACGTGTGTGTGTGTGTGTGTGTTTGCGCTCTCTCTCTCTCTCTCTCCTGTGTGTGTGTGTGTGTGTGTGTGTGTGTGTGTGTGTTTGCGCGCTCTCTCTCTCTCTCTCTCTCCTGTGTGTGTGTGTGTGTGTGTGTGTGTGTGCGCACATGAGATCTATTACTTACGTTTGTTTGTCAGCTGATCTGCCTGTCTGTCTGTCTCCCTCTCTGTTTCTGTCTCTTTCTGTCTGTCTGTCTGTCTGTCTCTCTTGCTTACTTGCTTGCTTGTATGAATATAAGCATCGAGTCTTTGCAAGCTTCGTCTTACGTGTGTGCTATATGCATGTGTTTGGGCGTACATCAAATCTCTCCTAGATCCAGATCTTTCGAAACACGAGCACATCCGTCCTAGTTGAGCATTTGAACTGACAGTACTGCATCCTGTAGACCATTTTGGTCCCGTGATGCACTGTGGGGTAACATCAGTGCCATAACGACAAGAAAGACTGCGGCCGCTCTGTTCTGTCTACTCGCATCGATCAACTCTGTTCTCATCAGTCGTCCAGCAATAGAGATCAACCATTTGTAAAGATTTCAACATTGTGCTGCAAGACTCGTGTTGAGGAAAACAAGATACAACGGACCAACTAACCTATCATCAAAACAACCATCCAGCCAGTCAGAACACAAATTCGATCTTGAAGGACCTTCACTAGTTTCAAACCTGTCAGCCGAACAGCAACGAGTGAGGCTGCGAGATGCGTGCAGCAGTTTGCTTCTGCATTAATGAAATACAGTCTGGTATACCCATGAGGACGCTTGTAGACACTTTACGCTCACAGCTGGCCCTAAACTTGCAGCAATGCACACTAGCTGGCGGGTGTAGCCTACTCCTTTCCCCCCCGCTGCACGCATGGCGCATGTTATCCATCACAGGACCAGTTTCAGCTAGGACTCGCTTTCAGCAAAATTCCAACGCTCGGAAAGACGCCGTTTACTCTACTTACCGCCATGTAGCATCTCATCATGTATCAGACTAAAAGACAATTTGAGTGTACTTACCCCAACAGTCTCCTTTCTGTTCTCCTCCACTGGCAACCCGTGAACAGCAGCACAGAAACACAACAACAACAAAGGTGCAGCCCCCATCTTGCGATAATGGACTTGACCAGTGATAGTGCGGACTGAGGCGCTGACCCAGTTCTCAATGAACGCGCGGAAAGCAGACGATACTATGGTATTCATTCATTGGTAAAGGGAGAGTACATTGCTGTGTTTAATGACATGACAAAAATCATATTTTCTTCCTAGATATCCTTTATTTTGCGATGGATTCCGTGCTCAGTGCATTAATGACAATGCACATCTTTGTGCTTAATTGACCAAAAAGCTGAAATAAACGCAAAGTGCTCTATTTGGGACTTCTGTGAGCATACGGCTCTGCTGTGAGCGTAGGGCGCCTACAGACGCTTCCGTGGAGGTTTTATTGTGTCGCTTCCAATGTTCACCACACAATAGCATCTACCTTGGAGGAGTTATGCTCCTTGACATCTTAATGTCCTGTGAGGTGTTTATTCCAGCGCAGGCTTCCAAGGGTGTTGCGCTCGCACCTTCAGGTGTATCCTTTTCTTTTTTTGCAGTTTTGCGTGCCGCCATGTCCACCAGTCACTTCTGTCTTGTTTACCTGTTTTGCAGATATATTTTTTCCATTCACTTCGTTCTCCCAAGTAAAGCTCTTGAGCTCATGAACTCCAAAGACTTTAAATGAAGACTTAAGGATGTAGACTTTGTTTATCTTCACCGCATGTCTGAAATTCGGTGTCACTCAACCTGCGCAAAAAGTCAATTATCTGTAAAGCATGTCTGTTTTGACAAGCATTCCCGTGAGCTTCATTGTAAGCTTTTCGTGTTCTGTTGGAGATGGGTGGAATGGGAGGGACGGGGTTAGTGTGCCAGTGTGGAATCCGAGGGGAGGGAGTGGGAGGGGGAGGAAGAGAGAGGAGGCACTTGTTTTGATGAGTATGAATGGAAAGTGCACAGCGCATTGAGTCCCAAGCGCAAGATATTTGGGTGATGCATACTATTCATATTTGATAGTGGCTGCTGTTCTTAGTGTGTGTGTGTGTGTGTGTGTGTGTGTGTGTGTGTGTGTGTGTGAATGAGTATATATATATATATATATATATATGTGTGAGAGAGAGAGAGAGAGAGAGAGAGAGAGAGAGAGAGAGAGGTCGGGAGGAAGAGAGTGGATGGGTGGGTCCATCGTCACGTGTATGCCTTTATTGACAAGTTTGTTTTCCACACCTTGACTCTGTCTTCGTACCACTATGTCCATATAGCTCTATGCCCCCTCCCACCTCCCCGATTTCCTCCTTAATGCATGCCCTCCCCCTCCCCTCATCCCCCTCAATTTCTTCCCTTTTCCGAACCGCTAGCTGATCTTGCACAAAGACACAAATCCCGTGACGTGGCGAAATTGTATATCGTCACGATTCTTCATCTACATGGGGAGGTATGTAGCATAAACCACGCCTTCTCCACACCCTCCTCCCTCTTTTCCTAATCCCCATCTCCTCTTCCCGCCCTTCCCTCCAACCTTCTGCCCCTCTCCCCTCCCTGCCACCCCCTCCCCACCTCTGACCCCATACTCTACCTGTTGAGTCAGGTTTGAAGTCGTTGGGTCTCTCTGACCCTGGTGCCTTTCTTTGCGTGTGCTGAGCACCGTTACAGCATGAGGTTAGTTATTGACCCTGCCTGCCATTCTTCAAGTCTTGCCGATTGGAAATCACACGTGACTGGTTTCTCAGGTGGCTTTGTATTGTGGGTGTGGAACATGAACTAGAACACGAGAGGTAGCCAGCTGGGCGTATTGTTGTTAGCATTCAAAAGAAAGTTCAGGTTGTTAGCTAAAGCCATCTTAAGATCGTCTCGTTTTCTACTCTCTGTCTGTCTGTCTGTCTGTCTGCACGTGTGTGTGTTTGTGTATGTTCTTTAAGAGAAGAGAGAGAGAGAGAGAGAGAGAGAGAGAGAGAGAGAGAGAGAGAGAGAGAGAGGGATTTAAATTCAGATTCAGATATTCTATTCATATGTAGGCCTGGGCCCCTTATGAAGAGTACATGAAAACAATACAACAAGGGAAATGAAAACTGTAAGCTGGATCAGAATGTACAGTATTGCTCCTTTTATGGTATAGTTGCTTCTCCTAGTTTAAATGCTTTGAATTATATGAAAACAAGGGAAAATTTTGAACAAATTTAGTGGAAGCTGAAGACATTAACAAGCACAATTTGAATAAAGTTCTCTTTAGTATTTAGGACAAACAGAAATTTCACAAATGGTTTAGAGAACTGGACGACACAGAACAAAGTGAACCACATTTTCTTGAGAATTTTACACATGGAAAATTAAATTTTGTCAAATTTGAAAAATGATTGATGAGGCTCCGCCGAAAAACGTAGACAAACGAATCACAAGACAAAACACGACGCGTTTCGACCTCTTGGGCCTTCTTCAGGAAAGAAACACAACGCTCAGAACAACGAAAATGAACGAGCAATCACTTATCTTCATCTAATTCGGCGCAAGATGGGCGTTGAATGAAAACCATTATTGTTGTCATTCAACGCTGGCTTGGGGGTTTCATCAGCATTCTTTCCAAGCCCTTCAATGGCACCAAATATCGGTCGAGTCTGTCACTTCCCTTTTCTGGTAAGGCAGAGTGCGTGTGTGTGAATGTGCAAGTGCTTAAGTATATAAACGAACTTCTCCAAAGTGTAGGGAAAACACTTTAGTACTTCCCCCCCTCAGTAATCAGATGACCATATGCCATAGCCACTCTCTTACCTTCTGCTCTTTTTGTTTTCATGAAAACAGTCAACTTTCTCCTAACCTCACGCACACACACTGAAAAGTCATCGCCAATGAAAACTTTACTCCCCTTCATTTTTGTCTTTTCCTTCAAATTCTCACTTTATACCTATAAAATGTTACAAAAGCAATAGTCCTCCGAAGGGAAGAAAACAGTAACACAAGATCACAATTCTTTGCTCTGACCAGCTGCCAAAGATGGACATTACGTATTTGCATTGTTTTTTTTTTCTCTTGAAAAAGGCCTCGTGGCCGAAAATTAGAAGAGTGGCATTGTGATCATGTATAAAATGTTAGTTTGGCAATCATTGGGGAATCAGGCTTGTTGCTAAGGCGGTGCACTCGAACCGTCTCCACATTGTCAGAAAGACCAAGTTTATCAGAAAGAAATCCTTTCAAGTGATGCTCAAGGGTAGCACTGGTCTCACCCTCTTCCTTCTTTATTCCATAGAACATCAGGTTATTCTCTTTGATCTTTCTACCAGATCGTCCGTCTTTTTCTCTAAGTTTGTAACACGAGCATACAAATCGTCCCTGTGACCTTTTAACGTCATGTTTTCTCCGCGTAATGAGTCCACCTTCTGTCTCAACACCTCCACCATCTCCTGCAGAACACCAAACTTGTGCTTGATGGCTGCAATACCAGACACAACCCCGTCCAGCTTGGAATTCATGGAGACGTCCATTCCATCCAACTTTGTCATGAGATCAGCTAGGTTGACGATGGGATTTGACGCAGGGGATTCAACGGGAGCTGTCGTATCATCTGCCATTTGCTGAAGAGACACTCTCCCTGCTTGTGCTCAGTCGCGCCTGTTTGAGTGGTGGGTTGCTCAGTGGGTCCGGGGTTCAATTCGATGTCACCACATCAAAACATCACTTAGCCTGTCATTCAGTTGTATGACTCGCATCATCATCTTCCTGACTGACACTTCCGTTTGAGACATAAAGCTCCAAAAAGTCGACACAAAACCACCACAAACATGTCGGAATTCCATGGAAGCCGACGGCATAGCTTGCGGGATGCGACGCTACGCAGAGTTCAGAAAAAAAGCCCCAGCTCACAGACGCATAAACACTTGCATGAAGGGAGCTGCGGAGAAAACACGTCTGCTTGCTGTGACTGTTTGTCACACACTCCCGCCTGTTTTAAGAGAGAGAGAGAGAGAGAGAGAGAGAGAGAGAGAGAGAGAGAGAGAGAGAGAGAACTACAATGGGAAACTGAAAATGGAGCAGGAAAGAAAATCGATCTTGTAGGACACTGTTGCCACCAGAACGATAGCACATCAATGAACATGGCCAGTGAAAAAATGACACTTTTCGTGTCGGGCACCAGTGGGGTTCGAACCGGCAACATACCGCATACGTCTGGCTGCCACTCCGTGCTGCATCTCTGAACCAGCCAGGCCACTCTCGCATAAGCACCTTACTCGTCCACCCTCACTCTTGACCCCTTCCCCCGTCTCTCTCTTTTCTCTTCTCCCCCACCCCCTTTCCTCCCACACCCACTCTACTTCCATCAGGGGAGTGAGAAAACCGATAGTTTCATGGACCAGTCACAAGATATCACTGCCAGTTATAGCACATAACGACAAAATGCGGAAGAAGCATAGCCACAGGTAAGAGAACATAATCCATTGATGGAATGAAGGTTAAAAAAAATCAGAGCAGATATCAACTGACAGGGGAAAAAACTTCTGAATTATTCATCAGCCTTCTTTTCGTGCATCGATTATCTTTTGTTACCTGTGGCTACAGCAACTAGTGCCAAACAAAGATAGCAGCACAATATGAAGAAGAAGAAGAAGAAGAAGAAGAAGAAAAAGAAGAAGAAGAATTCACCTCTGATCTCAGTACTTTCACAACTGTTTTTGGCATTTTTCTTTTTCTTTTCTTTTTATTCCAGATAATACCCAGAAATGCTCAAAAGTAAGCATTAGAATTAAAAAAAAAACTAAATATAAACTTAACACAAACTTATACTGCACAAAAAATGAAGAAAAAAGAGTAGAAACATAATTCAGAGAGAGAGAGAGAGAGAGAGGCTATCATACAAACGGACATACATACATACAGACAGACGAGGCAGTTAGAAAACACATGAGGTCAGCCAAATGTTTCGCGAACTTAGCAGTGGGTGGCTTGCGATACCTAAAAGTAATAATGATTTTGTAAAGTTTCTATTGGACCTGTGTACAGGTATATGATATAGATCTCAAACACAGGTAAAACTATAACAATGTAAACTACAAATCAACATGCACTCATGATTCATGTCTGCAAACAGCGTCTTATACGGAAGCCATTTGGAAACAAAATCTTCATACATAAAATCTTCACATGCTATATATATTCTCCGGTTCTTAATCTGGTTTGTAGGGAACATGAAGGGGATTTCAAACGAAAAGAAACTGAATAAGAGGTTAGGTTGTTTTAACAGCGTTTCTGTTTTACCATCTCTGTCTCTCTTATATCTTCGGTGTCGGGTTATGCGATTCGCCGACTTCTGTCAACTCCCTAGTGATTGGTGCCTTTTGAGACCGTAATTTACCTGTTGCCAGCGTTCCCACTGCATGCTTTGCGGTACTTTCCCACGAAGTGGGCATACCACTGCCTTAGAAGAAGCACGTGTGGCGATCCAGCCAGTCTGTAGTTAGAGACTGTAGGGCTCTGACCGGGCAATTTGTTTGATTCTTATCACCAGACGCTAACAAATCTGTCATGAAAACACACCCTGTTTCCCCTCAGTTTGTCAATCCCTCCCTTTTTCGGAACGAAGTAGACCCTCACTCCACCTCAACCTCACTCCTCCCTCTCTCTTTCTCTTCACACACACGCGCGCGCGCGCGCGCGCGCGCGCACACACACGCACACACACACAGGCACTGCGATTGAGCAGCTCATTGTTGACATGCGTGATCAATGGTCGCAGCGCCGAATTTTCAGTCTGACGGCCCCAGGGGTTGGAATCTCGTCATCTCTTGGTGAGCGAAAGTGGATATTACTCCACCCCCTTCCCCTTTTCTTTATACTGACAATCTCAATACTAGTTTCTCGGATGAGGCGGAAAAAGTTGCTCCTGGGAAAAAAAAAATCTGTCGGAAAATCCATTTAGACAGGAAAAACAACCTTGCAACGACAGGAGTGACAAAAATAACACGCAATTCCAAGATGCTGACATTTCTTTTTTTCTGAAGAAGGTGGCACCATCCTCGGCGTGGTCTCTGCAGGGAAACCCGCCAGCAATTCACGCAGACAAATCTGTTGTGACTATTAAGTTATAAACACAAAACACTACAACACAATATAACACTATACAATACACTATACAATACAATACAACATAACACAATGCAATACAACACAACATAATAGAATACAATACAACAAAGCACAATATTATACAACGGAATACACAACAATACAGAACAATACAACAACAAACCAAGACAACATAAACCAATACAATACATCATAATATAATATAACCCAATGCAATACAATATAATGTAATACAATGCTATACAACACAATACAATACAAAATACTACCATATAACACAATAACTATAATGCAATACAATACAACACAACATAATACAATACAACAGAATACAAAACAATGTACTCCAATGCAATGCAATACAAAACAATACAACAGAGTGTGATACGATACAACACAAAAACAATACAACCTAATACAACCTAATGTGATACAATAAAGCAACACAATACAATAGAATACAACATAATACAATACAACACAAAGCAACACAACACAATACAATGCAGTGCAATACAACACATTACCATGCAATACAATACAATACCATGCAATAAAATACAACACAATACAATGCAATATAACACATCACATTACAATACAATATAATACAATGCAAAGCGATACAATACAACACAACACAACACAACACAACACAACACAACACAACGCAACGCAACGCAACACAACACAACACAACACAACACAACACAACACAACACAACACAACACAACACAATACAATGCAACACAACACAATACAATGCAACACAACACAATGCAATACAACGCAACACAACTCAAATACAATACAACGCAACACAACACAATACAATACAACGCAACACAACTCAATACAATACAATGCAATACAATACAACACAATGCAACACAATACAATACAACGCAACACAACACAATGCAACACAATACAATACAGCACAATACAATGCAAATACAATACAACAGAATACAATACAATGCAACACAATACAATACAACATAATACAATGCAATGCAATACAATACAACGCAACACAACACAACACAACGCAACGCAACGCAACGCAACGCAACGCAACACAACACAATATAATGCAATACAACGCAACACAACACAACACAACACAACACAATACAATACAATACAATGCAACACAACACAATGCAACACAACATAATACAACACAACGCAACGCAACGCAACGCAACACAACGCAACACAACACAACACAACACAACACAACACAACACAACACAACACAACACAACACAACACAGCACAACACAGCACAGCACAGCACAGCACAACACAACACAACTCAACACAACACAGCACAGCACAATACAATGCAGTGCAATACAATGTAACACAACACAATACAATGCAGTGCAATACAATGTAACACAACACAATACAATGCAGTGCAATACAATGCAACACAACACAATACAATGCAGTGCAATACAATGCAACACAACACAACACAACACAATGCAGTGCAATGCAATACAATGCAACACAACACAATACAATGCAGTGCAATACAATGCAACACAACACAACACAATGCAGTGCAATACAATACAATGCAACACAACACAAATACAATGCAGTGCAATACAATGCAACACAATACAATACAATACAATGCAGTGCAATACAATACATAGCAATACAACACAATGCAATACAATACAATGCACTGGAAAACAGGTCAATACAATATAAGACAATACAATATGATACATCGTAACGTAACGAAAAGTAACTCAACGCACGGTACCACACCACACCACACCACACCACACCACACCACACCATACCACACCACACCACACCACACCACACCACACCACACCACACCACACCACACAAATGAATTCAAAACGATGAAATAAGATGCAAATACAGTATGATGCAGCACATTGCAATGCAATAGAATACAGACACGATACAATACGACACCATACTGCACTGGACAATACGATTCCATAGGATGCATTATCATGTAATGCAGGGGAACACAGTACCATGTAATCAAATGCAATACCATACCATACCATACCATACCATACCACACCATACCATACCAACCATACCATACCATACTGTATCATGCCATACCATACCATACCACACCATACCATACCATACCATACCATACCATACCATACCATACCATACCATACCACACCATACCATACCATACCATACCATACCATACCATACCATACCATACCATACAAAAGTCACCTACATTAAACGCCGAATTTCACTGCTAATGACATCGGATTCATGGTATAGTATAGTATAGTATAGTATAGTATAGTATAGTATAGTATAGTATAGTATAGTATAGTATTAGTATAGTATAGTATAGTATAGTATAGTATAGTACGGTATGGTATGGTATGATATGGTATGTATGGTATTATGGTATGTATGGTATGGTATGTATGGTATGGTATAGTATTGTATGATATGGTACGGTATGTATGGTATGGTATGATATTAGTATGTATGGTATGGTATTATGATATGTATGGTATGGTGTGATGGTATGATATGATGATATGTATGGTATGGTATGTATGGTATGGCATAGTATGGTATGATATGGTATGGTATGGTATGTATGCGTATATGGTATGGTATGGTGTTGTATGGTATGGACTTTCCCCCCACATCCAGGTCACAAAGAACAGGTATTGTATTTCCAATGGGCCCATCACCTGAGCTATCACACACACACACACACACACACACACACACACACACACACACACACACACACACACACACACACGCACGCACGCGCGCACGCGTACACACACACACACACACACACACACACACACACACACACACACAGGTGAGCTGTTGTTACGGCCGGTCGTGGACGCTTATTTCAGAGCTCCGTCTTGTTGTTGTTGTTTTTGTTAATTAACGGCAAAAGTTTCAACCAATTTGTATTGAACGTTACACACATCAGTTCCTGCCAACATGCCGGTTAATTCGGTATGTTTTCGAGCTGTGTGTGGCTCTTTTTACTGGACTTTCCTGACTTATATGGGAAAACGCGCTCGGGAGAAAGCAGCCATGCGTGTCCGTTCAGTGTCAGTCCGTGCGCCGGTGGCTGTCGTGCTGGTGTTTCTGTTCTCCTTCTTGCTTCGGTGCGGAGATGTCGAAACGAACCCCGGCCCCACCAAGAAACAATCCACGCTGACTGGACAAACGCAGTGCCAGGCGCAGGGAGGGGAAAACAGTTCTACTGATCAACCGACCATCGCTGACGTTGTCCGAATGCTTAGTTCTCTGGACCAGAAGATGACAACAATGGACAGGAAAATGGACAGTATTCATTCCTCGATGAAAGAACAAATGGACAGATTGCAGAGTAACTTTGATAGCGTGGCGAAAGAAAATAAAGAACTAAAAGAAAAAATCGACAAGCTTGAGTCCAAAGTCGACGATTTGGAGGGAAGAAGCAGACGCAACAATCTCATCTTTCACGGCATTCCCCACCCCCAAGGACAGTCGGAGTCATGGGCAGATTGCGAAAAATCTGTCAAGACAGTGTTGAGAGAAGAGTTGGGGATTGAGGAAGACGTCGAGATTGAGCGTGCTCACCGTCTGAGATCAGGAAAGGGGCCACATCCCATTATCGTCTGCTTCAGCAGCTTCAAAGACAAGGAGAGAATTCTGGCCGGGCGTCGGGTGCTGAAGAACAAACGGTCCGCTGTGTTTGTTTCCGAGGACTTTACTCCCCGGGTGAGGGACCAGCGTCGTCAGCTGCTGCCTTTCCTGAAGGAAGCGAAGGCAGCCAACAAGAAAGCGTTCCTCCGCTTCGACACCCTGGTCATCGAAGGCAAGTCCTTCGCCAACGACTCCACAACCAGCGGTCTGGTGGAGCGACAGAGGCGGGGATGACGGGTAGGCCGGTGTCATCGGAATGTGGACAGCAGGAGGATACGATCTTCCAGCGTTCCTGTCTTCACCCCTCGGTCGTCGGTGGACAGCACACACACACACCAACCCATTTCATCCACTCATACACCCACACCCTTACCTTGTGAAGTGTTTTCAGTGCTTCAGATAATGGCGTGGAATGTTCAAGGTTTATTTTACAAGCTAAAAAGTTATTCGTTCCGGCGTTTTTGTGAAAAGTTTAAAATATTTTCCTTCTCCGAAGTGTGGCTATGTAAAAAAAGTGATATAGAAAATGCTTTCCCGGATTTTCATGTGTTTTACTCTCCACGCATGACAAAACTGAAAGGTGGTGGTGTTGTCTGTGTACACAAATCTGTTATGTGCCATGTGGAGTATCTGCTACAATCAACAGAGGACTGTGTTTTTCTGAAGGTTGGTAAGTGTGTTTTGAATTCTCCGTATGACATTCTTGCTGCATTTGTTTACATTGCTCCTGAACGTTCAGTGATTTATGGAAAGAACAGTGACAACGGTATTGATTTGTTAGAAAACCGTATGTCAGAGGTGATGGACCGATATCCTGACTTACCTTGGCTACTGTGTGGTGATTTTAATGCCCGCACGTCTGAACTCTCAGATGTGGACAACGTCGGTGAAAATAGACACGCACAAATACTAGAAGATGCAGAAATGTTAATGCAGAATGTGCCACAAACTATTCGTAAATCTAAAGACAGTGGTGTAAATAGTTTTGGTCGTAGACTTATTGAACTATGTACAGAATATGATCTGTTAACTGTAAATGGAAGAACTGAAGGGGATAGTGAGGGAGAAATGACATGCATAGCAAACCAGGGTAAAAGTGTCGTAGATTATTTTGTTTGTTCACAGTTATTATTTGATACTGTTGTTGATATGTACGTGGCAAACAGGTGTGAATCTGATCATTTTCCTATTGTTGCTTCCTTTACTTATGTTGATGGCATGGAGACTGAGGATAATGCTGAACAAATTGTACTGGAAGATGAGTTGAGATTTGTTTGGAAGGAAGAATATGCAGAGTCATTCGCTGATTACATTTTCTGTAACAAAGAAAGAGAATTTCAAAATTTTATGACAGCACTTGAATGTGACGTTGAGGCGGGGTCGACCTGTCTTGTCACATTCCTTCAGAACGCTGCTTGCCAAATGAAGTCAAAGCGGAAAATGCAAGTATCCTGTGAACAGCCTCCCTGGTGGGACGAGGAGTGTGAGCGCGCGAAAGAAAAGAAATATCAACATCAGGGTGTATTCAGACGGTCTAATTCAAGGGAAGATTTAATCAATTA
>CM065714.1:79850147-79855147 GCA_033310375.1 Conus canariensis
GGTGAACGGCGGAGCTTCGGGGACCGGGCCACTTGCTGGTGATTGTGCTACTGCGTGTAAACACCCTCTGTCCTTCTCCTCCTCCTCCTCCTCTCTCTCTTTCTCTCCCTCCCTCCCTCTCTCTCCCTCTGTTTTCAATCTTTCTTCCCCCTCTCTCTCTGTTTTTACATGGGTATGTTGTCTGTGTCTGCTTGTCCTTCTCTCTCTCTCTCTCTCTCTCTCTCTCTCTCTCTCTCTCTCTCTCTCTCTCTCTCAGTTTTGAATCTCTCTTTCTTTCTCCCTGTGTCGTTACATGGGTATTTTGTCTGCGTCTGCTTGTCCTTCTCTTTGTCTCTCAGTTTTTTTTTAATTCTCTCTTTCTCTCTCCCTGTGTCTTTACATGGGTATTTTGTCTGTGACAGTACAGCCTAGTCACTGTAGCTGCTCGTAAACAGCCTCACCTTTCTGCCTGTCTGTGCGTGACCAGCATGGTGAGAGCTGAAGATTATCTGGTTCAGCGCCAGTGCATCATTCTTTCTGTCCCTCCACAACCCTATCATTATCAATGTTTTAGCACATGTTAAATGTGTGATGCACTCTCTCTCTCTCTCTCTCTCTCTCTCTCTCTCTCTCCGCTCTCTCTCGCTCTCTCTCTCTCTCTCTCTCTCTCTCTCTCTCTCTCTCTCTATTACATTATATTTAACGCATGTTTAATATAGTTGTCTGTGTGATGCAATCTCTCTCTCTCTCTCTCTCTCTCTCTCTCTCTCTCTCTCTCTTCTCTCTCTCTCTCTCTCTCTCTCTCTGTATGTGTGTGTCTTTGTTTATAAATCCCGATTTTAAAAATCGTACTACAGAAGTATAAAGGGCCCTTAAGCAATAATAAAACCTGGCCCCAATGTTTTCAGTCTCCGTACAAACGTCAGGCTTCATCCTACTGAGAACGTATCATTGTGTTGAAAGGGAAACAAAAAAAAATGAACTGTTCTCCACCCGCTCTGTATGCTTACGTTTCTCCAAAGCGAGATCAGCAAGAGTAGCAAGCGACAGTTGTTTTGGTCCATGGAGAACTCGTCAGGCTTGCTGCTGTCCCCTGGTTACCTGGCAGTTGTTTTGGTCCAGGGAGAACTCGTCAGGCCTGCTACTGTCCCCTGATTACCTGACAGTTGTTTTGGGCCAGGGAGAACTCGTCAGGCCTGCTACTGTCCCCTGGTTACCTGACAGTTGTTTTGGTCCAGGGAGAACTTGTCAGGCCTGCTACTGTCCCCTGATTACCTGACAGTTGTTTTGGGCCAGGGAGAACTCGTCAGGCCTGCTACTGTCCCTTGGTTACCTGACATGCTGCTGTCCCCTGGTTACCTGACAGTTGTTTTGTTCCAGGGAGAACTCGTCAGGCCTGCTACTGTCCCCTGGTTACCTGATATGCTACTGTCCCCTGGTTACCTGACATGCTACTGTCCCCTGGTTACTTGACATGCTGCTGTCCCCTGGTTACCTGACATGCTGCTGTCCCCTGGTTACCTGACATGCTACTGTCCCCTGGTTACCTGACATGCTACTGTCCCCTGGTTACTTGACATGCTGCTGTCCCCTGGTTACCTGACATGCTGCTGTCCCCTGGTTACCTGACATGCTGCTGTCCCCTGGTTACCTGCTGATGAGAAGCACTTCCATACAAATATAAGAGAAGCTCCCGAAATGAGGTAGATTCCCCTGCCTGTAAGATATGCATCTGAGGTAGATTCCCCTGCCTGTAAGATATGCATCTGAGGTAGATTCCCCTGCCTGTAAGATTTGCATTTGAGGTAGATTCCCCTGCCTGTAAGATTTGCATCTGAGGTAGATTCCCCTGCCTGTAAGATATGCATCTGAGGTAGATTCCCCTGCCTGTAAGATTTGCATCTGAGGTAGATTCCCCTGCCTGTAAGATTTGCATCTGAGGTAGATTCCCCTGCCTGTAAGATTTGCATCTGAGGTAGATTCCCCTGCCTGTAAGATTTGCATCTGAGGTAGATTCCCCTGCCTGTAAGATATGCATCTGAGGTAGATTCCCCTGCCTGTAAGATTTGCATCTGAGGTAGATTCCCCTGCCTGTAAGATATGCATCTGAGGTAGATTCCCCTGCCTGTAAGATTTGCATCTGAGGTAGATTCCCCTGCCTGTAAGATTTGCATCTGAGGTAGATTCCCCTGCCTGTCAGATTTGCATCTGAGGTAGATTCCTCTGCCTGTCAGATATGTATCTCTGAAAAGCAAAGACGGGAGCTCAGTAAAGGAAGAAGAAAGAACATTGAAGGAAATAATCGACTAAAATTTGTCCAGAAATGAAAAGGTGGAAATGCAAGGAGACAGCCTATGGAGGCTAGCAACTTGGAATTAAAATCCACGAGGATCATGAAATTACTTTTAAGAACTCCCTAGTTTAAAACACTATATTTCACAAGTCTGAAGGGCTTAAAACTTGATGGTAAAATAGACACGATCAAAAACAATAACAAAACCTGGTTCTAATGCCTTCCATCTCGATAGAGAGGATGATGCCTCCAGTAAAAACCATTGCAGTGAGAACATATTGCTTCAACAGATTTAGACTCGTATTCAAAGGGAAAATGACACGAGCATGAACTCTTCTCTAACGACTGTTCTGTACGCTTTTAAGTTTCTCCAAAGGGGAGGTTAGCACGACCACTAAGCGACACATATTTCATTCTACAAAAAGCTCATCAGGAACATAAAGACACCCCTACCCCGAAATTGTTTAGATCCTCCTGCCTCTAGGAAACGTGTCTTTAAAAAGCAAGGATGGTCACTCAGTAAAGAGAAAAGAAAGATTTTTTCGTAGTGGAACAATACATTTTCGTCCAGAAATCAGGACTGGAAATGTAAAAGACAGACTAACGATGGAGGCTAACGATTGGTGAGAAAAATCCATAAAGGTTGCAAAGTTAATTTCGAGAAGTCTCTAGTTTAAAAGACTGTACCTAACAAGTTTGAAGAGCAAAAAGGCTGATGCAAAACGCGCACGATTAAAAACTGTAGTCGAACCTAGTGCCTACTTTCTCTGTAGAAAGGGCAGAGCACACATCAGCCTGAAGGCCACCTGGTGATCACACCACACTAACGGACAGACCGGCATTGAAAGGGAAGGGAAATAAAGGCTTCTGTATACAGTTCACTACCATAGTCTGCGCTGACGATACTGACGATGCTTGTATTCTTATCAGCAGAACTGGTAATTTCTTTTGAAATCTTAGTCATATGCTCAAAGACGTCTTTTTACATTGACCATTCTTAACTTAAACATTGCTTCTTATTTTCATGCCAGTTATTCATTTATTTATGATTTATTTGTTGGTTGTATACCGCTTTCTTACCATGTCAATTATTCATTTATTTATGATTTATTTGGTGGTTGTATACTGCTTTCTTACCATGTCAATTATTCATTTATTTATGATTTATTTGTTGGTTGTATACCGCTTTCTTACCATGTCAATTATTCATTTATTTATGATTTATTTGGTGGTTGTATACCGCTTTCTTACCATGTCAGTTATTCATTTATTTATTGATTTATTTGGTGGTTGTATACCGCTTTCTTACCATGTCAATTATTCATTTATTTATGATTTATTTGGTGGTTGTATACCGCTTTCTTACCATGTCAGTTATTCATTTATTTATGATTTATTTGGTGGTTGTATACCGCTTTCTTACCATGTCAGTTATTCATTTATTTATGATTTATTTGGTGGTTGTATACCGCTTTCTTACCATGTCAGTTATTCATTTATTTATGATTTATTTGGTGGTTGTATACCGCTTTCTTACCATGTCAATTATTCATTTATTTATGATTTATTTGGTGGTTGTATACCGCTTTCTTACCATGTCAATTATTCATTTATTTATGATTTATTTGGTGGTTGTATACCGCTTTCTTATCATGTCAATTATTCATTTATTTGATTTATTTGTTAGATGTATACCGCTTTCTTACCATATTCCTGGTCTGCCTTTCGCTGGTTGCCAGTTGTCCATGGATTGGTGTGAATACTACACAACTACAGGTCGTTTTCTATGTTAAATACTAACTTTCACAATCCAGAAAAACTTGGTCGTTGGTATGGATGACAAGCGTACATATATCTCATACATCCGACAAAAATGGAGGGACTAAGTGAAAAACTGAATGACAACTATTCGACTGACTGAATGATTTGGGAAACGAGTGATTAGTGCCGAAACTGAATGACCAATACTCGACTGACAGAATGACACGGGTAACGAATGATTAGTTTCAACAGGCAGCTCTTCAGCTGACTCTGCCCGATTTGTAAAAGAGAATGTGGACTGTAAAGCGCTTAGAGCTTAATGTTTAAACGGGGAATGGCTGTCTATAAATACCCTCAATAATGAAGATTATTATGATAACTGTAATATTTCGTTGGTAAGCACGAAGAAGCTCTTTTACTGAACGTATGCCAATTTCACCTCTTCAGGTCTCCAACACAACCAGATCGGGTGGTTTGGTTGTTTTTACAGTCAAGCAAATTCAACATATGGTGAAATATGGCAAATGCCGAATAAACTAATATTGATCTATTTGTGAAAATATTCATCCGATTTTGTGTCTGTCCTTTTTACAGTTCCTCGGCTAGAGCCCTGAGGTTTATCATCGGTGATGTTTTTTTTTGTTTGTTTATGTGACCATTTCTTGTTAAACTTATCATGAAGGTCGCCCTGTTCGATTTTTTTTGGAAGACGTTTAAGCTTACTGCAATGTGAGCTTTTGTTTGTGTCATCCATAAAGCGGGATCTTAATAGCTGAAATTTCCATGAAATGTAAGTGAGATGTAACACGCCTGCAAGCCTTTTTATAATTTCTCTTTTTTCCACACGTGCAATGAGACAGCAAAGCCTGGTGAAAAGTCTCATCGGCAGGAAGTGGAGGGTACAGTCGGCACGGATGTTGGTTGTGTAGAAGGGAAAACCTCTTTGAAGCTGACTGTCTCAGTGGAG
>CM065714.1:79865147-79870147 GCA_033310375.1 Conus canariensis
GTCTCGCACACGCACACGCACACGCACGCACACAGACACACAGACACACGCACGCATGCACGCACTCACATACACACACGTTTCGTTTTTATGTGTCTTTTTATCAGTAAGTGCCTAGGTCTTTTACCTGAAAACCGTTTATTTATGTGTGTGCCAGCTGAGAGAGTAGCACCAGCAACGGCTTTGGTTTGAAGCCGTGTGTCTGCTCATCACTGGAAGCCAGAGTTTCTGTATCTTTTACTGTTGTTTGAAAAGTCTAAGTCAAGAGCAGTTTATTACACATTTACTTTTTCTTTTGACTTCCGGATTTCACTACCTTCTCATCAATTTATTAACACAGCTGTGAGTTTTCATGAAGTTCTCTTATGTTTTGACACACCGAAATATTCTCTTTCCCAGTTAAAGGCACACCTCCCACATCAAGTCCCCCCTCCCCCCTTTTGCTGCTTTATCTTCCTACCGTGCACAAAGGCATTGCTCCCACGCGGTGTTTTCTGGTTTGCCCGTACACAGCCACACAAGGGCTCGTCCTGTGGCACCATCGCAGGCAGCAGTTCATATCAGGTTGTTGCCAGGTGACCCAGCAGAGGAGACACGGCACTGCCAATATTGATTAACACTTTCCTGCGTTGTGCAGATGTAGTTTTGAATAAGAACCTTCTTCTTCTTTCTTTGAGTGTCTTCATCGTGTTGAAGATTCTGACACTTTTGTGTGTATGACCGTTTTTTTTATCCCGCCATTAAGGCAGCCATACTCCAACTTCGGGGAAGGTGCATGCTATGTGTAACGCGTCATCCATACCAACGGCCAAACTGGCCTTCTCTTCCGAAAGTTGGTGATGGGATTTTACGTGTGTGCAAGATGTTGTGCGTGCGTTAACACACGGAACCTCGGTTTATAGTCTCATTCGAAGGACTGTATCGAAGGAATCAACCTGAAGCACGAGAAAGGAACACCACCTATGTGCTTAGACAGTTAAAGCGAATCATCGGAGAGGATATGATATGGCATTTAGAGAGACATCGCCCGCCAGCCTCATTCTGGGGTACTCGTACAGGCGGAGGGGAGGGGGGGTAAGACCGGTTTGTTATTTACATTGACAGCCTAAAGTTTCCCCTAATGTGCGCTTTCCCTGAGATCACGGGGACAGGGGGATAAAACTTATCTGTTACGTACATTGACAGGCTCAAGTTTTCCCTGACATACGCTTTCCCCACGTTCATGGGGACAAGGGAATTAGACCTGTCTGTTTCTGACACTGACAGCCTCAAAGTCCCCCTGATGTTCGCCTTCTCCATGTTTCTTTCAGGTTTAAGGTGCACACTCATCAAACGTGATATGGCACACGACAGGGACAACCATTCCGTGTGTGTGTGTGTGTGTGTGTGTGTGTGTGTGTGTGTGTGTGTGTGTGTGTGTGTGTGTGTGTGTGTGTGTGTGTCTGTGTGTGTGTGTGTCTGTGTGTGTGTGTGTGTCTGTGTGTCTGTGTGTCTGTGTGTGTCTGTGTCTGTCTGCGTGTCTGTCTGTGTGTCTGTGTCTGTGCGTGTAAGGGTAGAGGCAGGGGGGAGTGGGATCAAGTTGAAGGAAAGAGAGAGGGTAGGAGAGAGAGAGAGAATGTGTAGGGGAGGTGAGCGAGAGAGAGGGAAGAAAGGGGGGTGGTGGTAAAAGAGAATATGGGGACGAAGAAGAGGGCTTTATAAAGTTAACGTTGAACATTTCACTGGTAGCATGCGAGGACCTTCAAAGTATGTTTAGAAAACAGAATGATTTGTCTTTTACTTCGCCTGTGTGTGCGTGCGCGCGCGCGTGCACGCGCAACTCTGTGTGTCAAAGTCAAAGTCAAAATTTTATTTTCAGATGGAACATTGAATAAGCAATAAATCTGCTTTTTTACATCAAGCCATCCATAAAAACAAAAATCGGTGAAACAACGAATAATCACAGAAATTTATGAAAGTCAGAGATAACAACAAATAGAAACCAGAGAAGAAATGGATGGGTGGGAGGGGGGGGGATGGGGGAGAGGCGGTGGAGGGGGGGGGGGGAGATAGGGAGTGTGTGTGTATGTGTGTGTGTATGTGTGTGTGTGTGTGTGTGTGTGTGTGTGTGTGTGTGTGTGTGTGTGTGTGTGTGTGTGTGTGTTTGCACGTGTGCGCTTGCGCGCGCTGTAATATATGACGTGCTACGGGCATTGGGTGCTTTTGCAGACTGTCACCATTGTGACAAGTTATGAAGTTCCTGGTTTTTGTACGCTGTCAAATCAACGCTGTTTTTAGAAGGAAGGGGGGAGTCCATGGGGTAGGAGCGGGAAGCAGTAGGAGGAAATGTTTTGTGAGGGGAAGGGTGAAGGTGAGGTGTTACATCCCATTTTCCTTTTCCTTTATTTGCTGCTCCTTTCCTGTCTGTCTGTCAGACTGTCTGTCTGTCTGTCTCTCTCTCTCTCTCTCTCTCTCTCTCTCTCTCTCTCTCTCTCTCTCTCTCTCTTCTGTTGCCTCCGGCCCATGATTTCCCTTCTTCTGTCTCTTTTACTCGCTTCTTTCATCCTTATCTTTGCCCCCACCCCCTCTCTCTCTTTGTGCCCCCCCCCCTTTTTTTTCTGTCACCTTTCTCCCTCCCCTCCTCCTTCCACCCCTCCTCTTCCCCAGTCTCAGAAGGAAGGGGGAAAACAGACAGCTGGGAGTGAGGCTTTGTCATGGTGTAGCTGTTGGACCAGACAGGAGATGACGGTGTAATCGTCATGAACAAAGACCACCAAGAACGCACATCATGTTGGACTGCTGGCAGTGCACATCCCCACCGCCCTGCTCCCCTCACTCCCCCTTTTCAGCAAACCGACGGCAATAAAAGATGCACATTAAAAAAAGAATGTTCCTGTAATGAAGTACTTGACATGGGGGAGGGGGGGGGGAGGAGGGGGGACGATAAGAATTTCAGCATTGACCACTTCTTGAACTTTATTTTACAGATAGGCATGTGCTACATTCAGAAATGATGCCACACGAAGGAAGGAATATTGTACAGTACTGAGAAAGTTACGGTTTGAAACAATGAGCCCGTTGATTTGCTGCCACTGCCAAGCGGTTATATTCTGAACCCCGGACCGTATGTTTGTTTGTCCAACAGCAACAGTACGCAAACACTAGTGAGCTGATTTAACGCATCTTGGAGGGGAGATGGGTGGTCCGAAACATCACGTGGTTGGATTTACGTCGTATCAGACGGATGCCTTTGAGGACATATTGTTCAACAGTAGAAAACTGCAGCAGTTATAGAAGGAAGCAGGAAAGCTGGTCGCCGACATTATTCCAGGCATTGCTTCGGGACGGGGAGGGAGCTATCCATTCATGTTGTTGTTGGCATCCCGGATTGGAATCTTCTCTGCCCTTCCTGCTGGACGAGTATTTAGCGCTAAGTCTTTGTTCCGCGTGATCTGATGAAAACGCTATGAAGTTTGTGGTCTGCCCACCATGAATGTCGGCGGTCGTCGCCATTTCCGCCTCTACTCTGGGCCGTTTTTTTTTTTCCAGGCTGCTGGACCATTGTCTTTTTCGTGCTCGGATGGCGATGAACTAGGGCCGCGTGAGGCTGAACACACGGGGAACATGACAGGTTGCTGTTGAATGGCCAAAGAACGAACTCTTTAAATTTCACCGGGGTGGGTCTTGCTCAAACGTCAGATCCAGCATCGGCCATTAAGAATATTACAAAAAAAATCCACGGAACAGGAACAGCATGGTGAAATTACTGTGAGGAATTGATAACTACCTATGACATAATATATTTTCATGCAATGTTAATGCTCTTTTGTTGTATGCATCTTTCCCAAATCCTATGCACATAACTATATGCAAGATAATATCTTTAGTCCATTCCTGCTATTACCTCCCTTGCATTACTAAATAATAATTTTACGTTCACTTATGAACCCACTTGCTCAGAGAGGCATACTTAATTGCTAAAAATACTTTTAATTTTACTTATGAATTGACTTGCTCACAATATATATTTCCCCTGCACTGGCAGAATTTTTGTTACTTTCAGTTATGAACCGACTTGCTGAGAGAGGTATACTTCCCTTGCATTGCTGGAGGATAGTTTTGCTTTCAGTTATGAACCGACTTGCTGAGAAAGAAAAAAAAAACCCAGTAAACAAGTGGGGTAACTTTTGCTCCCATAAGAAAACCTAACACAGAGTAACTTTTATTCGAGACTGGCACAGCCTTTTAAACTTGAATAAAGTCAGACAAATACAAAGACGAACAATCTAACAGTGGGGGAAAAAACAAGCGCAGGCCAACAACTCAACTGTCTTCATAGTAGATTTAGCAAAATTTGGACTTAAGGAGGGGGAGGTTGAAGATGGGGAAACTGGGAACATGAAATTAAGAAAATATATTACAGATATGAAAACTCTTCACTAGCTGCATAAGGGAACCATCGCAATCCCTTTTGAAGGCAGATATATTTGCATTGCCTGCTCCGAGGCCTTTCGTCCGCTGGATCGGAACTCATCAGGGAGACACGGCTGGTTGTGTCTGCGCTCCCGACCGTGGTGTTCTCACCACCAAGGGTGCAAAAAAGAATCCAATAGCACCCCAAAGCAGCCAGCGAAGGGTATAATAAATGAAACCAAACGAAAGTGTGGGGAGGAAAGAAGTTACTCTGTGTAAGGTTTTCTTACGGGAGCAAAAGTTACCCCACTTGTTTACTGTTTATTGTTTACTGTTCCCTGCCTCATTTCATTTCCAATTTAACTGAGAAAGGTATACTTTCCTTGCATTGCTGGAGGATAGTTTTGCCTTTGTTTACGAACTGGCTTGCAAACAGAGGTGAAAAAAGAACAAGATACGCCCGAAGATGCGAATGGGACCCAGAGAAGTACTGTCCTCGACTACCGAACCAACCAGCTTAAAGCAATCTTGTACCACCCTTGGAAGCCTGTGCTTTGTTGCCATTCCCTGCATTGCTGGAAAATGATTTTGCTTTGTTCTATAAACTG
>CM065714.1:79875147-79882647 GCA_033310375.1 Conus canariensis
TGACGGAATATTTCCGCTTCAATGGGTCTGCGTCGCTCGGACCACCGCATGACAGCCCATGCCTTTGAAGCCGTAATTATCACACCCGCATAATGAGACATGCCGTGCATCACCCAGAACAGACAGCTGACATAAAACAAACAAACACAAAATGATATAACCGAGTGTCCTGATCCCAACCAGCCAGTCACAGCTCAGTGTTGATCACATGTCATGCCTCCCTTCCCCACCCTCCCTCCCTAGCTCCCTCTCTATAAGAAGGCCCCCGCCCCTCCCCTTTCTTTCCTAAGGCAGGGACAGTCACCTCACATTATTGAACCCCCACACTCCCACACGATCATTACACCCTAAGCCACATTGTTTAAAGCCAGATCGGCCCACAAAGGCCACATTAAGGCTGGCTGCACCTCAGGGTCCTATCAGACGAGGAGTCAACGTCAAAATATATGGCTGCAGCCCTAAAGCGCGAACTTTTTTTCCTCACCAAAAGCGCTTGTAACTCAAAAGCGCGCCCTAAGACAGTACTGGATGCCTGTGTCCCCAGAGGTGGTTGGGTGATCCCAGCGGGAGCGATGATAACAATGATTTTACCGGATACTGATGATAACAATGATTTTACCAGATACCGATGATAACAATGATTTTACCGGATACCGATAATAACAATGATTTTACCGGATACTGATGATAACAATGATTTTACCAGATACCGATGATAACAATGATTTTACCGGATACCGATGATAACAATGATTTTACCGGATACCGTGTACGATGTATATGTAATCTAGGTGTCCATGTCGATATACGGTAAAATAAATATTGTCTTTGCAAGCTGCATGACCAGCTTTTCGAACATGATAGTAACACACACACACACACACACACACACACACACACACACACACACGCGCGCGCGCGCGCGCGCGCGCGCGCGCGCGCGCGCGGCATTAAAGTGTTTAGATGACTGTTGTGGGATGATTATATAATAGTTTAGTGACGTTGAAAGAGATACGGATACGGATACGGATATTTATTTCATTAATAGGCCATAGCCCCTCATGAAGGGGTGTAGCTGAACAATCATTCCAAATCATAATATTTCCACCTGCTCAAAATTAATACATCAAGATAACAGTACAGATCGTAACTTAAACGCTTTATATAAGAAAAACTGAGAGAGAGAGAGAGAGAGAGAGAGAGAGAGAGAGAGAGAGAGAGAGAGAGAGAGAGAGAGAGAGAATGTGAATGCGAATGCGAATGCGAATGATTTATTCAGATAAAGGTCAAAGCCCATACTGAAGGGGTGACACCCGTAATACAAACAACAAGAAAAATTCTCAGTAAGAAAATGGAAAGAAAAAGCTATTACACGTATATGCACTACGCAACTATTATGAATAGACTGTTCGTATTCGCTTTTGAGCTTCATATATGTACATAGCAAGATCGAAAAGGTCATTTTCATTTCTTGTTGCTAACAATAAATTGACCCTAAAACTACAGGGGTCACAATAATACTTAGACTTAATAAATTTAACTCTAAGGTCACTGAGTGCAGGACAGCAAAGTAAAAAATGTACTTCATCTTCCTTTGCCTGATTACACAAGCGACACATCAATTCCTTATCTTTCAGAACACTGTATCTAAACCGATGGCAAGCAATGTCAGAGACACCAAATCTAAACTTACTCAATGCACTCTTAACATACCTATTTATATTCATTTCAATGCATGGTTCAACCACATGTGCTGTTTTAAAGAGTCTGTATTGTGCAAATCTGTCACTGCTATAGATATGGTCATGCCAGTCTTGCCATCTGCGATCGATCATTCTTTGTTTAAAACATTTCAAAAATCCCGATATACTTTCAACGCCCTGGTTGTCCCAAACATAAGCAAAACCATTAGAATTTAAGCACTGACGAACATTGGTAGCCCATGTCTTCTTGCCATTACCATCCAACTGTCGCAATGTCTTATAAGCTTTAAATGGTATCTTACTTTCCTCCATTCTGGTTATTTTCAACCAATACTTAATACATCTAAAACCAGAATTGATATAAATTGGATACCTTCCAAGTTCACCATAAACTAAATCATTTGGTGTTCGATTGTCTATATTCAAAAATCTTTTCATTGCATACAAATGAACATTCTCCATTTCAACATTTTTCTCGAGAGCCCAAATTTCAGCCCCATACTGTAAGATTGGCTGTACCTGAGAATCGAATAACTTCGAAAAAACATAAAATGCACTACTATTCAATTTATATAAAATATGAAGAATAACTGTGACTGCTCTCCTTGCCCTATTTGCTATATCTTGACACCCAAAAGTGAAGCTTAATCTAGTAGTAAAATAAAATCCAAAATATTTGTATGCGTTGACTACACCAATGAATTCACCCCCGTAGGTCCATTTTTCATTACGTGCCAAATATCCACCTTTACGAAACACAATGATGTTGGTCTTATTCATATTTACTTTTAATTCTAAATTAGTAGCAGCTGTATGCAAACTGTTCAGTCACCTTTGCAGACCAACAACAGTTGTAGACAGTAAAATAATGTCGTCAGCAAAAAGTAATACAAACACTTCCAAGAGATCAAAAGTAACACCATATCGTCCATTTTGAATAATCTCCAAGGCCAATTCATTTATGAACAGAGAGAATAAAACGGGACTACAAACATCCCCTTGCTTAACCCCTCTTGTACACTTAACAAAATCTGATAATTTTGCTCCCGCTCTAATTCTTGCTTTTACCTCTTTATACATGCTTTTTACGCAACGATACAATTTACCTTTAATTCCAGTTTTTAACAAAATAGGCCACAATATATTCCGTGAAATGGAATCAAAAGCTTTTTCAAAATCTACAAAAGCCACATACAGCTTCTTGTTATTCACAAATTGTTTTTGAACTGCAGCTAGTAAACTAAACATATGATCAATGGTAGAGTAACCTTTTTTAAATCCTGCTTGATGTTCACCAGTTATATCATTCTGAGAGATCCATTCATGAAGTCTATTATTAATAACTGAACTATAAAGCTTACTACATACATTGCACAAAGAAATGCCTCTATAATTATTTACATCGTTTACCTCCCCTTTCTTAAATAACGGTAATATTATGGATTCTTTCCAATCTTCAGGATAAATCCCTGTATCAAATAAATGATTAAACAATTTAACTAGAAAACTTAAAACAGTCTCACCAGAATTCTTAAAAAATTCCCCAATTAGGCCATCAGGTCCGGCAGTTTTACCATTCCTTAATTTCTTAATAGCTGATGATATTTCCTCCCTGGATATTCGTCTGTCGAAAGTATATTCTTCATTACTCAACGCATTGTCAGTTTCAATGGACTCCACATCGTCCTTATCCAAAAGATTTTTTAAAGTGTAGGAACCAATCCTGCACCGGAATGTTATTTGCACGTCGGATTTTCTTTTTAGAAATCTTGTGTACAGTATTCCAGAATAACTGCTGATTTTTGGCCGAAGACAAAAGATCATTCAAAAGGGAATCATTATATTCTTTTTGTTTTCTTTCATTTAAATTTTTATATTCCCTTCTCGCAATGCAGAACACTACTCTGTCATTTTTGTCCATTGTTTTTAGAAAAATTCTGAATAATCTACGAAGTTTACTTTTGCTACTCTGCATTCTTGATCAAACCAATTCTGTATAACATTCTTCTTTGTTGGTATAGTTTTCCTCATAATTTCTGCTTGTTCTTTGACAGTTGTGTTAAACAAATTTATTGCTTCGTTCACGTCAACAGAAATAAGATTTTCAGCTACATTTAACTTTTCTAGAACATGTGATGAATTCATTGATGAATAAAATTGTTGACTGAAGTCTTGGTTCCAGCAATATCTAACAATATACTGATTACCATCTATATTAGGAACACAATTGTCATGTGACTGATCACTTTGCATTCCAATGCGCAGTACTAGTGGTAAGTGGTCAGATTCATATCTTTCCATCACATTCAGAGTCATTTGATTACACATTAGTTCAAAAAATTCTACTGATCCTAGAAAATAGTCATTTACACTGCTCCCTGTATCCGAAACGTATGTGAATCGACCTTCGAGATCGCCATTACATATTCCATTTAAAATTGTCAATCCCAATACAGTGCACATGCCAAGCAGTTTTTTTCCATACAGATTTAATACCTTGTCTTGAGAACATCTTTGATATTTACTATCTGTTTCCTTAAAGTTAGTATATATATCGCAATCGTATACAGTTTCTGGAGAAATATTTGAAGTTCTTGCATTCATGTCACCACAGAACAGTAACTCAATATCATCAAAGGACAACCGCTTATTTACAATACAATCTTCCAACATTCCAATTCCATTATCAAAGCCATTTAAAGTATAGAAGGGTGCATTCTCTGGAGGTACATATGTACACACAAGTAGGACAGTCTTATCAAAGCAAAAAAAGTCTTTATCAAATCTAAATAACATGGTATACAGACTGTCAAAATCCACTTGGTGCACGTAAGGGACAAGACTTTTACGTATCATGCAAACCAGTCCTCCTGAGCACCGTCCCTGTTTAGTAAATTTTACGGCCGGTTTTACAAGTAATTCATGGTCATGAAAAAGGTTTGACTGAAACGACTCAGCAAAAGTTTCCACTAAACAAACAAAATCAAAGGTAGAAATAAACTGAATAAAATCAATATTACCTAACTTTTTAAATAAGCCACATATATTCCAGTGAAGGAATGATACACTATTTACAAGCTTGTTGATATTTTTTACACCACGTGCACTTTGACCGACATGGCTTAACTCGTTTGCTTCGCCGCACGAACTGCTGTCACATTGAACACGACGACATACATTGTCAGCTTCATGATCATTGACGCTCGATGTAAAAGGGGTGTGTGAATAATTCATACAGTCAGTCATACTGTTCGTTTTATCTAAATATCTTGTCCCACATTCACCGCCATGTATTGCCCCAGTCGTTGTCGTAGTATCAACAATAGTCACAGGGATAGTCACAGTCGCTATGTCAGTTCTAGTCGTGGAGTTTGTTACTGATGCAGAGTCTCTGTTGACATCTAGTACATTTGTTGGCAAACAGTCAACTATTCTGGAAGTTTCTTTCACATAACTATTGTCACCGATCTCATTCACACAGTCATCAGCATTGAAAATCCCATTCAAATTTGCAAACTGATCGCCACTGTTTCTTTCATTCACACTGACACATTCAGCCCTTTTCTTTATTTCATCAATATGTGTACTCTCACCACCACACTCAGCCCGCATCATCACACATTTTCTCTCTATATCACTTTTTCTTTCTAAATCACTCTGTATGGCTTCAAACTTATCAAACTGCACAACAGATAAAACATTGCTGTGTACAATCGAAGCGGAATCATTCTCCACATTTAACACGTTAGCTGCAAGTGTGTCGCTGTGATCTGGCACGCCTTCACCCCCACCGATGTCAGTGACAACCTGCACGGGATTTTCATCGCCTGTCCGCTTCGAGTCAACATCGTTCCCTGCCCCTGTTGAAATATCTTCACGTGAATTTGGAACAGGCACTTTATACGGTGATGGCTTAAATTTCACCTCCCCCTGACTCTGACAGCAGAACATTATCTGATGACAGGGCCGGCCTGAATCCTATTTCAGTTCTACCAGGTTGTCACTGATGTCCAGACCGAACTTCTTACTGTTGATCACCAGGTGATCATAGACCATGGACACTTTCATGCCCTGTAACCTGGCGGACTTAAGGTGTGGCACAAGTTTTTTTTTTCTGGTCTCCCTAACCCGAAAGGAAAAGTCCTCACTCACAAATATATCAGTTCCTTTTAGTTTTTGTTTTGCACGCAGAATCTTATCTTTGTCCTTGAAGAATGTGCATCGTGCTATTACTGGCGAGTTCGGCTTTGAATTCAGACGGTGCACACGGTCGAAAGAAATTTCGTTTGAAAGTTCCAGCGTATCCGTTATCATGTCTTGCACCAGCTCTTCACATTCTTGCCAAGACTCACCGGCCTTACGAGGAATGCCATGGATGATTATGTTGTTTCTCTTCGATCTCCCTTCTAGGTCGTCTATTTTCCTGTCCAAGGATTCCACCCTACCGGCGAGTCTCGTGTTTTCTTCCCTCAACTCGTCATTTTCCTGTTTCAAGGCGGACATTTCCTGTTTTACACCAGACATTTCGTCCTGCAGATTTGCACACATTGTTTTTACGTCCCTCATGTCCTGTCCAAGCCGATCAAATTTACCAGTTAGATCATTCAAAATGGCCATAACGTCTTTCAAAGTGGGATCGGACGGTAACGCAGAGGCAGCAGGGACAGAGCCCGGTCCATGACCACTCTCTCTACGGGCACCTCTGGCGCTCTCCAGACGGGTTTGCCGTTTGCTATCAGACTTAACAGTGGTAGGTTCTGGATTCAGCTCCACGTCACCACATCGTTGGAGCAAATGTCCGTAGCAAAATAGAGACAGTAACAGGCGTACAGTAACACCGTCCATGCGCGATCTCAGCTTCAGCACAGACATTTTCATGGCGGATTTCAATTTTATACGTTTCAACATGAAAGCTGCGAAAACGTGCGCAAATACACCACACATACACCTAAAGGACAGCGATGCAGCAGGCATAGTCCACCACAAAAGTAACTGCCAACTGACAAGACACAGCACTATACACAACTAGAAGAAAAACAAGAAATAGCACAGAGCTCAAAAAAGCGTGTCACTCAACTACGTGTACCACAAGCGCCCGCCACCCCTCCCGAGAGAGAGAGAGAGAGAGAGAGAGAGAGAGAGAGAGAGAGAGATATCGGTCGACAGAGAGAGACAGATACTGGGAGAAACTTGGAAAGCTACCAAATCATACTGCCCCCTTACACACACACACACACACACACACACACACACCGCTCTTACATACGCGCACACACACACACACACACGCGCGCGCGCGCGCGCGCGCGCACACACACACACACACACACACACACACACACACACACACGCACGCACACGAACATGCACACACAATCACACATACACGCACACACACCGCTCTTTCTCTCCCTCCCTCACACACACACACACACACACACACACACACACACACACACACACACACACACACACACACACACACACGAGTGCATGCACGCAAAACAAAAGAACCAGCAGCATTCCAGACTCATAACAGACCAGCGACTTTTGAGATATTGTGTCCAGACTCATAACAGACCGGCGACTTTTGGGACATTGTGTCCAGACTCATAACAGACCGGCGACTTTTGGGACATTGTGTCCAGACTCATAACAGACCGGCGACTTTTGGAACATTGTGTCCAGACTCATAACAGACCGGCGACTTTTGGGACATTGTGTCCAGACTCATAACAGACCGGCGACTTTTGGGACATTGTGTCCAGACTCATAACAGACCGGCGACTTTTGGGAT
>CM065714.1:79887647-79907647 GCA_033310375.1 Conus canariensis
TGATATAGTGATTTTGACTTTGACTTGACAAGTGTGATCAGTTTTGATAATGACTCCATTTTAAAATGTGTTTGAAACTATTGAAAGTTATGAAAAATGGAGGTCATTGATAAAATGAGCGCTAGTAATCCGTGATTTTGATGTTGATGTAGGGGTCTCCACAGACGGCATTGTCAAAATTTAATTAAAGAACGTTATTATTGACAATTTGTCGATGTAGCACTTTGTGTTTTTCTGTTGCAAGCAAATTACAGTAGTCAACAACGCAGATACTGTTTTTTCCCTCTTTTTTACTGTGTACGTCTGTTTCGCCAGCCGCGGTTCTGCTGCCTGGCAGGAAGGTGGTGAGCACATTCCACCTTCTGCCCCTCCACTGCGCGGCGTGGAACGGCTGGCTTCAACAGCCGTTAGTAGGAAAATATGGCAGGGCTCGGCGGAGTGAACGTTCTCCCCTTTCTACTTTCTCTGCTATCACTGTTGTCTGCAGTAGTCCACTGGGTTGGCTACCTCTGTTGTCTGCAGTAGTCCACTGGGTCGACTATGTCTGTTGTCTGCAGTAGTCCACTGGGTTGACTATATCTCTGTTGTCTGCAGTAGTCCACTGGGTTGACTATCACTGTTGTCTGCAGTAGTCCACTGAGTTGACTATCTCTGTTGTCTGCAGTAGTCCACTGGGCTGACTATCTCTGTTGTCTGCAGTAGACCACTGGGTTGACTGTCTCTGTTGTCTGCAGTAGTCCACTGGGTTGACTGTCTCTGTTGTCTGCAGTAGTGCAATTGGTCGACTCAGTTAGGGCTAATCACTATTATTTGGAGAATTCACGCTTTTAAATGCACTTGAAAAGCTCGAGTCCAACCTAAGTTGACCACAAATCGCCTGTGCTTGCAATAATGATACATCCAACCATTCTAGCGTCCTGCTGACATCAGACAAATCCCCCTTTATACACACTCCCTAAACACGGACGGCATTTATGAATGAGATACGAAAGGACTCGCGATATTGAGGTAATTGCCGCTGTTTTTTTCCGTACAATTCGATCATCACCCCAGAATGAACAGGTATGAGCCTTGAGTGAATAAGAAAGTTGAATCTGATTCCGAGCTCCCACTATTGTCGCTCTGTTGTGGCCTTCATGGTTGGCAGGGCCTGGAATGAGAACATGCCTGGAATCCCCGCTGAAAGCATACACACGTGACCTTCCGCTGAACTCCTTCTGTGAATGGAAAGCCAGCATGACTGGGACCAGGGAAGGCTAATGGCCATGTCTTGTGAAAACCGTGTCCACTGTGACGGAGACACTGTGACACAAACATCATGGAGATGTTCATGTCAATACCGGGATAGGTGAGGAGGTACCGCCAGGCAAGTCGCGTTTTGATTGGTGGAAAGTAAGTTGACCCCTATGCTGCGAAGGCTTACTAAAGGTATCTTTTCTTAACACCACCACCACCACCACCACCGACAACAACAGCGAAGGCGCCATATGACTGGGCTTATAAAATTACATTTTTTTTCGGTGAGCTTATGCTGTTTTTGTTCATAATACATGAAATCTAACACTCACCCTCCCACACATGTGCAAGATCACACACACACACACACACACACACACACACACACACACACACACACACACACACACACACACACACGACATTTCATACGCACAACACATCACTCATGAAATAACATTTTATGTGAAACTATTTTGATTCTCAAATTTATTTTGTGTTGCTTTAACGCTGTCGTGAAATAAAAGACATGCAGCATCCTTCTGTGAAATTTTCAGATCTTCCTGGCATTTCATATTCCACGCCATCCTTCGCAGAAAAATGGCAAAGGTTAGATGCGAAAAAAATGAATGCCGGTGTAACAGCCCATTCTTACCCCCCCTCTGAAACTTACCCCGGGGTAAGTCTGGGCTAGCCTACTTTTACCCCCGGGGTCATTCCAGGACTAGCTGGAACTTACCCCCCCCCCCCCCAGTTGGAACTGACACCCCCTCCCAGTCATCTACATTGTACAAGGTACACAGGCACTCAGGAGACGCTAATTAGCTGTAAAAATAGTAAAAAAAATCTCTGATATACATTAAACTGACCAATGGTCAGTGACACTGACCACTGGTTGTCTGCATTGCACAGGGTATACAAACACTCATGAGACACTGATTAACTGTAAAATAGTCGAAATATCTGATTTACGTCATAGTGACCTGTGGTCAATGGCACTGACCACCAGTCGTCTGCATTGTACAAGGTACACAGGTACTCGGAAGACTATAATTACAACACACAAGCTGTGAAAGTTAAAATCTCCGATTTACGTCATGATGACGAGTAGTCAGTGACACTGACCACAACTAATCTACATTGTACAAGGTACACAAGCACTCGGGAAACACTAATTAGCTGTTAAATAGTTAAAATCTCCGATTTACGTCATAATGACCAGTGGTCAGTGACACTGACCACTAGTCATATGCATTGTACAAGCTAAGGTATATAGGTACTCAAGAGACTCAAAATAGTTGTAAAATAGTTAAAGGAGGCAAACCGGGATGAAGCAACAACGGTACTTGGTCACAACGACACGTGGTCTAAACGACATTTTGTAACAACTATTCTTGGTCACATTGACACTTGGTCACATTGGCATGTAACCGTCTTTCTTTCCCACATATGCACGGGCGTACTCACACACCCGAATATTGACCCACGCGTGTAAACTAGCGCGAGAAATGTTAATACGTATCTGTTAGTGAACCAGGGCGTGTGTGGGGGGAGGGGGGTTGGGCAAGTAGGAGGTCCATCTATTGAGGAGAGTCTAGAACTACACTTTGTCTAAACCCAACTGACTGTATATAGGAAATGGGAGAGGGGGTGTAAATATGCAGGCCAACACAATTTTTTTTAAAGGCGGGTGTGCGTGTTGGGAAAAGGCAGAGGAAAACCCTGGGTAACCCTCTCTTGTTTGAAGAGTGGGGTGGGGTGGAGGAAGCTTCCAAATAGTCCTAGATTGACCCTTGGGGGGGGGGGGGGGTAAATCCAGGCTAGCCCAAACTTACCCCCGGGGAGGTAAGTTCCAACTAGGGGGGGGGGGGTAAGTTCTAGCTAGTTCTAGAATAACCTCAGGGGGTAAAAGCAGGCTAGCCCAGACTTACCCCGGGTAAGTTCCAGAGGGGGGTAAGAACGGGCTGTTACACCGGTGTGGATGCGAAAAAATGAATGCAGGAGTGGTATTCAGACGTCATCTCTGAAGACGAAAAGCATCCACGTACACAACAATTCCACCAGTTGTGAAACGCAGAGGAAAGAAGAATGATCTCACATTTAGAGCACAGCTACAAAATCTACATTTGACCAAAGAGTTAAGGTGTTCATATAACAAAAAGCCTAGTCATACATGGCACGTCCACTATACGTGATGGATTGTGGGTCTGCCATCAACTATACGTGGTGGATTGTGGGTCTGCCATCAACTATACGTGGTGGATTGTGGGTCTGCCATCAACCGTGTCAGTCTGAATGGACTCTGGTGGGGGGCAAGGTTTGCCACAGCATAACTGTTTCCGGGTCACAGTCATGACCTTTAGGTCAAAGGAGGGTGGGGTTGAGAAGTTGAGTTGGGGATGGAGGGTGGTTGGTGTGGAGTACAGGAGGAAAGGTTGGAGGTGACGGAGAGGGTGTGGATACTGTTGACGTTTGTTGAAGTTATGTGGCTAAAATATGGGAGAACGTGCCGATGTGACGGACCGTTTTTCATCCGGTCACAAAGTTTCATGTGCGACCGTGCTTACCGGAAGGTAGTTGTCCGGAAGCCGGTTGCAAAAGTTAGCTGACTGCTACTCACCGGCGCATTGCTATAAGCCGGGTGAGTTGCACCGGTTAGACAGTCTCTACAGTGATTCCGGCAATACAAGTCACAGAAGGCCGAAGAGGGACTCAGCCGTCAGCAGTCAGGTATTTATCATTGAATGTTTATTTATTAACAAACTAAAACTGTATTCCCGTTTAGGAGCGACTGAAACTTCCTCAGCGCTCTTGTGAAGGTTTTATTTAAAAAAGAAAGTATTGTTGTTCTGTTATCCTATGACTTGATAGGGTAACAAAACGAAATTGTTTCGGAAAATGTGAATAGATGAAGTGAGTATTATAAGAAGTGGTCTTCAGAAAAAAGAAAAAAGATTTTGTTTATTTTGTAACTTAACTGGCTATGAACTTCATGATGAAGAAAAAGTGTCTATTCTAATATGGTTTGCAAGAAGATGGAGAGTTTTGATGCTATGGATAATAAGCTCCCAGAGTGAGCGACATAGACTTTTGTTTTTCATTCTGATGTGTGATGTGTTTACATGGGTATCAATATATGTGTTGTTAAACAAAAGTGTGGTGGAAATCTTTCCCTCGCATATACTGGAGCTGATGAACTGAAGCGAAGTGAGCGTTCTTGTGTTACAAGAAAAGAAATGAACATTTCCTGAATTGACAAAAGACATGGTGATTATATGAAATGAATTGAACATTCTTGTTTACAAGAAAGCAAATGAACAGTGTGTGAATTAACGAAAGACATTTATAGTTTGAAAAAATAATCATCAATTGTGTAATGAAATTATTGTGTGTAATGAATTGTATTCATGGTTTATTGAAGAGGATCCAGATGGAAATCCTTTTCCCTAATTTGGAAGACTAGATTATGAAAGGTTTATGTGGAAATCCTTTCCCCAATTTGGAAAACTAGAGTCTGAAATGTTTATATGGAAATCCTTTCCTGTGCAATGTTATGATTCCGGAAAAGGGAATGTTGTAATGTTATGATTCCGGAAAAAAAATTGTAATGATGAACAAATATGCTGATGTATGGCTCAAGTTCTAGTGAAATATGATGTGGCTAATGAATATGAACGAGTATGCTGATATGTGGCTCAAGTTCTAGTGAGATATGATGTGGCTAATGAATATGAAGATAGTTGTGATTCTAATGAATAGTGGCCATGATAATCAAGGTAGTTAATCAGTTGCCCCAGGTTGATAGTGTTCCCTGGATTGATGGGGACTGACTGCTACCGGGTTAGGGCCGGGGCCATAGCTGTGTTGACGCCCCGTTCCACCTGTTTGCTGCTGGTGTTGAGAGGCCGGCGTGAGCGCCGACAATTGCCCTACCTGCCACTGCGCCCGTGACCGACCACTGTTGGGCCAGTGGGTTGGAGACGTCGCTGCTGGTGAGCCAGGACGTCGCCCCTTCTTTTGTGCCAGCGACCTGCGTCCGAGGCCGTCGCTGTGTGTGTGGTGTGTGTGCCACAGCTTTTGGTTGGTGTTGAGCCACAGGTGGTGTGTGTGCCACAGCTCTTGGTTGGTGTTGAGCCACAGCTCTTAGGTGTTTGAGCCACAGCTCGTAGTTGAGACTGTCACCGTGTTGCTGACAGAGACGCCACGAACGTGTTAGTTTTCTTTTTCTTCTTTCTTCATTGTGAGCCACAGCTCTGAAGAGACACTGTTGTCAGACTTGACTCGTCGCTGCCGCCGTCGTCATCATCGTTGGACCCGGCAGTTTTGATAGCTATAATTGTATTGACTTGTTGTGTGTGTACACCTGATGGTGGGTGTACCAACCTACGTTTAATTGTGTGTTTATTTTGTATGTGTTTTGCTTGATGGCTCGGGCGGCATAAAAAAAGAAGTGTTATTTTGTTGCCTGGCTGTCCATGTTCGGATGAGTGTGTGTGTGTATGTGAATTAGAAAAAGTCGTGCATGCATCCATAATTTTGAGTGAGTCAGACTTCCACACACACGCACTTCCATCCGTAACAGCCGAGAGTCGTCAAATCACAGAGATGTTGAAAAACTCCCAGTCTCTTTAATTAAAAACAAAAGGAAAGTATCCAATCATTGGAGATGTTGAACAACTCTCAGACTGCCCTCGAGAACAGCAGCAACAGACAAGTGATGGAAAGTAAGGAAGCTGAAACAGACTGCCGCGTTTCCGAAAGAGAGGGGGAATAAAAATGAACCTGCAATGCAAGGTGTAAAGAAATGTAGATGTTATATACAGTTCAAGTGAATTTTCGACAAGAGTCTTCCTCAGAGGTTACAAACGAAAGCTTAAAACCAGAGCACATGCCATACTGGCTGCAGTCAGGGCAGTATTGTGAATGCTTAAAACCAGAGCACATGCCATGCTGGCTGCAGTCAGGGCAGTATTGTGAAAGCTTAAAACCAGAGCACATGCCGTACTGGCTGCAGTCAGGACAGTATTGTGAAAGCTTAAAACAAGAGCACAAGCCATGCTGGCTGCAGTCAGGGCAGTATTGTGAAAGCTTAAAACCAGAGCACATGCCATGCTGGCTGCAGTCAGGGCAGTATTGTGAAAGCTTAAACCCAGAGCACATGCCATGCTGGCTGCAGTCAGGGCAGTATTGTGAAAGCTTAAAACCAGAGCACATGCCATGCTGGCTGCAGTCAGGGCAGTATTGTGAAAGCTTAAACCCAGAGCACATGCCATGCTGGCTGCAGTCAGGACAGTATTGTGAAAGCTTAAAACCAGTGCATAAGCCATGCTGGCTGCAGTCGGGGCAGTATTGTGGAAGCTTAAAACCAGTGCATAAGCTGTGCTGGCTGCAGTCGGGGCAGTATTGTGGAAGCTTAAAACCAGAGAACAAGCTGTGCTGGCTGCAGTCAGGGCAGTATTGTGGAAGCTTAAAACCAGAGCACAAGCTATGCTAGCGAGCGCGCGCGCGCACGCACACACGCACTCACGCTCGCACGCACATATACACACCCATGCACGCGCGCACGCACCTGTATAATCAGGACACCTCACACACACACACACACACACACACACACACACACACACACACACACACACACACACACACACACACACACAAATGGAGAAAAAAAAGCATAATGATAGCCCAGTCACCACGGGTACAAGGGGGAGGGGGGTGTCATATAGATAATAAATCAAGTCATTCCAGCAGAACCGAGAGAGAGAGAGAGAGAGAGAGAGAGAGAGAGAGGGGGGAGAGAAAGAGAAAGAGAGAGACAGACAGACAGAGACGGAGACAGAGAGTCACATAAGAATACAAGCATTACGACATAGTGACGGGAGGGCAAGAGGTGGTAGGAAAAACACACACACACACACACACACACACACACACACACACACACACACACACACACACACACACACACACACGCGCATACTCACAAGACATACTTATTAAACAGAGTAGCATGTGCATTTCAAGTACAAATCACTTCCATAATAATCAGGTTCATACATAAGGTAAAGAGGGTGGTGGTGGTTGGTGGTGGATTTATGGCGGAGTATGCGAGTATTTGCACATAAGATGGATGAAATAATGGTGTTTGAAGGTTGATGTGCATTAGTGTTGCCTGGCTGACTCAGGGAGCGAGTTCCATTGACAGGAACCTGAATATGTTAAACTGGATTTGAATAAGTCAATTCTAAGAACAGGGACATGTAGTTTGGGTAGAGTCCTTGAGGAATTAATTAAGAATCTGCGAACTAATGTTGAGGGTGCCTTCCCAGACATAATTCTGTGCATTATGATCCCTTTGTTGTATTCTGATCTCAGACTTAAAGGGAGAATTTGAACCTTTTTATAGTCTGAGTCTAGGAGACTACTGTTTTTCAGGAGGACTAGTTTGAGTGCTCGCTTGTGTAGGCTTAGCAATGGTTTGAGGGTAACAGCGCTAGCAGAGTCCCATAGAGTAGACCCATAGTCTATGTATGATTGAATATGAGATTGAAAAAAGAGCTTGCGTGAATGCAGGTCGAGGAAGCGTTTAATTTTGGAGAGCTGATAGACTTTCTGAGAGACTTTTTTGCACAGTGAGGTTATGTGAGCTTGCCAGCTAATATTGTTATCAATTGTTGTTCCTAGCACTTTGAGGTATGTAACCTGTTCAACGGGTTCATCTTTAAGATGCACGGGAGGAAATTTAATAGTGAGATTTTGTCTTTTTTGTCTGGTTGTGATAAGCATGGATTTAGTTTTTTGAGGGTGAAGCGACATTTGATTTAGTTCAGTCCATTTCATGAGATCATTCGCACTTTCCTGTAAAGTTTGTGCAAGAACAGTAACATCAGAATGATTTGTGTGGATTGTTGTGTCATCAGCAAAAAGTTCACGGGTGGATGTGATATGTAGAGGTAGATCATTGATGTAAATTGTGAACAATAAGGGACCCAAGATAGAGCCTTGTGGGACGCCATAGGAAAGTGTTTGAAATGAAGAGAAAGTTGCATTAATTTTCACACATTGTTGCCTATTTGTGAGATATGAGTGAAAAAGCGTAAGAGTTCTTGTGGATAAGCCATACAATTTTAATTTTCTAAGAAGAAGGTTATGGTCAATCACATCAAATGCTTTTTTGAAATCAATAAATAGGACACCACAATATCTGTTGTTGTTAATGCTATTTAGCCAGTCATCAACCAGGTTGATTAGGGCTGTGTGGCATGAATGGTTGTGTCGGAACCCGGACTGTCTTGGATGAAGCAAGTGGTATGTATTAAGGTGGTGTAATGTGTGTTTGTTTATGTGTTTTTCCAAAGGTTTGGAAATAGTGGAAATGATTGAGATTGGTCTGTACTTTGCAGGGTCTGAGCTGTCACCTGCTTTGTAGATAGGAATGACTTTTGCTTTTTTGAAACTATTGGGAAAATGATTTTTGTCGATACATAGATTGAAGACGTATGTTAACGTATCTGTAATTGCTGGAGCTGATAGTTTGAGAATTTTGCCGTCTAGGCCATCCACCCCGCAGGTACTTGACTGTTTTAGGTGCGTTAGGTAGTGACAGACTTCAAAGATTGTTACTGGTGGAATATAAAGTTCAGACGTGATGTTTTTATCATGGCAATATTGTTTCAGTTTTTGAAGGTCGTTTGATCTTGAAGAATCAGTCGTGACAACTTTATTGGCTATAGTGCAAAAGTGGGTGTTCAGCTGTTCGACACAGATGTCTTTCATTACAGTTGATTTTGAAGAGGACTGATTGTTTGTAATCTCGTTAATAGCTCTCCATACCAATTTTGGGTTCTGATTTGATGAAATTAGTTCTCGATAATATTTCGTTTTTTCTCTGTGCTTCTGTGAATTTATTGCATTTCTCAGTATTCTAGATTCCTCTTCATAGCCATGTTGTTTAAGCAGATCTCTAAGATAACCTGCCTCCTGTAAGTCTTTAGTGTACCATGCCGGTTTGGGATCATGTCGTACTCTAATCGTTTTTAGAGGGGCGTGTTTATCATATATTTCTGTAAATGTTCTGATCCAAAATCCAGAGAGAGAGAGAGAGAGAGAGAGAGAGAGAGAGAGAGAGAGAGGGAGAGAGAGATAGATAGATAGATAGAGAGAGAGAGAGAGAGAGAGAGAGAGAGACAGACAGACAGACAGATAGACAGACAGACAGACAAACAGAGAGACAGGCATGACATTTTCCACTACACAACGTGTGGTGACTGCTTGAAAAATTCCGTAAGATGTCACACAGGTACAGAGCCTCTCATGGGGCAGTTTTCTGCGCTCAATCAGAGCTTGTTTCCGTCAAAGATATGATGACACTGGATATCTTTGGCGAAGCCACGGGACTGAAAATGGTGAACAAACTCAATAACTTAGCCCTCCTCGCCACCTCCTCCACACCGCCACCTCCTCCACACTCAAGCCTCCCTCCCCATCCACCCCCTAGTGAAACACAGACACTAGAAGCATGAAGGATTTATTTCATTTTGGAGCAAAAAAGACAACAATGCCGTGTCTCTACTGGCGGGTTTCCCCATGAAGACTTTTAGACTGCCGATGCTGAAGCTGCAAAAGAACGACTCTGGGTGTAGCTGTGCATGAGGGAGGTAGAATTCATGGCGTTTCATCACTCCCGTCAAAGACTAATTTTTTGTTAAACGATTGGTTATATGTCCGCTTACCGATCCAAGGCGTACAATGTGCATTTGTTACGACACCCTCCTCCACGTTCTGTCCAATCGTATCAGCCGAATATGTTCACGTGAATGGAAATATACTGAACTAGAAGGGTCCTCCACAGAGCGCTGTCAAACAAAATCATTTTCTACCAGGGGAAGTAAGTACAGACTGAAAGAGTTATATCCCATGTATTGTTTTCTACAAGGATTTGGTACTAGGATACGTCAGCGTTTCTGTCTCTAGGACATTTTAATTCTCCAAGAAAATTTATGACTTCACTGATAGTTTTTTTTTTTTTTTTAAAGTTTGAAAACCGTTATTTCACACTGATCATGTTCAGAAGAAATTTTGTCACATATTTATTCAACGGATCCCGGAGCTGCCTTTGATCCACATTGCGTATCAGGAATATGTTGAAGTGTGAGAGAGATAAAATGTAGCTCGGACGAAGTCCGGCTGAAATATGGTACCATTTTTCCAATAGCATCCTGTATGAGCACTTCACCAGTCGCAATGGAGTAGAGTTGCTGTGTGGTGTTGATAAACTGCTGTCCTACGGTAAATGTCTTCATACTGGTCTATAGTGCCTCCTGCCAGACTCTGTCGGTCGCCTTCTTGAAATCTGTTTAGACGTGGTAGAACTCCCTACGATGCTGGCATATTTTGTTTTGAAAGGACTATGTAGGTTAAAGACCTGTTCGAAGGTAATTATGTCTTTGCGGAATCCAGATTATTCTTCAGCAATAATGGTATGAACTTGTGATCGCAATATATTCAGAATGATGTTAAGTTTATTCTGCTGACATGACTGATCAAGCTTACTGTGTAGTCGTTATGGCAGTGTGGGATACTCTCTCTCAAAAAGCATCTCTGAAATGACCAGTAACGTATCATGACAACAGACCAGGGGAGCCAGGTAGAACGCGTTGACCGTCACGGACAGTCACAGCTCTTCGTCCTCACTCATGTGCAACAGACCGAAGGTGATGCAATCAGACCTGGAAGACTCCGATTTACACATATAGTTTGGGTAACATCAAGAAAGGCAATTCCGTTCAGGAGGAAGACAGCAATTTGGAGTTATCTTGTTATTAAAGCGACAACCAGAACAGCAATCCAGCATTTTCAGGAGCAATCCTATACACTCTACCTAGCCTCATCATTTGTCATGGATGTTTTTTTTCAGCTTCACGAAAAGGAGTGTGAATAGATTCTTATAGATCTTTTAGAATACGGACAAAAATGTTGCCGTGTACATTTCTATCTAATTGAAATACAGTTTCGAACTGTAGTATGCTGTGCGGCATGTCTTTGCCTGCAAACATCCCCCACCCCCTTCGCTGGAGCTCCTGAATCCGCCTCCCCTCCTTTCTTGTTTGTTTATTTGTTTTATTTACTTATTTCATTTACTGCAGCCTTAGCAAGCGTTTGGCTGTATGTGCAGGCAGATTAGCGGAAGGATACGCAAACACAGCAACACACGCACGCACGTCACATTATTAGGACGCAGTAACAACACCCACTCACACACACAGACACACACTCACACGCGCGCGCGCGCACACACACACACACACATACACACAAGCACACACACACATACCCACACAAACACACGCACACACACGCGCACGCACGCACGCACGCACGTACACAAGCGTTAGGGTGTATATGCAGGCAGATTAGCGGATGGATACGCAAACACAGCAATACACGCACGCACGTCACATTATTAGGACGCATTAACAACACACACACACACACACACACACACACACACACACACACACACACACACACACACACACACACGCTCACTCATACATAGAGACACACAGACAGACAGACAGACACACTCACACACACCATACATACACACACACACACACACACACTCACACACACGCACGCAAACACACAGACATGTGTACACACACACGCACGCACACACACACACACACACACACACACACACACACACACACACACACACACACACGTTCACTCATACATAGAGACACACAGACAGACAGACAGACACACACACCATACATACATACATACTCATACACAAACACACACTCATACACACGCACACACACACGCACACACACGCACGCACACACACACACACAATACACACACACGCACACACGCACGCACGCACGCGCGCGCGCGCGCGCGCGCACACACACACACACACACACACCGCTGAAATACACCCCATGAAATCACATAAAGGCAGGCACACCGAATGTAATGCCATCAGTGCACGGGCGGAGGGGACAGGGAAAGGAGAAAGGCAACACGTGTCGTCATGATAGCACTGAATGGACAGTGATGAGAGGCAGCACGACTTTCCCTTTGTTTACTGTTTTACTGTCACATTCCTAACCTCTGTGTGTGTGTGTGTGTGTGTGTGTGTGTGTGTGTGTGTGTGTGTGTGTGTGTGTGAGGTTAGGACGGGGGATGCAGGGAATGGGGCGGAGGGGTAACGGAGAGTGGGGAAGGTGAAAAGAGAAAGGGAAGGGGAGGAGATAAGCGGCTGACCTCTTGTCCAGGTCGCAAGCGTGTTTCGGTGGTATGCGAGAATCAGGTAGTTGTGAACATCACCAACACGTGGAATGCTTCATGCACCTTGGAAAGGCCATAGTTGCATACTTGGAAGGATACGTGACTTGTACAGGAGAGTTTAAATCTGTAGACGGCTTGGAGGTCGAAACGCGTTGCCTGTGTGTGTGTGTGTGTGTGTGTGTGTGTGTGTGTGTGTGTGTGTGTGTGTGTGTGCTTTAATTTGTTGCACTCGTTTGTGGCCTAAGAACACAACTGTCAGGGTTCACTGACATTGTTACTCGAGCCCGTACATGTTACAGATAGATCTACTGGAGGCGACTCTTGTTTGAACTTCTGCATGTGCGGACTGATTATGTTCCATGTCAGTGTATCTTGCGTAGTTCGCATCAGAGTCAATATTCCCTCTATGTGTGCTAGTGTGAGCCGGCGAACATTTCCGCTCACGTCGCATGCCTGTGTGTGCGTCAGTGGATATCTGTGTGACAGCACAGCTTGGGGGAGGGTAGGGAGATATCTTGAACTCTTTAATGTTTTCCGTGGAAGTGGGGAAATTGGGTCATGCATCATCTTCACCGTGAACTGCCCAATCATAGTTAACCTTACGTTGAATTATCCAATCACAGCCAAGTTTACAGTAAAGCAGGCTGGGGGTTAGGTGAACTGTCGCTCAGTGTTATTTTGCAGCTTTTCAGAGTGGAAGTCTCTGACGTTGTGTGTGTCGTTTTCTATGTTGGAAGTCCTAGTGAATCCTTTTAGGAATTAGGAACCTTGTGTTCAGGGTTTGGACATCAGCATTAGCGGAGCTGCCTTGAGTCTGGAGGGGACTGATTCTGTGTTTCTGTGTAATATTCTTCTCGCTGTTGGAGGTACAGTAGAAGGACTGTCGTTATTGTAATTTGTGAAGACTTGGTTGCTGCGTTCTTGTTGAACTGTAACCGGTGTTCCCGAAACCCTGGTGGGATGAAGACTTGGTTGCTGCGTTCTTGTTGAACTGTAATTGTGTTCCCGAAACCCTGGTGGGATGAAGACTTGGTTGCTGCGTTCTTGTTGAACTGTAACCTGTGTTACTGGAACCTTGGTGGGGTGAAGACTTGGTTGCTGTGGTTGTGTGCTGTGGACGTGCCGGTCTGGGGATGGCCTTGGTGGCGCTGGACAACCCATCTCGGAGTTGGGCCAGACACATGTTGGTTCAAGATATCTCCCTGTACTCCTGCCTTAGCTGGTGATGGGATCCCTGTGCGAGGAGTGACACAGTGTGAGCTACTGTTCCTGTTGCTGTGACAGTCCGGGTAGTAAATGTGAATGCTGACGACAAACAGGGGCTGTTTTGAGGTAACAGCATTGGACATTATTTCCAGGATCAAGAAAGTGAGCCATCGTTCATCGGTCGTGGAGCGGACTACCCAGTGTGTGAAAGACACTAGCAGAAATCCTTAGTGACTTTAAATTTATTTAGTTAACATCATTGCACAGTTGGTTTAGTTGTTGGTTAATTAGTCATTGCTTGTGTGTGTCGGGTTAATTAGTCATTGCTTGTGTGTGTCGCAAGCTACACGGGTTTTCAAGACAATTTGTCTTTTGTGTGGTGGCAAGAGACATTTATATCAACATTTCTTACATTTTGGATAACTTGGTTGGGCCATTCTGTGCCATTCAACATTTCTACATTTTGGATAACTTGGGCCATTCTAGTTGTTGGAATGTAATCCGGTTTAGTTAACTTTGAATGTATGTGTTACCAAATTGTAGTTCTGGGCATTCTATATTAGTGATTGGTCTGTCATTGTGTCGGAGTTCATTCCCTGGTTGCTGGCTTGTGTATGAGCCTGTAAGTGAATTTGTTGAGTAAGTCTCGGATTCACAGTGTCCTGTTGGGCCAATAGCCAAGGTGTTGTCGGTCGTGTGGCTTGCATTGCATGGTAGCGATGCATCACACCAGGCTGGGCACATTGGGATTTGACCCGAACTAAGGGTAGTCGTTAATTAATTTCATGACCTTGTGTTAGTTTTGTTGTGCGGGGGGAGAGGGGGGGGAGGGGACTAGAAATCTGTGTGTGAATTGTGTGAAGGGGTTGAATGTTTGAGTTTGAGAGAGTGATCGTGTGGGTAGTGAGTGGAATATTCAATGTTATGGACCCTGGTGTTGTGGTTTGAATGAAATTATATGTGTGTGAACTGGCCATCTGTTTTTTGGACTGCTTATTTGAGTTGGGGCGTTAGGTATTGTAGGTCTGTAAGTCTGTCTGTCCCTCCCTAGTTAGTTCAGGTCTTAGCGAGCCTGACAACAACCAGCTTTTGAATCGCATGACGGTGTAGACCTCCTACTTCCATTCCGGCGATGGCGATGTGCAGTAACAGTGCATCTTATCGGTTGTGGCATTGCAGATGACTAGGGCGTCGAATTCTGGAATGACATACACGCGCTCAGTGCGGACAGAGAGCCCGTCCTGGGCCTACCAAAGCAGCAGCGGCAGCTGCTGTTTACCCTCTGGTCCTGTGGGAACGAGCAGCTGGTGTTAAAATCACAGACTTGTTGAATGCTTCACGCGCTCTGCCAAGTGTGATGTGAATCACGACAGACACGGGAAGCACTGATCTGGTGAGTTTGCAGGGCCATGGGGCAGGATAACCGGCGATACTGAATGGAAAGGCAAGACAAGTTAGAAGGCACGTAGTTTAGTTGACGAGCAAACGACCAACGACCATCATCTACAAAAACATAATTATAATCAACTATTTCTTGTTATATTATGACAGTGATGTCAAATCACACCTTTCGAATTTAACACTATAGTTCTGAATAGAATCCAAAATGGATGAAAAATGACGAAATGTTTAACATGATTGCCGTCACTTCTTTACCAGTATGATGATGTGGTCGTCATGCTGTCAAAGCCTCCTACCACAGAGGCAGAACAAGTACATACAACTCACATCGCAGCTTCCACACGCCGCAAGCTGACATGGTACACAGTCACTGCAAACAGAGGAAAACGGGTCCTGTCCTGGATCATCCTACTGGAAAGAGTGGGAAGTGGACCCTGTCGGGGACCATCCTAATATAAACAGTGGAAAGTGGACCCTGTGAGGGACCATCCTACTGGAAAGAGTGGAACATGGAGCCTGTGAGGGACCATTGTACTGGACAGAGTGGAAAGTGGACCCTGTGAGGGACCATCATACTGGAAAGAGTGGAACGTGGACCCTGTGAGGGACCATCGTACTGGAAAGAGTGGAAAGTGGACCCTGTCAGGGACCATCGTACTGGAAAGAGTGGAAAGTGGACCCTGTCAGGGACCATCGTACTGGAAAGAGTGGAAAGTGGACCCTGTCAGGGACCATCCTACTGGAAAGTGGACCCTGTGAGGGACCATCGTACTGGAAAGAGTGGAAAGTGGACCCTGTCAGGGACCATCCTACTATAAACAGTGGAAAGTGGACCCTGTCAGGGACCACCTACTGGAAAGTGGACCCTGTCAGGGACCATCCTACTGGAAAGAGTGGAAAGTGGACCCTGTGAGGGACCATCCTACTGGAAAGTGGACCCTGTGAGGGACCATCCTACTGGAAAGAGTGGAAAGTGGATCCTGTCAAGGACCATGCTACTGGAAACAGTGGAAAGTGGACCCTGTGAGGGACCATCCTACTGGAAAGAGTGGAAAGTGGACCCTGTCAGGACCATGCTACTGGATTCAGTGGAAAGTGGACACTGTGAGGGACTATGCTACTGGAAGCAGTGGAAGGTGGATCCTGTTCCGGACCATCCGACTGGAAAGTGGATTCTACCAGGGATTATCCTATTGGAAATAGTGGAAAGTGGACTCTGCCAGGGATTATCTTACTGGAAACAGTGAAAAGTGGATTATGCCAAAGGTTATCCTATTGGAAATAGTGGAAAGTGGACTCTGCCAGGGATTATCCTACTGGAAAGAGTGGAAAGTGGATTCTGCCAAGGATTATACTACTGGAAAGAGTGGAAAGTGGATCCTGTCAGAGACCATCCTACTGGAAACAGTGGAAAGTGAATTCTGCCAAGGATTATCCTGCTGCAAACAGTGGAAAGTTGACACTGTGAGGGATTATCCTACTGGAAACAGTGGAAAGTGGACCCTGTCAGGAACCATCCTACTGGAAACAGTGGAAAGTGGATTCTGCCAAGAATGATCCTACTGGAAACAGTAGAACGTGGACTCTGCCAGGAATTATCCTACTGGAAACAGTGGAAAGTGGATTCTGCCAAGGATGATCCTACTGGAAAGAGTGGGAAGGGACTCTGCCAGGGATTATGTGAATGGAAACAAAGTGGACTCTGTCAGGTATTGTGCTACTAGAAACAATGGAAAGTGGATCCTGTCAGGGATTATCCTACTGGAAAGAGTGGGAAGTGGACTCTGCCAAGGATGATCCTTCTGGAAATAGTGGAAAGTGGACTCTGCCAGGGATGATCTTATTGTAAACAGTGGAGAGTGGACTCTGCCAAGGATGATCCTACTGGAAAGAGTGGGAAGTGGACTCTGCCAGGGATTATCCTACTGGAAATAGTGGGAAGTGGACTCTGCCAGGGATGATCTTACTGTAAACAGTGGAGAGTGGACTCTGCCAAGGATGATCCTACTGGAAAGAGTGGGAAGTGGACTCTGCCAGGGATTATCCTACTGGAAATAGTGGGAAGTGGACTCTGCCAGGGATTATCCTACTGGAAAGAGTGGGACGTGAACTCTGCCAGGGATGATCTTACTGTAAACAGTGGAGAGTGGACTCTGCCAAGGATTATCCTACCGGAAAGAGTGGGAAGTGGATTCTGCCAGGGATGATCTTACTGTAAACAGTGGAGAGTGGACTCTGCCACGAATTATCCTACTGTAAACAGTGGAAAGTGGACTCTGCCAGGGATGGTCTTACTGTAAACAGTGGAGAGTGGACTCTGCCAAGGATTATCCTACTAGAAAGAGTGGGAAGTGGACTCTGCCAGGGATTATCCTACTGGAAAGAGTGGGAAGTGGACTCTGCCAGGGGTGATCTTACTGTAAACAGTGGAGAGTGGACTCTGCCAAGGATTATCCTACTGGAAAGAGTGGGAAGTGGACTCTGCCAGGGATTATCCTACTGGAAAGAGTGGGAAGTGGACTCTGCCAGGGATTATCCTACTGGAAATAGTGGAAAGTGGACTCTGCCAGGGATGATCTTACTGTAAACAGTGGAGAGTGGACTCTGCCAGGGATTATCCTACTGGAAATAGTGGAAAGTGGACTCTGCCAGGGATTTTCCTACTGGAAATAGTGGAGAGTGGACTCTGCCAGGGATGATCTTACTGTAAACAGTGGAGAGTGGACTCTGCCAAGGATGATCCTACTGGGAAAAGTGGAAAAAGACTCTGCCAGGGATTATCCTACTGGATACAGTGAAAAGGGAGTCTGCCAGGGATTAGCCTACTAGAAACAGTGGAAAGGGACCCTGTCAGGGATTATCCGACTGGAAACATTGAAAAGTGGACCCTGTCAGGGACCATCGTACTGGAAACAGTGGAAAATGGACCCTGTCAGGGACCATCCTACTGGAAAGTGGACCCTGTCAGGGACCATCCTACTGGAAAGAATGGAAAGTGGACCCTGTCAGGGACCATCCTACTGGAAAGAATGGAAAGTGGACCCTGTGAGGGACCATCCTACTGGAAAGTGGAAAGTGGACCCTGTCAGGGACCATCCTACCGGAAAGTGGACCCTGTCAGCGACCATCCTACTGGAAACAGTGGAAGTCAGACCCTACCAGAAACAGAAAGTGAACGTCGTTGAGGAAGACAAGAAATGGCAGGTGAACGCCAAGGACTTGACCATTTTATTTTTTATACATCTCAGCCTCGTTGCTCGTAACTGGAAACAGAGAGATGGGCCCAAGTACCAGCCACAACTCCTGCAACTGATGGTCACGGAATAATGAGACATGGAAACAGATAACCAGTTTGAAATAGCTTCTACCCTCTCCCATAAAAAAAACACCACGACGACGACACCACAACAACAAAACACGCGCGCGCGCACGCACACGCACACGCACGCACACACACACACACACACACACACACACACACACACGCACGCACGCACGCACGCACGCACGCACGCACGCACGCACGCACGCACGCACGCACGCACACACACACACACACACATAGATGGAAAAAAAACACGAAGACCGACAGCTTCTCTCTTTTGCTTCTAGTTTCCAAGTTCCCATGTCGTTGCTAGAATTCTCAAGGAGGACACCTGTTACCCTCGTCAGTATAGTTGTCTGACTCTTTAACGTTATGAACTGCAGTGCCTCTGCCTCCGCTTTCCTTTCTCTCCTCCCCAAACTAACAACAACCACAACGCCATCAACATAAACAACGTAACAATATGAAGAACTTACCCTCCTCACTGCATTGTCTCCCCCCCCCCCACCTTTCTTTACTTCCTTCCCAAACTAACAACAACAACATCGCCATTAACATAAACTACATCAGCAACGACACTGCTGCCCCTCTTTTTTCTCCAACCTCCCCCCTTAACCCCCATTAAAAATGAAAACAAGAACAACACTGTCACCTCTCTTTTGCCTCTAGTTTTCAACCAGCAAGTACGTGGCCAGATTTGTCAGGTGTGGCCGCTTTTCACCCGCGACACTGCGTGTGTCGTAAGTCTTTCTTATGACGAACTTGTCCCTCACCGCAGATTCGCTTCCATCATTTAAACAATCCACGCACCATGACAAAGTACAAGACGAAGGAATGCTGTCATGTGGAGGTATTTGTCTTCAGCTTTACGTCGGCCTAGCAGAATGAATTCGCTGTGAAGGGGAGATGGTGGTGTTAGTCGTTTATTGTCCGGTCAGGGTAAGGCAGGTCTGTGTGTAGGGAACGGGAATGTTGTGACTGTTGTGACGGGCTACACGAAGAGACGTGTTCCATAGATCAAGTGTGGAGGAGACAAGTACCTGGCTTCACTTTCCCACTGTTTCGTATTTATTGGAGACCCTGTTCACTCGTGCAGGTCACTACTTCTGGGCTGCAGTGTCAATGCGCGCCCTGAGAGAATTGTTCGAGTCGCCGCGCTGTTCTTACAGGTTACCAATCGTGTCGGCTTTCTGACTTAATCACTTGATTATCGGTGTCTTGGGCTCGGGTCCTTAAAATGCATAGTGAATGTGTTGAACTTGACTTTACTTTGCCTCTGATCTTCCAAAACGACATATGTATAGACTTCTTTGGCCTTGATTTTCATCTGACTTCTGAGTATACGTACAGAGAAGGTCAAATTATTTACATTGAACATCACGTCATCAACGAAGGATGACAATGTACTTTTTCCTCATGATATCGTTCTTTGTCTGAAATTCACGATGGTCGTCTAGGGGAGAGTGGGAGAGGATGTCGCCATTATTTCGCGCCACAAACTTTTTGTTTTCAACTCGTTAAAATG
>CM065714.1:79912647-79917647 GCA_033310375.1 Conus canariensis
CTATACAATTCTGTATGATAACTCATTCTGTAAGCCCTGTTCTAAATCAAAACAAACAAAAAATTAAACAAAGCAAAAACAACAACAACAAAAAAAACAAAACAAAAACAAAACAAAAACAAAAAACAACAACAACAACAAACAAACCAATCAACAGTGGACTCCTGTCCATACATGAAATATGTCGCAGAAGTGGTTTGCATATCCAACCATTTTTGTTTGTTTACGGATGCAAGATTAACTGGATATCACTTTTTGGTGAGTGTGTCAAGTCGTCCAAATGAAGAGAGACATTCTCTTGTTTAAAACAATCCTATTCACTCAAAGCTTAATTTGCATTTACTGACAGCTGTTCTTTCACAGTGGCACGAATTCATAATCATCATTTTCTACCAAATGTACGGGATCTTCGTAGGGTTATTAAAATCTAGCGGTCAAGTTACTCTTGATTTACAAAATGTTTCAAAGAAATCTTTTGCATATGTATTACTTTTGCGTATGGTGTTACTTCCTTGTGTACACATAAGACCTCCATTTTCCTCGGTTGAAGTGGTCGCCGATTTCAGATATGAAATCGTTTTGGAAAAAAAAGTTATATGAAAACCATTATATCATAAAACTAGCTGGTCACCTTCTGCACAGTACACGTAGATTGTTGTTAAATCCTCTCCTAACCTCCTAATCCCCGCCTTTCTACGTCCCTTCCTTTGTGTTATCTTCTCTAAGCCGGTTAAGTCTTCACCCGCGTTTATTTGTTTATTTGTCTGACTTCAAGATAACACAACACCTGCTAAACGGATTTTAACAACACGTGGATGAAAGATAACATGTGGCCCAAAGACAATCCTTTTGAATTTTGGTTGCAATCTAAGACTGTGCAACCGTACTTGTTTTTCAGGGTCTTAAAATCATCAATGTCAAAAAAAAAAAAACGAGCATCAAGGAATGAACCGACCTTCCATTTATTCTTCGAGTTCTGTCCTGCGTATTCAATACAGTTCAAGTCAGTATTTTTTTTTAATCAATCCAGAACATAAACATTCATATGAGCAAGCATGACAGTCTCTCGTAGCAGAGAGAGAACTTAGCGTGACTCAGTGTCGTGACAGTCTCTCCTAGCAGAGAGAGTACTTAGCGTCATTCAGTGTCATGACAGTCTGTCCTAGCAGAGAGAGTACTTAGCGTCACTCAGTATCGTGACAGTCTCTCCTAGCAGAGAGAGTACTTAGCGTCACTCAGTGTCGTGACAGTCTCTCCTAGCAGAGAGAGAACTTAGCGTCACTCAGTGTCGTGACAGCCTCTCCTAGCAGAGAGAGTACTTAGCGTCACTCAGTGTCGTGACAGTCTGTCCCTGCAGAGAGAGAACTTAGCGTCACTCAGTGTCATGACAGTCTGTCCCTGCAAAGAGAGAACTTAGCGTCACTCAGTGTCGTGACAGTCTCTTCTAGCAGAGAGAGAGAGAGAGAGAGAGAGAGAGGAGAGAGAGAGAGAGAGAGAGTACTTAGCGTCACTCAGTGTCATGACAGTCTGTCCCTGCAGAGAGAGAACTTAGCGTCACTCAGTGTCATGACAGTCTGTCCCTGCAAAGAGAGAACTTAGCGTCACTCAGTGTCATGACAGTCTCTCCCTGAAGAGAGAGTACTTAGCGTCACTCAGTGTCGTAACAGTCTCTCCTAGCAGAGAGAGAGAGTACTTAGCGTCACTCAGTGTCGTGACAGTCTCTCCTAGCAGAGAGAGAGAGAGAGTACTTAGCGTCACTCAGTGTCGTGACAGTCTCTTCTAGCAGAGAGAGAGAGAGAGAGAGAGAGAGAGAGAGAGAGAGAGAGAGAGTACTTAGCGTCACTCAGTGTCATGACAGTCTGTCCCTGCAGAGAGAGAACTTAGCGTCACTCAGTGTCATGACGGTCTGTCCCTGCAGAGAGAGAACTTAGCGTCACTCAGTGTCGTGACAGTCTGTCCCTGCAAAGAGAGAACTTAGCGTCACTCAGTGTCATGACAGTCTCTCCCTAAAGAGAGAGTACTTAGCGTCATTCAGTGTCGTGACAGTCTCTCCTAGCAGAGAGAGAGAGAGTACTTAGCGTCACTCAGTGCCGTGACAGTCTGTCCTAGCAAAGAGAGAACTTAGCGTCACTCAGTGTCATGACAGTCTCTTCTAGCAGAGAGAGTACTTAGCGTCACTCAGTGTCATGACAGTCTGTCCCTGCAGAGAGAGAACTTAGCGTCACTCAGTGTCGTGACAGTCTGTCCCTGCAAAGAGAGAACATAGCGTCACTCAGTGTCATGACAGTCTCTCCCTAAAGAGAGAGTACTTAGCGACATTCAGTGTCGTGACAGTCTCTCCTAGCAGAGAGAGAGAGAGAGAGAGAGAGAGAGAGAGAGAGAGAGAGAGAGAGAGAGAGTACTTAGCGTCATTCAGTGTCATGACGCTAAGTTCTCTCTCTGCTAGGAGAGACTGTCACGACACTGAGTGTCGCTAAGTTCTCTCTCTGCTAGGAGAGACTGTCATTACACTGAGTGACACTAGGTTCTCTCTCTCTGCTAGGAGAGACTGTCACGACACTGAGTGACGCTAGGTTCTCTCTCTCTCTGCTAGGAGAGACTCTCACGACACTGAGTGACGCTAAGTACTCTCTCTCTCTGCTAGGAGAGACTGTCACGACACTGAGTGACGCTAAATACTCTCTCTCTGCTAGGAGAGACTGTCATGACACTGAGTGACGCTAAGCACTCTCTCTCTCTGCTAGGAGAGACTGTCACGACACTGAGTGATGCTAAGTTCTCTCTCTCTCTCTGCTAGGAGAGACTGTCATGACACCGAGTGACGCTAGGTACTCTCTCTCTCTCTGCTAGGAGAGACTGTCATGACACTGAGTGACGCTAAGTACTCTCTCTGCTAGGAGAGACTGTCACGACACTGAGTGACGCTAAATTCTCTCTCTGCAGGGAGAGACTGTCATGCATGCTCATATGAATGTTTATGTTCTGGACTGATTAAAAAAAACAACTGACTTGAACTGTATTGAATACGCAGGACAGAAACTCGAAGAATAAATGGAAGGTCGGTTCATTCCTTGATGCTCGTTTTTTTTTTGACATTGATGATTTTAAGACCCTGAAAAACAAGTACGGTTGCACAGTCTTAGATTGCAACCAAAATTCAAAAGGATTGTCTTTGGGCCACATGTTATCTTTCATCCACGTGTTGTTAAAATCCGTTTAGCAGGTGTTGTGTTATCTTGAAGACAGACAAATAAACAAATAAACGCGGGTGAAGACTTAACCGGCTTAGAGAAGATAACACAAAGGAAGGGACGTAGAAAGGCGGGGATTAGGAGGTTAGGAGAGGATTTAACAACAATCTACGTGTACTGTGCAGAAGGTGACCAGCTAGTTTTATGATATAATGGTTTTCATATAAGTACTCTCTCTGCTTGGAGAGACTGTCACGACACTGAGTGACGCTAAATGCTCTCGCTCTCTCCTCTCTCTCTCTCTCTCTCTCTCTCTCTCGGCTAGGAGAGACTGTCACGACACTGAGTGACGTTAAGTACTCTCTCTGCTAGGAGAGACTGTCACGACACTGAGTGACGCTAAGTACTCTCTCTCTCTCTCTGCTAGGAGAGACTGTCGCGACACTGAGTGACGCTTAGTACTCTTTCTGCTAGGAGGGACTGTCACAACACTGAGTGACGCTAAATACTCTCTCTGTTAGGACAGACTGTCACGACACTGAGTGACGCTAAGTACTCTCTCTGCTCCAGAACATAAACATTCATATGAGCATGCATGACAGTCTCTCCCTGCAGAGAGAGAATTTAGCGTGACTCAGTGTCGTGACAGTCTCTCCTAGCAGAGAGAGAGAGAGAGAGAGAAGAGAGAGAGAGAGAGAGAGAGAGAGAGAGGAGAGAGTACCTAGCGTCACTCGGTGTCATGACAGTCTCTCCTAGCAGAGAGAGAGAGAGAACTTAGCGTCACTAAGTATCGTGACAGTCTCTCATAGCAGAGAGAGAGTACTTAGCGTCACTCAGTGTCATGACAGTCTCTCCTAGCAGAGAGAGATTATTTAGCGTCACTCAGTGTCGTGACAGTCTCTCCTAGCAGAGAGAGAGAGAGAGAGAGTACTTAGCGTCATTCAGTGCCGTGACAGTCTCTCCTAGCAGAGAGAGAGAGAGAGAGAACCTAGCGTCACTCAGTGTCGTGACAGTCTCTGCTAGCAGAGAGAGAGAGAGAGGAGAACCTAGCGTCACTCAGTGTCATGACAGTCTCTCCCAGCAGAGAGAGAGTACCTAGCGTCACTCAGTGTCGTGACAGTCTCTCCTACAAGCAGAATGTAAGTAACCTTAGCGTCACTCAGTGTCGTGATTCTACAGAAGTACTTACTCACTAGGCGGAGTAGAGAGAGAGACTTAGCGTCACTCAGTGTCGTGACAGTCTCTCTCTACAGAGAGAGAGATAAGTACAGTGGGAGAGAGAGAGAGACTTAGCGTCACTCAGTGTCGTGACAGTCTCTCCTAGCAGAGAGAGAGTAACTAGCGTGACTCAGTGTCGTGACAGTGTTCTCTCCTAGCAGAGAGAGAGAGTACCTAGCGTGACTCAGTGTCGTGACAGTCTCTCCTAGCAGAGAGAGAGAGTACCTAGCGTGACTCAGTGTCGTGACAGTCTCTCCTAGCAGAGAGAGAGTACTTAGCTCACTCAGTGTCGTGACAGTCTCTCCTAGCAGAGAGAGAGAGCTTAGCGTCACTCAGTGTCGTGACAGTCTCTCCTATCAGAGAGAGAGTAGAGAGAGAGAGAGGAGAGAGAGGAGAGAGAGAGAGAGAGAGGAGAGAGAGAGAGCATTTAGCGTAACTCAGTGTCGTGACAGTCTCTCCTAGCAGAGAGAGTACTTAGAGTCACTCATTGTCGTGACAGTCTCTCCTAGCAGAGAGAGAGAGAGTACCTAGCGTCACTCAGTGTCGTGACAGTCTCTCCTAGCAGAGAGAGTACTTAACGTCACTCAGTGT
>CM065714.1:79922647-79930147 GCA_033310375.1 Conus canariensis
AACCTAATATACTTCCTTTTTTTCTTTTCTTTTTTTTTGAGCGCTCGTGCATATCTATCTATCTATCTATCTATCTATCTATCTATCTGTGTGTGTGCGTGCGTGCGTGCGTGCGTGCGTGCGTGCGTGCGTGCGTGCATGCGTGCGTGCATGCTTATATGTGTGTGCGCGCTCGCGCGCACCCCCGCACGCTTTTGTCTGTGTGTCTGTGTGCGCGCTCTATGTGTCTGTTTGCGTGCGTGCGTATGCACACACACACACACGCGCGCGCGCGCGCGCGTGTGTGTGTGTGTGTGTGTGTGTGTGTGTGTGTGCGTGTGTGCGCGTGTAAATCTTCCAGAGAAATCAGCAGCAGTTACATGTTAAACAATCTATCATTAAGTTGACACCATTGTCTGGACAGACACCTTTCCTTTGGTTAACATCATTTCTAAGCTACCCTTCTCCTCTCTCTTCCTCTCAGTCTATCTCTGCACACACACACACACACACACACACACACACACACACACACACACGCACGCACGCACGCACGCACGCACACACACACACACACACACACACACACACACACACACACACACACACGCACGCACGCACGCACGCATGCAACACATTCTAGTATTCTACAGAACTTTGTTACCAAGTATGTGAAAATACGATGGATTAAAAGGGCTCAAACGACTGTTTCTCGTGCTTTCTCTTTCGTCTCTTTATCTCCCTTTCGCTTTTTCTCCCTGATTAGCTATTGTCTATCTGTTTGTCTGTGACTTCTCTCTCTCTCTCTCTCTCTCTCTCTCTCTCTCTCTCTCTCTCTCTCTCTCTCTCTCATCCCGAAAGTTGGACAGAATCAATTGTTCTACCTATCTATAAAAAGGGAAACATAAACGATCCTAATAATTACAGAGGTGTTTCACTCTGCAATGCGTGCAGTAAGCTGTATAGTGCTGTTATTAACAGTAGACTTCAAGAATGGGTAGAACAAAACAATATTACAAGGGAACTCAAAGCTGGGTTCAAGCGAAATCATTCTACTATTGATCATATGTTTACCTTAATGGCTTTCATATAGGAACAGTCTTCCTTAAACCGCAAATTGTATGTTTCTTTTATTGACTTCAAGAAGGGATTTGACTCCGTTAATAGAAGCATTATTTGGCCTATCTTGCTTAAAAATGGTATAAGTGGTAAACTATACAAATGCATAATGTGTATGTATGAATGCGTAAAAGCAAGAGTGAGAAGCGGGGCTACTCTAACTGAATACATCATGTGTACATCTGGAGTCAAACAGGGTGATATTTGTAGTCCCGTTTTGTTTTCTTTATTCATAAATGAATTGACGGCAGAGGTTGTGAACTCTGGAAGACATGGTGCTACATTTACAAACGATTTCTTGGAACTCTTCACTCTCCTCCTAGCGGACGACGTGGCGTTAATTGCAGAAACTGTTGTTGGGATGCAAAATCAGTTAAATAGTTTACAGCGAGCTGCTGATTCTCTCTTCAATTTAATGTAGATATGAACAAAAGTAATACAATAGTATTCAGAATGGGAGGATATCTTTCTTTAAGAGAAAGATGGACATATGATGGAATTATAATGCCAGTAGTAAATGTTTATAGATATCCGTATATACTTTTCTATCGTTTAAGCTTTACTTTTGCCTGTAAAAATCTTGCATGCGGGGTCAAAAGTGCCTTATCATGCATTATGAAGAGATTATGTCTGCTAAAAATTATCCTCTGAAATTATTCTTAAAGTTATTTGATGTTCAAATTCAACCTATGATACAATATGGGGCTGAACTGTGGGGACTGGACGCTGCTGCTATCCATTGTGAAAAGCTTTATTTGTATGCCTTGAAGAAATTTCTCGGAGTGTCACCACGGACACTTAATGATTTTGTCTATTGCGAAACAAATCGATACCCTCTATCTTTACTGTCTGTAGTCAAATGCATCCAATTCTGGATAAAATAAACACAAATGGATTCTGAAAGACTACCTTACAGGCCATACAGAATGTTGTTAGAACTGAATTGTAGAGGTAAGAAAACCTGGGTGTCGAACATTCGAAACAAATTGTAAGGTGTCGGAGATGTGAAAGCCTTTATACACGTATTTCGTGAGAGACTGATTGACTATAGATGGCAAGACTGGGACTTTCACATTGGAAGTAGTGAAAGATTTGATTTTTATAGAATGATAAATGGTTTACATAGTGTGCCTAGCAATATGTCAATGGTTATGAACAGAGAATGGAAGTGTGTGATGACAAAATTTGTTTTGCTGTTCATCAATGTCGTTACAGACAGTCAAGGAATTGTTATCTTCTCCGTCCATTATGAAGCGCTTCAAGAGAAGATGAATTTCATTTTGTACTCATTTGCCCAGAATTTTGTGATCTAAAAGAACAATTTATTCCACATAAATATTTCAAACAACCTTGCTTGTTTAAACTTGTTATGTTAATGTCGTCAACAAATGAGAATATTGTTTAAGTAGCTAATGTTATATTCGAGCAAAGCATTCAAAAGAAGTCTGTATTTAACATAGCTAGGTAATAACTCTTAAGACTTTATATCTTGTCCATGTACACCCCCCCCCCCCCACCTTCTGAGGGGCTATTGCCTTTACGAATAAAAAATGTGTGTGTGTGTGTGTGTGTGTGTGTGTGTGTGTGTGTGTGTGTGTGTGTGCGTGTGTGTGTTTGTGTGCGCGTGCGTGCGTGCGTGCGTGCGTGCGTGCGTGTGTGTGTGTGTGTGTGTGTGTGTGTGTGTGTGTGTGTGTGCGTGCGCGCGTGTGTGAATGTATGAATATACGTGTGTGTGTGTGTGTGTGTGTGTGTGTGTGTGTGTGTGAGAGAGAGAGAGAGAGAGAGAGAGAGAGAGAGAGAGAGAGAGAGAGAGAGAGAACAAGACAAGACAAATTCTTTATTATCGAGGGTAATAGATGAGCAAGTTCATGCTTTTTTACATCCAGCCCTCGCTCAAGAGGGTAAAAAAATTGGCAAAATGAAAAATGAACAAACGACCAAAACAACAACAACAACAACCAAACAAACAAACAAACAAAAATCAACCAACCAACAAACAAGAGACTGAACACAAAAAAGTTTGAAAATACAGAAAATGGAAATAACATCAAAGAAACGTAATACAGTTCCACTTTAATAATCACCACCCAGAAAACGCCCCTCCCCAAACACCCACCCTAACACTTGTATACTTTCGCAAACAAGCATCACACGAACATACATAATGAGCAGCGGGGTGAAGAGAGAGAGAGAGGGGTGGTGAGAAGCGGAGAGAGAGAGAGAGAGAGAGAGAGAGAGAGAGAGAGAGAGAGAGAGAGAGAGAGAGAGAGAGAGAGAGAAAGAAAGAGAGAGAGAGAGAGAGAGGAGAGAGAGAGCGGAAGCGGGGGTGTGGGTGGGATGGGGGGAGGGGGGGGAGAGAAAGAAGATACATGTAAAGTACAAAGACAAACGAAAGAGAGCGAGAGAGAGAGAGAGGGAGAGAGAGAGAGCGAGAGAGAGAGAGAGAGAGAGAGAGAGGAGAGAGAGAGAGAGAGGGGACAGGATGACTGACTGGTTGACTGACTGACAGACATTGAGTGGCTGTTAGTGACGGAGACAGGAAACATAGACAGATAAAAGAAAACACAGGCAGAGAAGGAAGGAATCAAACGAATGTGAAATCAAAGGTACGATAAGGGTTCGCACAGGCTATTCCAATTAATCTTCCCGAGGGTTGTTGAGGATTGGGGAGGGACGCGAGAGAAGAAGGGAGTGGGGGTAGGAGGTGTGAGGTGCGGTGGGAGAAGGGGTTGGGGTCATACACTAGAATGAACCACAACCCGAGGTCAAAGAGAAACGATAGAGAAAAAAGGAAGGTTAGAAAAGTAGTTACAGACTCAGAATCAAAAACTTACATGGAGAATATTTTGACAGGGTCGCCCTGTCTTCTTCAGCTCACTGTTGCTGTTGTGGCAGCGAGGCTTGATGGGACGACTGTTGTGTGGGGTGAACGGTTGTCAGCAGGATCTGATTGTAGATGGGGGTGGGGGGGGGGGGGGGGGAGTTCAAAGCCTTGATCTCTGTTCAGGCTGGGGCGTCTGGTCTTAATTTCGATGGCTTCTTTAACTTTTCTTTTTGTGAGGAGGGGCTCTGTAGGTAAGATCTTAGTTTCTTGGGGGCTGAAACTGTGGCCTGTGGCTTGTAGATGTTCATGTATGGCAGAAGTAGATCGGTTTTGGTGTTCCTGTAGATGGGTGGTGAGTGGTCTTGCTGTCTCGTCAATGTAGGTATGGGTACAGTCTTGACACCCTACCTGGTACACTACACCACACTGCTTGAGGGGGTCCGTTTTGTCTTTGACATGGGTCAGTTGCTGGCGTAGGGAGTTGGTGGGTTTGTGGAACACTTTGCATCCATGTTGTTGGAAGGTCCTGGCTAGACGCTCTGAGACTCCTTTAATGTAAGGGATCCCCACTTTCACAGTGTCCGTATCTGTAGAAGAAGGGTAGCGAACTCGAGGGTTGTCCCACATCCATGCAGGGTATCCATTTGTGGAAAGGGCAGTCTTGATGTGTTCTTCTTCTTTCAGCTCTTCCTCCTTAGTGGAACACAGTACAGAGACTCTGTGCATGAGGGTGTTGACAACAGATCTCTTGTGCTGGAGGGGGTGGTTAGAGTGAAAGTTCAGATACTGGTCTATCAGAGTTATGTCACGTTGCATGACTGACTGCACGTGCACTCATGTAAAGGCTACTTCCTCGTCAGACCTGCGTGGCTCGCTGAGGTGACCGACGCCATTACTGTGTGATTAATCATGATCGGTCACGTGAGAGAATCAGGACTCGACCATGGCTCTACTCATTGTCGGAGTTTACTTCCAACATCTGGTTTCATTTGTTGTTGTTTTGTCTGTTATTAATCTTTGCGTTCCAAAATGAAACGTTACAACTGCTGTTTACATTTGTTTTACACGGTGTTGATTTTTTTTTTCCACTTAAAATATCATCTTTTGAAATTATATTGTTCAAGGCTTGTAATTGACTCTTGTTCTTCATCAAAGCAGTTGTTTTCTCTTTCAAGTAAAACTACTTGGCAAACAAAAGAAATTAAGTTTGCCCACGAACATTCCTCCTTCTCAAATCTCTCAACAATTTAGTGAATTCTTTGTTGATAAAATCAAAAACCATCCGTGACAATCTTGATGCAAATCCTTCCCAACCAATTCTTTACGATAAATACTGTGGACCACCTTTTTGTACTTTTAATCCTGTGGATGAAAAACTGATCGGGGATCTCATAAGTGAATCCTCCAGCAAAAGTTGTGTCCTTGACCCCATCCCTACTTCCCTCCTTAAACGGTGTGCCTCTCATTTGATTCCCGTGATTACAAACATTGTAAACAAATCTCTCTTGTCAGGCATAGTGCCTCCTCAGTTTAAGCAGGCAATGGTTACCCCTCTCTTGAAAAAGCCAGGACTGGACCTTAATAAGTTAAAGAACTATAGACCGGTGTCCAACCTCCCATTCCTCTCAAAAATCCTTGAAAGAGTTGTGCTGAAGCAGCTTCAGACTCATCTTTCAGACCATGGTCTTCTTGAAGCCTGTCAGTCTGCTTATAGGAAGAATCATAGCACTGAGACTGCTGTATTGAGCGTACTGGACTGTTTACTGTGCAAATCCGACAGTAAACTTGTTTCTCTCGTAGCCTTGCTTGATCTGAGTGCTGCCTTTGATACGCTGGATCACACTACTTTACTTGAAAGGCTTAGGGTCACTTTTGGTGTTGATGGGATAGTTCTCCAGTGGTTTGAATCGTACATCAGAGATAGGTCGCAGGCGGTGGTTGTGGGTGGTGTAAGGTCTACTTTGTCACCTCTTTTGTGTGGAGTACCACAGGGGTCAGTATTGGGCCCAGTGTTGTTTACATTGTACTCACAGCCCTTGTCAGATGTTATCTCGGACCATGATTGTGATTTTCACAAGTATGCTGATGACACTGAGCTTTCTAAGAGTGGCACACCTGATGAGTTTGTTTCTGTTCAATCTGGGGTGTCTCGGTGTATCAGCAGTGTGCAGGAATGGATGACAAGTAATAAGCTTAAATTAAATTGTGAAAAGACTGAAGTCATGCCCGTTGGAACCTCCTCCTGCCTCAAACTCGTTGAGTCAGAGTCAATGGTTGTTGATGGTACTGAATTGCCTTTCAGTAGCTCTGTCAAATACCTTGGTGTTACCATTGATCAGTGTCTGACCATGCAGAATCAAATATCTGTAGTCTGTCGCTCATCCTTTTTAGAGCTGAGACGTATTGCTTCCATCCGACGCTTTATATCCAGGGAAGTAGCTGTCAGGCTAGTCTGTGCCACGGTGATGTCAAGATTGGACTACTGCAACTCTGTTTATGCTGGGCTTCCCGCAGAACAGATTGCTCGGCTGCAGAGAGTCCAAAATAGCGCTGCACGACTTGTTTTGAAGAGGAGGAGGTGTGAGCACATCACTCCCATGCTGATCGAACTGCACTGGCTTCCCATACAGTATCGGTGGCAATTTAAACTGGCAGTTCTTGCTTTCCGCCACTTCAATGAATCTCTTCCTCACTATCTCTCTTCTTCTCTCTGCACCTACCAAAGCTCTCGTACCCTTCGCTCTTCTTCACAAAAACTTTTGAAAATCCCTAAGCGTTCTCTGAAATCTGTTGGCGAAAGAGCCTTCAGTTTTAGAGCACCTTCTATTTGGAACTCCCTCCCTGAAGACCTTCGTAATCAGCCTACTCTTTCTTCTTTTAAATCTCAGCTCAAAACTTACCTCTTCAAAAAAGCCTATTCTCTTCTGTAGATGACTAAATCTCTCTTAAATTCCTCCACAACTAGTTCGGTGAGACAGTTTATGCATGTAGGTGCGTCTGCCATTGTGTATTTTCTTTTTGCTGTGTGCATGAATATTGTATGAATAAGTGCAAATGGTGGATGTAAGCGCATTGAGTTGTTCAACAAGAAATGCGCTATATAAGTATTATACATTATTATTATTATTAATTTATTGATGAAGTGAATTTGAATATGTTTCATATATCGCTTATGTTGTTTCTGGAAATTGTGTGTTTAATGTGTCTCTGACTGTCCAGCGTGTTACCCCAGGTAGGGAGACAAGGGAAAAGAAAGGGGAGCATCTATACTTGAAGCAGTTTATTAGTCCAAAGTCTGGTTGATCAAGACTATTTTTATTGCAAATCTTCAAACAATTAATAAGAAAGGTAAACGCACACACAGAGAGAGAGAGAGAGAGAGAGAGAGAGAGAGAGAGAGAGAGAGAGAGAGAGAGAAGAGAGAGAGACAGACAGACAGACAGGCAGAGACAGAGACTTGCCCACATACAGACAAACACAGAGGCAGCTGTGAAAGACACAAAGAAATAATGAATTCTAAATAGCATACGACCACATAAAGTGAAATCCAGTTTCGCCCGGTCAGTCTGTCTTCTTAT
>CM065714.1:79940147-79942647 GCA_033310375.1 Conus canariensis
ACCCTCTCCATCCCTCATTGGAAACCCTCTCTATCCCTCATTGGAAGCCCTCTCCATCCCTCATTGAAAACCCTCTCCATCCATCATTGGAGACCCTCTCCATCCCTCATTGAAGACTCTCTCCATCCCTCATTGAAAACCCTCTCCATCCCTCATTGAAGACCCTCTCTATCCATCAAGCTGTGAATGGGTGTCTGATTCAGGTCAGGGAAAATGACGTCGGTGGAAAGAGAGTCGAGCCTCCAGAATGCTGGGTCCTTAGACACGGTGAACCAAGAGCAGCTTACAGCCACTACAGCTATCAGGCCATGGGACCTAAATCTTTAACATTCCCGCCACACTCTCCCTATCCTACCCCCTATCATCTTTGGTCATTCGACGTATAGGGTGAAATTCTCGATAACAAAAACAAAACAGTTTTTGTGTATATAAAAAATAATACGTTTCCTTTCACTGCTGACGTAAGTTTTATAATTTTGTGAGCACAATCAGCCCACATTGGATTATGTTGAAATCATCATCATCATCATCATCATCATCATCATCATCATCATCATCATCATCATCATCATCATTCATTTCATGGGCCTGTGTCATCATCATTGTCGTCCGATGTCAGTGGTTATTGAGCATTTCACATCCTTAGGGATTTAAATGCGGAATCTCCGCCGTCCCTGGAACAAAATGATTCACCACTGGTCTGGATGTCCGTCACACCACGACAATGGGGAAATGTCTGTTGGGTTCCAGTCTGATCAACTCTTCAAACGAAAGGACTGCATTAGGCCATAATGAGAGTTTGATAAAGCTTCGAACAGAAAGAGTGTGGAAGGAAAGACACCCAGACAAAACAGGAACACGTCCAACACAATGGGCAAGGAATCCTTGGAGGAAAAACAAAGTCTGGGCGAACATCTGATGGCTGGGCTCCACCATCCAGCCAGCCTACCAACAAACTTAGCAAGACACAAACTAACAGAATAAGCGAACCAACAGAAAAATTGTTATCCATCGAGAGAGCGAGGACCGTGTGGGTAATGTGATTCAGCGAAGCAGTGCTGACTTTTTACTGGGGGTGGGAACTTGATGCACTCCATAAGCCCCTCCACCTCGGACCTTCTCTTCCTGCCCCTTGCCTTTCTCCCCTCCCAAACTCTCCATCTCCGTCTCCCTCCTCTTCCCCCCCCACCCCCACCCCGACCCTCTGTGCGAATCCCATCTCCTTTGACATGGGCAGAGGGCCAGTGTCAGCAAACATGTTATTCTCTCTCTCTCTCTCTCTCTCTCTCTCTCTCTCTCTCTCTCTCTCTCTCTCTCTCTCTCTCTCATATATAATTCCTGTCTCCCCACGTCTTGTCATTCTTTCTCAAGTTATTGCTGCCGTGCAAAGAATTTCGATGCTTGTCGTTGAGCGGAGTTTATTTTCATTTTTTAATATTTGTTTTTAGTTCAGTTGTCGTTTGGCAGGATTCCCCCAATAGCGACATGTATGCATCCGTTGTATGTTTATGTGAGCAGGCGTGCGTGCATAAGTGTGCATGTACATACTTGTGTGTGTGTGTGTGTGTGTGTGTGTGTGTGTGTGTGTGTGTGTGTGTGTGTGTGAGCGTGTGTGCGTGCGCGCGCGCGAGCGCGTGTGTGCATGTGGTGTGTGTGTGTGTGTGTGTGTGTGTGTGTGTGTGTGTGTGTGTGTGTGTGTGTGAGCATGTGTGCGTGCGCGCGCGCGCGCGTGTGTATGTATGTTTTTTTGTGTTTTTTGGGTTTGTTTTTTTTTGCTGTCCCAGCCTCTGCGCCACCTCAGAGGCACTGCACCCACGCCGCTCATTCCGACACCCCGTCCACAGCCACAGCCCGGTCGGCCCCGCCGCAGCCCCGGCACCGGCAATCCACAGGGAGCAGTCAATGTCAAGTCGTCAAGAGGCAACCCACCGGAGGAGACACTGCACTGCTGCCAAGTCACTTCGGTGGTGTTCAGTGGCGCCTGTTCTGATCTAACATACGCAGGACACCACCTACTAAGCCCCCTACTGACGACAATAATTGCTTAGTCGCGGAGCCGGCGTGAGTGAGCTCTCCCTCCGGAGGGCGCCACCACGTCCGTCCAACGACAGCCCCCCCATGGACTCGCCGATACCGGTGACCCCGACGGAACCACAAACCAAGACCACAGACGCGGAGAGGACATCGAAATTGAGGTCACCATGAGAGCAGGGCATGAAGGGCCACAGAACCTGAGATATTTTTTTTATGCTGATCGATGAGAATGAGGATGATTAAGATGATGCTACGGATTTCCATTTCGGTCTGAGACTACATGACAGGGCTGTACTCTACGCTTCCTTTCATAATATATCCCGGCGTCAACCAGGCGCGAGAGATACAGGCACCTGCAGTGTTGGTCATGAAATTTGAGCAACACTCTCAGAAACGCATCCATTAAGTGGATGAAACTCGACTGTGTGGTCCCAGTCTTCCCAACTGAGTCCGCAGCAAACTCAAC
>CM065714.1:79952647-79960147 GCA_033310375.1 Conus canariensis
TCATTGAGTACCTCACAGTCTGTGAAATGTATCATTGAGTACCTCACAGTCTGTGAAATGTATCATTGAGTACCTCACAGTCTGTGAAATGTATCATTCAGTACCTCACAGTCTGTGAAATGTATCATTAAGTGCGACGCAGTCTGTGAAATGTGTCATTGAGTACCTCATAGTCTGTGAAATGTATCATCAGATACCTCACAGTCTGTTAAATGTATCATTGAGTACATCAGTCTGTTAAATGTATGATTAGGTCACAGTCTGTTAAATGTATCATTAGGTACCTCACAGTCTGTGAAATGTATCATTGAGTACCACACAGTCTGTGAAATATATCATTGAGTACCTCACAGTCTGTGAAATGTACCATTGAGTACCTCACAGTCTGTGAAATGTACCATTGAGTACCTCACAGTCTGTGGAATGTATCACTGTGTACCTCACAGTCTGTGAAATGTATCATTGAGTACCTCACAGTCTGTGAAATGTATCATTGACTACCTCACAGTCTGTGAAATGTATCATTGAGTACCTCACAGTCTGTGAAATGTATCATTTTTTTTTTTTTTTTTTTTTGTCCCAACCTCTGCGCCACCTCAGAGGCAGTGCACCCAAGCCGCTCATTCCGACACCCCGTCCACAGCCATAGCCCGGCCGGCCCCGCCGCAGCACCGGCACCAGCAATCCACAGGGAGCAGTCAATGTCAAGTCGTCAAGAGGCGACCCACCGGAGGAGACACTGCACTGCCGCCGAGTCACTTCGGTGGTGTTCAGTGGCGCCTGTTCTGATCTAACATACGCAGGACACCACCTACTAAGCCCCCTACTGACGACAATAATTGCTTAGTCGCGGAGCCGGCGTGAGTGAGCTCTCCCTCCGGAGGGCGCCACCACGTCCGTCCAACGACAGCCCCCATGGGCTCGCCGATACCGGTGACCCCGACGGAACCAAACCAAGGCCACAGACGTGGAGAGGACATCGAAACTGAGGTCACCATGAGAGCAGGGCATGAAGGGCCACAGAATTTTGAGACATTTTTTTTAATGCTGATCAATGAGAATGAGGATGATTAAGATGATGCTACGGATTTCCATTTCGGTCTGAGACTACATGACAGGGCTGTACTCTACGCTTCCTTTCATAATATATCCTGGCGTCAACCAGGCCCGAGAGATACAGGCACCTGCAGTGTTGGTCATGAAATTTGAGCAACACTCTCAGAAACGCATCCATTAAGTGGATGAAACTCGACTGTGTGGTCCCAGTCTTCCCAACTGAGTCCGCAGCAAACTCAACTCTGGATAGGAGCCGGTCGGGGCAGAAAAAACCCACATGACTCTGATGGGATTCGAACCCACGACCTCCCAGCCTGGAGTCCGCGACGCTAACCACTTCGCCACGGCGGCTGGTGTGAAATGTATCATTGAGTACCTCACAGTCTGTGAAATGTATCATTGAGTACCTCACAGTCTGCGAAATGTATCATTGAGTACCTCACAGTCTGTGAAATGTATCATTGAGTACCTGACAGTCTGTGAAATGTATCATTGAGTACCTCACAGTCTGTGAAATGTATCATTGAGTACCTCACAGTCTGTGAAATGTATCATTGAGTACCTCACAGTCTGTGAAATGTATCATTGAGTACCACACAGTCTGTGAAATGTATCATTGAGTACCTCACAGTCTGTGAAATGTATTATTGAGTAGCACACAGTCTGTGAAATGTATCATTGAGTACCTCACAGTCTGTGAAATGTATCATTGAGTACCACACAGTCTGTGAAATGTATCATTGAGTACCTCACAGTCTGTGAAATGTATTATTGAGTAGCACACAGTCTGTGAAATGTATCATTGAGGACAGAAAGTGCCAACAGATCAGTTCTACCATTTTACCTTTGATATTTCTGTGTTACTGGTTCACTGCTCATGTTGGGTCTGTTGAAACACTTCACCGTATTGTTCTACTGTTCTCCTTTCCCCCAAACGAGTGTCAAAGGTGAACACGTCTTGGATCTGATCTCTTGTTGCTGTCCTCTCCAGTGTGTGCTTCGCATGTCTCTCGTCTCCATCTCTTGCTTAAAAAAATCACACTGTGTGTGTGTGTGTGTGTGTGTGTGTGTGTGTGTGTGTGTGTGTGTGTGTGTGTGTGTGTGTGAGCGTGCGTGTGTGCGTTCGTGCGTGCATGCGTGCGCGAGTGTGTGTGTATGTGTGAGTGTGAATGTGTGTGAGAAGAAGAAGAAGAAGAAGAAGAAGAAGAAGAGAAAGAGAGAGAGAGAGAGAGAGAGAGAGAGAGAGAGAGAGAGAGGGAAAGAGAGAGGATTGTTGGTGGCGGGGGGGGGGGGGGGGATTGTTACGAAGAATTCAATTTCACAAGATCGAGTTTGTAGTGTAAAAAGGTATAGACGTATAAAAGGTATAGACGTATAAAAGGTATAGATGTATAAAAAAAAGGGGTATTTCAAACGAGCTTAGGTCGAAACATCTGAGCTAGAATTCTACTGTTCCAGATGTCAAATTCAGCATAATAAAATACAGAAAGGAATATGGATATTGGTGGTGGACGGGAAAAGAGGAGGAAGGGAGGGGGGGAAGGGGGAGGGGGAGGAGGAGGGGGGATAAAGAACGTAAAATGAATGGGGGAGGGGGCGGTTACGAGAGGGGGTTGGACCGAGAGTAAAAAAAAAAAAAAAGGGGGGGGGGGGGGGAAGAAAAGGAGAAATCATTTGCAGAGAGCCTAAGAATGGGGGCAGGGGAGGGGATGGAGGGGGGAGGGGGAAGGGTGCAAGGGGAGGGGGAGAGAAAGGAGGGTTTGTACTAAAAGAGGAATGGAGGTAGAAAGTGAGAGAGTGTTAGGGGACAGGTAAGGAAGTGAGGGTTATTTTGAACAGCATGTACATTCCCCATTTACCAATTCAAGCACATACTGTTCGTTAGGCAGAATGATCTACCACTGCAGATATGCATGCTTATCTCCCCCTATTTTTCAATCTGAGACATAAGAGCAAGCTTTGTTTATAATTCAATATTTCTTGCAGTCATTGCAACACCAAACGAAAGTTGCTGGAATGGTGCTCAGTTACGTATCCTTGGAATTTATTAGTTTATTATATATATATATATATATATATATATATATATATATATATATATATATCTGTCTGTCTGTCTGTCTCAAATGTGTCGGCTCAACATTCTCGAACCACACCCTATCCGGTATCCTTTAGTGCGGGCGAGTGGGCGCGCGTGTGTGCAGGTGGACAATACTCGATCACGTTTTTGTGTCACGCTCTTTTTCTATCCCGGATGACACCCCTCCTGTCCAACACCTTCCATACCACATTCACCCCCGCTTTTTTTTCGCCCCCCCCCCCCTCTTCCAAACTGATCGATATCCTGTCTAGACACGGAATTGACTGTGTCAGCTGCTTCTTTAACTGCGACACATGAAACACAATAAACACAATAGGTGGGCAACTTCGAACACCACACAGATGAACATTGACACATGAAACACAATAAACACAATAGGTGGGCAAAACACAATAAACACAATAGGCGGGCAAATTCGAACACCACACAGATGAACATTGACACATGAAACACAATAAACACAATAGGCGGGCAAATTCGAACACCACACGGGTGAACATTGACACATGAAACACAAATAAACACAATAGGCGGGCAAATTCGAACAGCTACGGGTGAACATTGACACATGAAACACAATAAGCACAATAGGCGGGCAAATTCGAACACCACACAGGTGAACATTCGTATAAACACATGCACACCCATGCGCATATGCGCCAAAACACACTCTCATCCATATACTCGCATGTGTGCGCGTGTGCACACTTACCTACACATACAGTCTCTCTCTCTCTCTCTCTCTCTCTTCTCTCTCTCTCTCTCTCTCTCTCTCTCTGAGACACAAATACCTACACACAGATACACATACACAGGCACACACACACACACACACACACACACACACACACACACACACACACACATACCCACACACACACACACACACACACACACACACACACACACACACACACACACACACACACACACACAGAGGCAACGTCCTCCCATGGAGGCGAACAATCCAATTCCAAGAGGAAAGACTTCTGTAAACACCTTAGCTCGCAAGCGCAAATTCAAAAGTAAAAGAAGTCCATGATAGTTTGAAGTGGATGTGGTAAAAACTTTCCCCGGAAGAGAAAATATCTCTTCATGCTTGTTAAAGCTGTAGACATCGAATGAGGACCGGTTTCTCCTCAGTGTATATGTACATTTACAGCCGTCTAGGTAGAGGAGGAGGGCCGGCGGAGGGTAGGGTAGGTGGGTGGGTTGAGGGCGAAGACATATGATGGGCGCAAAACAAAATTCAAGACTGAAATTGATCCACAGGCGTGCGTGAAAACATATTCGCTCCCCTCCGCCACATGCAAATACACATTGACTCCCCCCCCCCCTCTCTCTCTCTCTCTCACACACACACACACACACACACACACACACACACACACACACACACACACACACACACACACACTTCTCTCTCTGTCGTTTATACAATGAGAGAGAGAGAGAGAGAGAGAGAGAGAGAGAGAGAGAGAGAGAGCGAGAGAGAGAGAGAGAGAGTGGGGCAAGGTCAGTGTCATAATAGTGTAGCTGACCACACAGTGCCCTGACAGGGCAGGAGACAGAAGCTGGGAGGAAACAATGGGAGGAACAGGCATCACAGACAACAAGAGAAGCTGCAGACCACACAGAACGTGTACTGTGCCAACCGATCGGCACTTCCTGGAAATCAGCACCAAGCCCATGGCAGTCGAGCGCTCCGTCACGGGCAAGCTGACAGACAAGCGTTCTTCTTTGCTTTTGTTAAAGCACTAAGTGCCATGGCCCAGAGCCACAACAGACGTGACACAGCTGTCAGCCAATATTCACATCCTGGTGCAGTTCCAATGATTATACGGATTGCGGTTGCGGTTGTGCTTCAGTGTGTTCACACCCCTATATTTCCACAGGTGCGATGTTTCGAGCTGCGTGCACGTTTCCGTTTCCGCTTCCGCACCGATGTGAAGGCGGCCTTCGTGTGATCAGTCCTGTGTGTATCCACAGCCGAAAACTCTTTTGCCTTTCGGATTGCGTTTCCGCACACTTGTGGTCGCGGCCTTATCGTTTCAACAGTCGGACACAAACCACCACAGAGACACCGTAACAACATCCGCAAACGTCTCTTTTGATGTCACAGAAAGTTGATTCCTCTCCAGATATACACGGCCGTTATCTTCTTCTCTCTGCTAGTCGCTTTCCTCGCGCTCTCACGGACTGTTTATCGCCTATTACCTATCCTCCCCTCCCCTTCCTTCTCCCTCCTACCTCCTCCTCTGATCCCCCCCCCCCTCTATCCGCCCTCTCCCCTTCCACTCCCATCTCCTCCTCACCCCATCCTCGCCTTGCCGCTCAGCAAAATAGAAAGAAACTGTAGAACAGGAACTGGACTAGCATGAAGGCTTTGGAGAATACATTATGCGACGTCCGATGGGCTGAGACAGAGAGAGAGAGAGAGAGAGAGAGAGAGAGAGAGAGAGAGAGAGAGAGAGAGAGAGAGAGAGACAGACAGACAGACAGACAGACAGACAGACAGACAGACAGACAGAGACAGACAAAGAGAAAGACATAAAGAGAAGTGACGTATATCCCCGCCAATGAAACCCAAACGCATGCGACAGACGGACGGACGTGCACTGAGCGAGGCAGGCAGACAGGTTTTTTTTTTTTCTAGGACTCGTCACAGCTGCTCTAAATTAGGACAGGACCATCCCCCTGCGGGACGATGGGACCGAGAAGGATCAGTGGAGGATTGAAATGGGGAAGGGAACGAGGGATGGGAGGGAAAGCGGGAGAAGAGGGGAGAAGGGAGGGTAGAAGGAAAGGGAAGGGGTGGGGATGGCAGTTAAATCCCGGCAATAAAAGGAGGAAGGCCATAACAAGCCATTTACTCCTGTTATTAAATTCGGCGCATGACTGATGACACGCTCGATTGCATATTAGCACCCCCTACTCCCCCACCGCCTCCCCCCCCCCTTCCTTTTTATACCGTCTCTCCACATCTTCGGGTCATTCCCGAATACCTGACCTGTATGAGTAATAGGAATGACTTGGTTTAAAACAATAAAATGATTCTTCCTCTTTAACAGGAGACGATTACAGATTTTTATTGTCATTTATGTGATGTTCCTTCAAGTTCAAACTTTGAAATTCTGATCGTCTTAGGCTCCTCGGGGAGGGGTGCGGGTGGGTTTTAAGCCAATACGTAAACACATTTATACATACAGAATCGTGCTAGGTGCTTATATGCAAATATTTACTAAGGTCAAGATAGCACATAAGCAAACCCCTCCCTCAATCCCCCTCCCCCCCCCCCCACACACAAGAAAATAAAGACAAGCACATATAATGAAATTACAACATGGATTTATGATAATGCGAATACACTTATCAAGCTTGCCCAATCTGGATGATTGCAATGTTTAGAACAGTAAGATAATCAAACTAATAAGATTCAAATTTAAAAGAAACCGAATCTTCATATTTGCAGAAATGCCATCTTGAAGATTAACCTGGTAAGGTACTATGTTTTCTTTTAGGGTCCCACACATGCAGCAGGGGAGCGAACCTCCTCATCAATTGGGGCAGCTCACTGTTGCATGAAGCACAAAGTCGTCTGCCTAAAGCAATAGCTTGGAACCTGAACATTGTAATTACCATCGAAGTGAGTGGAACGACTCACAAGTGCAAATCTATCTATCTATCTATCTATCTATCTATCTATCTATCTATCTATCTATCTATCTATCTATCTATCTGTCTGTCTGTCTGTCTGTCTGTCGGTCTGTCTGTCTGTCTGTCTGTCTGTCTATCCCTCACTCCCTCCCTCCCTCCATCTATCTCTCTCTATCTATCATACATGCACACACACACACACACACACACACACACACACACACACACACACACACACACACACACGCACGCACGCACGCACGCAAGCACGCACACATACACGCACGTACGCACGCACACAAGCACGCACACATACACGCACACACAAATCCAAATACACTTTCTTTTTTAGCTTCCCGATGTTTTAGATCTCCCCAGAGGCGGTGCTCCAACGCCGCTTATTTGGGCCACCCCATACACACCCCAGGCAGGGGAATCATGTTGCTATCCCTATCACCGCCCCATACACACCCCAGACAGGGGAATCATGTTGCTATCCCTGTCACCACCCCATACACACCCCAGACAGGGGAATCATGTTGCTATCCCTGTCACCACCCCATACACACCCCAGACAGGGGAATCATGTTGCTATCCCTGTCACCACCCCATACACACCCAGACAGGGGAATCATGTTGCTATCCCTGTCACCACCCCATACACACCCCAGACAGGGGAATCATGT
>CM065714.1:79975147-79977647 GCA_033310375.1 Conus canariensis
AGTGGTGCCTGTCCTGATCTAACATACGCAGGACATCACCTACTTAGCCCCTTACTGACAACATCGTTTATTTGTTGTTCTGTTGGTTGCAAATAATACAATTTGCCTATGTTTATTTCATACTGTTTCCTCAGTAGCGAGGAATTAAATTCGTCTGATTATTTGTTGTTGTTTTGTCAGTTGCGAATGATCATATTTGTCTTTGTTATTTGATGTTAGTGGCGAATTCTTACATGTTTGCTGTGTTATTTGATGGTGTTTTGTATCGAAAGCATTGAATATATTGAATAATGTTGTCTGTGTTAATTTTGTTATTGTTTTATTGTGAGTGAAAGATGGTTATTTGATGTTGTTTGTTAGTAGCGAGTGATTCATTTGTTTTGATGCTTTGATGTTATTTTGTTAGTAACGAATAATTGTCTTGATTGTTTCGATGTTGTCTTGTCAGTAACGAGCAATTATATTTGTCTTGAATATTTGATGTTGTTTGTGTTCAATTATATGCATCTTAATTATTTGATGTTGTCTTATTAGTAACGAGCACTTACATTCGTCTTGATTATTTGATGTTGTTTGTGTTCAGTTATATGTGCCTTAGCCTTAATTATTTGATGTCTTGTTAGTAACGAGCAATTATATTTGTCTTGATTATTTGATGTTGTTTTGTTAGTAGCGAGTGATTACATTTATCTTTGTTATTTGTGCTGCTTTGTTAGTGGCGGGTAATTACATTTTCTAGGTCATTTGATGGTGTTTTGTTTGAAGCGAATGACTGCTTTTGTCTTTGTTGATTTGATGTTGTTTGTTACGTGCAAATGATAAAATTTGTCTGAGTAGATCTAGTTGCAAAGCGAGAGGACTGCAAGCGGAAATCTAAACAAATCTTAAATAAATGTTAGCGAACCGCCCAGAGAACGTGGACAAACGAGTCACAAGACGAAACACAACGCGTTTCGACCTCTTAGGTCTTCATCAGGTGAGACATAAACGAATAAAACAACGAAAATTCACTTAGCTTTGATCGCTTCAGATCACTTCACAGGGTTCAGCGCAAGGAAGAAGGCGTTGTTCAGATCACTTCACAGGGTTCAGCGCAAGGAAGAAGGCTTGCGCTGAACCCTGTGATTCAACGCCTTCTTCCTTGCGCTGAACTCTGTGAAGTGATCTGAAGCGATCAAAGCTAAGTGAATTTTCGTTGTTTTATTCGTTTATGTCTCACCTGATGAAGACCTAAGAGGTCGAAACGCGTTGTGTTTCGTCTTGTGACTCGTTTGTCCACGTTCTCTGGGCGGTTCGCTAACATTTATTTAAGATTTGTCTGAGTAGATTTGTTGTTGTTTTATAAGCGGTGAATGATCACATTTGTTTTTGTTTACGATATAGCTTTGTTAGAAGTGAGCGAATACAATTGTCTGAGTTTATTTATTGTTTTGTTAGTAGCGAGTGGGTGCATTTGTCTGAGGCTTTAGATGTTCTGGTGTTTATGTTTTGCTGATTGCAAGGGAATACGACCCGTCAAGGTTTTTTTTTTGCTGCTGAGATGTTTTGAGGATGGCTCCAAGTATTCATATGTTTTTTGTTTTTCTCCATCTCATCTTAAACACAGTATGTACTTGAACAGGTCACACTGGTGAATATGGTGCACATGAAAACAAACCACGTCTGTGTGTTCTGTTCTTATGGATAGACGAGCATACAGACAAGAGAGAGAGAGAGAGAGAGAGAGAGAGAGAGAGAGAGAGAGAGAGAGAGAGAGAGAGAGAGAGAGTAATTGTGTATCTGTCGCGTGTATGTGTGTATGTGTCGGTGTGTGGAAGGGGGGATAGGGTGACAGAAGAAACAAAAATTCCCTTTAATTTTCTTATTATCCTCCCCACCCTCCACACCTCCATCCAATTAACCCCTCCACCCTCTCTTTGTCTCTCTGTCTGTCTGTCTGTCTGTCTGTCTGTCCCTCTCTCTCTTGTACGTGTGCAGGTGTGTGCGCGCGAGTGTGTGTATGTGTGTGCGCAAAAGGACGAAGGAAAAACAAAAACTTTTTTTTTTTGTATCCTTATAACCCTCCCACCCCCAGCCTCCACTTCTCTCCTCCCCCACCCCCTTTTTGTCTGTTTTTGACCCTTTTCTTTCCAGTTCTCTTGGAACACTGATGCCTCTCATCTTGTCGATCTGCACTTAAAAAAGATAAAATGAATGGTCAAACTGGACTCGTTCCTACTACGTAGTTTAGTGTGTTTGCTTTTTTGTTGCCGTTGTTTTAGGTCTACACATTATTCATTTGAGAATTCGTGTTCCTGAGTTGCTATTGTTGTCAGCATTCCGTTGTCTATGGGTTAATTTACTGCGTCTGCCGGAGAGAGTCTATTTTGTAGAATACTTTGTTTGCTTGCACTGTCTTTTTTTTTCTTCTCGTAATCCTTCTTCTGTTCTTTTAGTCTTGTTTTCTTTCTTTTTTCTTTCGTCTTCTAATATATACCCCCGCCCCCACCTGCTATTCTTT
>CM065714.1:79982647-79985147 GCA_033310375.1 Conus canariensis
TGCCTCATGAATTCAAAGTTTCATTGTGCTTGAAACCCACAGGCTGAAGTGGGTTTTAGAAAGAAAACACACACACACACACACACACACACACACACACACACACACACACACACACACACACACACACACACACACACACACACACACACAAAATGAGCAGCTAAAATTAACATTTAATCAGTGGTAACATAAAAGTCTTTCTGTGGTCCTTTCCCCCCTCATTACAGCTAGAGCATGAAATGATATCCAGTCTGCTTGAAATTCTTGACCTTAAAAAGTCCCATACCTTTTCGAAGAAGAGTGTTTACGAATTAATCAAATACAACAGCCAAGCTGAATCGCTCATATAGAAGGGAGCGAGGGAGGGAGGGAGAGAGGAAGGGGGGGGGGGGACTCTATTGTCCATGACTTTGAACTCACAAACATATATGAAAAACTCGACAACAAAACAACAACTGTGTAGTGGAAAGGGGGGGGGAGGGGGGGGGGGGGTAGTGTCTTAATTCGACTGCCACGTCTGATGGATACCTCTGTCCAAAACTATCCTGCAGAGACAGTAGGGTGGGCGTCCCAACAGATTGAATTCTTGGACTGACAACAAGAAAGATAGAGCTAGTTACACCACCACCTCTACTCCAGTTACAACAATACATGTACCTTGGTTACACCTCTACACCTGTTACAACAACAGATCTACCATGGTTACACCTCTATCCCAGTTTCAACAACACATGTACTCTGCTTACACCTCTACACCTGTTACAACAACACATCTACCCTGGTTACAACACCTCTACACCTGTTACAACAACACATCTACCCTGGTTACAACACCTCTAACCAGTTACAATAACACATCTACCCTGGTTACAACACCTCTAACCAGTTACAATAACACATATACCCTGGTTACAACACCTCTAACCCAGTTACAACAACACATCTACCCTGGTTACAACACCTCTAACCCAGTTACAACAACACATCTACCCTGGTTACAACACCTCTAACCCAGTTACAACAACACATCTACCCTGGTTACAACACATCTAACCCAGTTACAACACATCTAACCCAGTTACAACAACACATCTACCCTGGTTACAACACCTCAAACCCAGTTGCAACAACACATCTACCCTGGTTACAACACCTCTAACCAGTTATAACAACACATCTACCCTGGTTACAACACCTCTAATTAGTTAAAACAACACATCTACCCTGGTTACAACACCTCTAACCCAGCTACAACAACACATCTACCCTGGTTACAACACCTCTAACCCAGTTACAACAACACATCTACCCTGGTTACAACACATCTAACCCAGTTACAACAACACATCTACCCTGGTTACAACACCTCTAATTAGTTAAAACAACACATCTACCCTGGTTACAACACCTCCTACCCAGTTACAACAACACATCTACCCTGGTTACAGCACCTCAAACCCAGCTACGACAACACATCTACCCTGGTTACAACACCTCAAACCCAGCTACAACAACACATCTACCCTGGTTACAACACCTCTAACCAACAACACATCTATCCTGTTGCTAACAAATTGTGTGGTATGCAGCTTAATGCAGAAAATGATGTATGAAGTTGTAAGTGTGCGTGCGCGCGCGCGCGCGCGCGCGCGTGGTGTGGTGTGTGTGTGTGTGTGTGTGTGATTCACTTCATTATCAGATACACATGTTCAAATACAGAAAATCTTAACAAGAAAATGTTAGAAAGGGATGGCAACTGGTTCAGAAGTATACTTAGATAAAAAAAAACAAAAAAAACAGCATCATCTTGTGGCTTTGGATGAGACGACAATATGTCTGAACACGTATATGATGGTGAATCGCTGCATCATAAAGAACGCCATTCTTAAAGAAAAGAAAAAGGTCATAATGCTCCTTCTTCTAGGTATTCTACAATAATCTAGCTTTAGCGGTTACCTGTCTGTGTGTCTCTCTCTGTCTCCCCTCCCTCTGTCCTTCTCTCTCTCTCTCTCTCTCTCTCTCTCTCTCTCTCTCTCTCTCTCTCTCTCTCTCTCTCTCTGTGCCACTCCTTGCTCTGCAATACCAGCTTTGCATAGACTCAGTCTTTCTGTTTGTCTTGTCGGTGAATCGATTTCTACCCGGCCCTCACCCCCTCCTCTCTCTCTCTCTCTTTTTTTTGCTTCCCTTGGGTCTGTTATGCAATCGGCCACATGCAGCGTTTGAAGACAACTCAAACAGGCAAGTTATAACGCAGAGGTGACCACATTATCTACAGAAAGAAAATAAACACGAAGGCAGAGAATGGAAAAGCACGACAGTGGCAGAGAGATATAGAATGAGAGGTAGAGAAATAGAGAGAGACTGAAAGATAGAGCAAGAACAAGAGCAAATGAGAGAGAGAGAGAGAATGAGAGAGAGAGAGAGAGAGAGAGAGAAAGAGAGACAGACAGACAGACAGAGAAGGACAGAGACAGACAGAGAGACAGATAGACAGACA
>CM065714.1:79997647-80010147 GCA_033310375.1 Conus canariensis
AAGAATGTTTGGTTGACTGCTAATTGTCGTTTGGTAATGTTGACATCAATGTATGTGGAGACTTGAACAGCAGGAAGGTCAGTTTTCTCCTGAGATTTGTACTGACATTCCTTAATCAGCCGTCCCAACAAAACGTGAGCCGCCATGTGGTGATCTCAGATAAAATGATTAAATACTTATGGCAAATTGTTGTTGAATCTTTGTAACTCCACTCGGCGTTTTTGTGGTTATGAATGATGAATGTCAGGGCGACCGGGATGATAGCTATACGTGCTTAGGGGACGGTGGTATCAGTGTTAATGATTGTTTCCTTATGTCCAAAGGTTTTTCTCTGTCTTTTCAGATTTATGTTACATGTTCAAATCCTAAAGAATTGATTCTGATCACTTGCCTGTTGAATTTCATATCACGTTATGTACGGGAACTGACAATTAACCTTTTCAAACTGATTTTATTGTGTACAATAGATTTTTTGAAACCATAAGTATGTTTTGATGTACAAAAATAATTTGTGTAAAACAGAAATGCAAGGGAAATGAAAGGATGCTATGGAACTGATTGATCTGGACATGAACAAAGCTTTGATCGTATCCAGAGAATACATAAAAGGTTGTGTGGACTGTTCAAAGAAGCATGTGCAGGCAGGGATACTTGCGTTGAATGAAAAGCGGTTTAATTCTGAATTTCAAGTAATGAAAGAAAAGCGTAGAAACTATGAATGATTTCTTTTCGAACTATAAAGCACACAATCAGAGGTAATTATTTTATTGCAAATTATCAAAACCGTTTGCAAAGAAAGCAGAAATGTTTAATGAAAATTTGCTTGATGGTATGACTAGGTCTTTTCCATCACAGGAAGAGTTTCGGAAAACAGTAAAAAGTTTACCATTGAAAAGAAACAGCCAAAGCATCACTCAAAACTTGGTTTGAACATTTTAAAGATGTACTGTATGAAGATAATGTGGAAGATGACGCACATAGTTCGGTTAACAATGACGAAGAGGATGAATCGTCCGATTTCTCAGGAAGATGTTCTATTTGAATTAAAACAAAAAACTGCAGGCAGAGATCAAATTGCCAGTGGATTATTGAGAAATGCTGGTGATCGAATTATAGAATTTTTCTTAATATTCTTTCATGCATTTTTTAATGGACTCTTCCAAGAAAACTGATTTGAGTCCGTTATTTTACCTTTGTTTTAAGAAAGGCAAATGAAATAATCCTAACAATTACAAGGGCATTACCTTAGTTGACATTAGCAGTAAATTATTTCACGAGTGGGCTGAACTCAATGATATTACTGGAGAATAGCAAGCTGCTTTCAAGAAAGGCTATTTCACTATTACCTATACGTTTATTCCCCTTGTATTTGTTCAAAAATTGTTTGAGTTATAAATTTTACGTTGTGTTCATCAACTTTGAAAAAGCGTTTGATTCTATTATGAGAAAGATTTTTTTTTGTGGACAATAATGTGAAAACAAAAGCGTGTGAAGAAAAGTATAGAAAGCTATGTATAACATTGTGAAGAGTTAGAAGTGGGTCTGGACTGACTGAATTTAAATAGTGTGTAGTTGGAGTAAGGCAGGGTGATGCAGTAGTAATTTTTTCTTTCTGAATGGACTTGCTATTGGTGTTCTAAATAATGGTCTCCAGAGGGCTTGATTTCCAAGAGTTATGTAAGAATTGTTTATTCTCTTGTAGTAGATTATGTGCTGTTGGTATCAGAAACAGTTGTGGGTTTACCGCGTCAGCTAGATAATCTGAACAGGACTGTAAACTCATTGCTACTTAAAATGACTTTAAATTGCAACTTAGGGAAAGTGAATTTGAATGAAGTTATCATGTGTTCCAAAAAAAAAAAAAAGAAAAAAAAAAAGATGATCTAGCTGCTAGAGAGAGATGGATGTACGAGGGTGTTATTATTCCTGTTCCAAATGTCATAACCATTTGAGAATTTATTCCTCTACGCGCTGGAGCTTTACTGTTGCATGTAAAAACCTGGAAAGTAGAGCAAAGAAAATGTTGACAAGTGCTATAAAAAGTCTGTGTGGAAATCGATGGTTCGCTCGAATTATTTTTGAAAATATTTGATTCACAAATGCAACCCATTTTGTTTGCTGTCTGGTGCTGAAAACTGGTGAATGAAGACATGAAATGTACAGTGTAAGGAAGTGCACGTGTTTGTGTTAGAAAGGTTTCTAGCCTTAGATGAATGTGTTTCTATCGAATTGGTCTATGGAGAAACAGATATCCGTTTTTGAGCAGCGGTATGATGTATTCAATATTGGTTAACGCTTTTGTGTATGGCAGATTTTTTATTCTACCCAGTGGATCGTATGATATGTCACTAGCACTGCATGCAAAGGGAAAGAAAAATGGTGTCGAATGTAGGTTTACTTTTGTGTGAATATGGATTTCCGGACGTGTGGCGGGATCAGGGATCGGAGGTAAGTCTGTTCATCCGCCTCATTCCTCAAAGGCTGATACATTTTAGGGGCAAACAAGGAATGGCCATATCTGAACCAGTGAAGTCATGTCTTGAACAGAAATTGTAGTAATAGTCGTAAGAGTCGTGCTCAGGATTTGATCTTGACATGAACTTGAAAAGATTGATATATAAATTGAGATTTGGTGTGTCTGAATTTAAAACCTATCCTTTAAGATGCACACAACAGGGTGAAAGTGCTTTGATGTGCCCAATAATTGATCAAGAAGAGAAACATTACGTGCATTTTGTATTTCGTTGTCCAGCTGTGGAAGAGATTTGCCAGAACCTTAATCCACTGAAAATTATAGGCAACCCTGCAATGTAAGCCTTACGTATTTCCAACAGTTATGCAAATATGAAAATTAGGCTTGTTCTTGTGTAAAGCATTAAATGTAATATAATTAATTGCAGTGACTTCCTACATACCATTTTGTTGTTCCCGTTGCAGTTTCAGAATCTTATCTTTTTATTTTACTTATGTTTTTTTTTTAATTCTGTAGTTTCCATTCAAATAGGTCAAACGACTTTTTGGACAAAATTGTATCGGGTCTTGAGTCTCTAGGGCCTTCTTTTTTTCATGATAATCATATCTCTATAATGTTTGTGCGGTGTGTGTGTGTGTTTCGGGGTCTCTCTCTCTTCTCTCTCTCTGAGCGCGCTTGTGGTGTGTGTGTGTGTGTGTGTGTGTGTGTGTGTGTGTGTGGTGTGTGTGTGTGTGTGTGTGTGTGTGTGTGTGTGTGTGTGTGAGAGTACAGCCACTGGTTAATCTGACAATAAATTGGTTTCAGTCAGTCAGTGTGTGTGTGTGTGTGTGTGTGTGTGTGTGTGTGTGTGTGTGTGTGTGTGTTTTGTATGTGCGTGTGCGTGCGCGCGCGCACCGCGTGCCTGCGTGCCAGCGTGCTTGCGCGCGGGCGTGGGTGCCCGTGTGGTTGTGTGTGTGTGTGTGTGTGTGTGTGTGTGTGTTGTGTTCGCGCGTGCGTGCGTGCGTGCGCGCGTGCGTGTAGGCGTGTATGCATGTGTGTGTGGTTGTACGCGCGCGTGCGTGTGTGTGTGTCCGTCTGTGCATGTGTGCGTGCATGCGTGCGTGCGTGCGTGTGTGCGCGCGGGCGTGCGCATGTGTGTATGTGTGTACGTGCGTGTGATTATGAGTGTGTGCGCATGTGACTGTGTGTGTGTGTGTTTGTGTGTATGTGCATGCGTGCATGCGCGCTTGAGTGTGTGCTGGCGTACGAGTTGATAATTCTGGTTATTTCTGCTTTTAGTATTATCTTTTTTGATATTCAGAACTATGGTAAGTTCAGTTCCGAGATGCCCGACATAAAATGGAGCATTTGGGCCAGCCCATAGTTCCCTGTTACTCCCTCTTTTGGCTGATCATCCCTGTCAGTTATACATGCTGCGGTAGTGTAGGCGCTGGATCTGATTCATCTCAACCGAACGAACCAAATCACGCGGAAGGTAAAGAGAGAGAGAGAGGAGAGAGAGAGAGAGAGAGAGAGAGAGAGAGAGAGAGAGACGGAGAGAGCGTGTGTCTTTGGCAGGTAAACAGAATGAATTTCAGGATCAAAGCCTTTGGCAGGTTCACGCAGTGAAACAGAATTCATTTCAAGATCAAAGTACTATATATACAAGAGTCTGGTTATTCATGAGCGGTATTTTTAACTTCATAAGCTCTGGCTGAGAGAAACCAGCTATACATTCAGCAAAAAAATTATGGCTATACCTCCTGCCGCGAGCGCACTTTCTGACACGCACAGATGCTAATAAACAGCTCACTCATACATGTGCACCCTCGGGCGTAAAAACACACACACCACACACACACACACACACACACAACACACACACACACACACACACACACAGAGTCGCATACACGCGCTTACTGAGACGCACGAAGCATACACACACAAGGACTCAATCTGTCTGTTTCTGTGTCTGCCATCATGTCGACTTCTGTATAAATCAGTGCGTCTGTTTACCTGTCTTTGTAAATTTGAATGTACATTTGCACGCACTACAATCTGTCAATCAGTCAATCAAATAATCAATCAATCAATTAATTAGTCAGTCAGTCAGTCGATCAGTGTATGCATGTCTCTATGTACCAATCAATCAGTCAGTCAATCGATATGTGTATGCATGTATGTATACATATATATGTATGTATGTATGTATGTATGTATGTATGTATGTATGTTATGTATGTATGTTTGTGTACGCATGTATGTATATATGTATTGTACACACGTAAATACGTATGTATATGTATGTATGTATGCATGTATGTATGTATGCATGCATGTCGTCTGGCTATATGTCTATTTTGTCTGTCTGTCTGTCGTGTCTGTCTGTCTGTTTTCCGTCTCTCTCTATCTCACTCTCTGTCTATCTGTCTCTCTCATTCTATTCTCTCTCTCGCTCTGTATGCTTTAACAAGAGTGACTGGCACCCTTAGCAAGACCGATTTTTCTGCTATTAGAGAATCAACATGTTAGCCATCATGTCGTGAAGTATGTACATAGTGCAAAGAATTGTCCTTGTTGTGGTTTTTTTTTCATATCAAGTCTTTTCACTTTGAATTTGCAATTCTGAAAAAGCCCTGTGTGGACGGCTAGGTGATCACAATCACACCATTGCGAAGAGAAAGTGGGGACGTTAATTGAGAGACAGACACCAAGAGAGAGAGAGAGAGAGAGAGAGAGAGAGAGAGAGAGAGAGAGAGAGAGAGAGAGAGAGAGAGAATCAGCTGAATGATAGACACACTAAAAACGGACGGATACACGGATAGACAGATGGATGGGCGGATAGACAAACACCAGTCATGTTTTATGTACCCGGATGATGATGGACGACAGCTGGTAGCCGGTCACATTTCCAGTGGCTGTCAGTGAACCCCAAGTTATGACATGAGGTTATTGACGAACCATCCACCTTCGCAAAGTGGCCAGAGAGAGAGAGAGGAGAGAGAGAGAGAGAGAGGAGAGAGAGAGAGAGAGAGAGAGAGAGAGAAGAGAGAGAGAGAGAGAAGTGAGGAGATGTATGCGTGATTGACAGACAGTTGAACGGAGAGATCCATGTGTGCTGACGTGAGCAGCAGTCACTATTTTGTGGATATGAATGGGAGCGGATGAGGCTGGAGTGGGGTGGGGGTGGGGGTCAGAAGGAAAGAAAGAGAGCAAAAGAAAAAAAAATTAAGAGCGCAAAAAAATTGTGATTCAATTCAATTCAATTCAATTCAATCAACTTTATTGTCCATAGGAAATTTTTCTTCTGCTCCACATCATTTCACAAGTACATAAGACATTACAAAAAGACATTATAAATCGTTACATAAAAGCCTGTGTTAGTATATGTATTTATACATACATCAACACCTCCCCCCCCCCAACACACACACACACACATACACACACATGCATACACACATGAAATAAACAGTAAATCCATAAGACATAAAACATTACACAGAGTCATATTCACAGTAAAAGCACAATATTGCAAACTGAATTGTTCATGTATGAGAGACAAGGGTCATGGCAGTCAATCACAGGCTTTAGAGTTTAAATGCTAATGGCACTTGGTATAAAAGACTTCTTGAAGACATTCTTCTGTGCTCTGGGCATTCTGTAGCGTCTTCCTGAGGGAAGTTTTTCAAAGTGGCAGCGGAGTGGGTGTGAGGGATCAGAGGTAATATTCACAGATTTCCTGATTACAGAAACAGTATAGACTTCTCTGAGAGCAGATTGCTTTTTTCCCGGTAACCTTACTTGCCTGATTGACAATTCTGGCGAGCTGTGCTCGATCTTTCTCTGAAAGATTTCCAAACCAGACAGTAATGTTGAATGGATTGGTGTCCACTTCCTAAGCCACCCCCTCACCCCCTCTTTCTTTCTTTTTTATACTTATTCCCGATTTTTGTTTCAGGGTGTTTGTCGCTTTTATCTTCGTCTTTTGTTTTAAATAGTAGTTCTCATCTTGAATCTTATTTCAAACCTGGCCTGTCCCCTGCTCTTCTCCTCCGAGGTCGTTATAAGCGTCTTGTTATGCACAGTGGCATTACCTAGTTTATGATGTCACGTCTTGAACATCGTCATCAGTATGATGAACAACAACGACAGCAACAACAAGAACAACAGCAATGGACATGCATATAGATCTGATCTTATCATGTTTGACATCCAGACTGCAGCGATGGCATTACGCAAAAAAAAAAAAAAAAAAAAAAGCAAAACAAAAACCGTGTTTGGGAAAAAAACCGGAAATGAATTAAAAATGGCGACAAAACTAAAGCAAAGATGCTACTACAGAGTTAATGAGCTCTTCTCCACAATGTAACAATTGCCAGCTGCCGAATGAAATAACTGGCAGCTGCTGATGTAAATACTGATAAGCCAACCTTTCCAGTGGGTAGCTTATTTGAATCTTCTTCAGAACGGGCCAAGGGACCACGGTCAATAATGGTTAGAGTGTTTGGCTGCTGAGCTGACTGTCGTTAGTTCGAACCACTCGCTGGGTAAGACTTTACGGTTTGGAAAGTCCTCGCAGTTCAGCCAGTAGTAAATGGATACGCAACCGGCTGCCATGTTGGATCTCAGACTGCAACGCGACGTTTCTCGTGGTTTTAGCGGACGACCCGCGGTTGTTCAACGACGGTCGAGAGTTGAGGGCAGAACCGTCTGTCCATCAGCCGCGGCTCTTTGAACTGACCGTGAGTTCAGTACACTCGATTTTGCCGGAGAATCACGTTTTCCTCAGTCGATGGCCCGCGGTCGTTTGCTTACTACACCGGGCACTGGTTCAGTTCAGGACAGGTTACAGTGGCGGTAGGAGACGGTGGGACTCCGACTTCCACAATGGCGTGCAACAGACCCTTTGAAGCCTATGAGTTCCTTGGTTGAAGGGCATGAGGGTATGGGACTTCAGCCTTTCATATTTTGGTCTCAGGAAGCAAATCACGGAGCAGTCTTTTAGGGATTTATGAACTGCTTATCCGTTCTTCATTTCTGTAGGTGATTAAGACTAACAGTACTGTACATTTCAATATAATTTTCCCAAGTTATCTTCATGAATAGAATGAATAAAGACACCGCTGTCATCCACTTCTCTCTCCAAAGCCTGCACACGTGAAAGAACCCTGAGAAAAGGAATCAGGTTCTCCATACAAAGCTTTCCAAGTGACACGTTTCTGCCTTTTGGTGCACTGGATTTTCTATTTCAAGTGGTATTTTACATATTTTTAAAAACTATGATTTTTTTATGTTGAACTATATGACAATACAGTTTTTGCCATTCATAAAGAGGCAAAGGCGTGAATATCTCATCTGAATATGAATCGCCCATCTCTCGTCCTGTCACCGATCTGCCCTGCTCGACATACACACTGACACACACTCACATAGGAAGACACATAAGATGAGATGGTGGTGTAAGTTAACTAGGCTGTGGCTATCTTTAGCAACTTCATATTCGTACCTGCCGATATTGTGCATTACATTAATGTTGACTGGTTCGTCAGGAAATAGGTAATCTCTCCACTCCCTAAGCACACATACACATACACACACACACACACACACACACTACACACACACACACACACACACATACACACACGCGCGCGCGCGCGCGCGTATGTGTGTGTGTGTGTGTGTGTGTGTGTGTGTGTGTGTGTGTGTGTGTGTGTGTGTGACGTGTGCATGTGCGTGCAAACGTGCGAACGTGCGTGCGTGCGTGCGTGTGTGTGTGTGTGTGTGTGTGTGTGTGTGTGTGTGTGTGTGTGTGTGTGCGCGCGTGCGCGCGCGTGTGTGTGTATCTCAAAGGTCTGTAATGGAGAACGCCAGCCCAGCCAAACCAGCAGATAGCTATGTAGATATATGACAGCAGCAGCAGCTGGTCATTTCCCCTGCTCCTGCCTGTCCCTGTTAAACCCCAAGTTATGGCCATCCTTTATTGACCCGTCCGACAACAACCAGGCAGACAGGACAGGCCAGCCAGCAAGGAATGTATCCTCGGTCGGTCGGCAGCTTGAACTATACCCTCGGGTACACAGTGCTGCACTGGTACCGTGAATCTGCAAAATATAGCTTGAGCGAAGATGAGAATGAGCAATGGTTGAAAAAGGGAAGGGTAGAGGATTGCATGGAGAGAGGAGGGAAGACCGTTATAGGCAGTCACAGTGTACACCGCGAGCGACCTGTCGCAACATCAGTGATGGGATCAGACAAGTGTTTCCTTACAGTTGTAGTCTAGGTCGGGTTTTCTTGTCCCTGATTGAGTTGTAAAGTGAGACGACTGCAGCGGAAATCTAAACAAATTTTAAATAAATGTTAGCGAACCGCCCAGAAAACGTGGACAAACGAGTCACAAGACAAAACACAACGCGTTTCGACCTCTTAGGTCTTCTTCAGGTGAGACACAAACGAATAAAATAACGAAAATTCACTTAGCTTTGATCGCTTCAGATCGCTTCAGAGTTCAGCGCAAGGAAGAAGGCGTTGAATCAACTCGGAGGCCTGGAGTTCATCATTGACAGTCTCACTGATCTCAGGCCTGGAGTTCATCATTGACAATCTCACTGATCTCAGAGGCCAGCAGCACCGGTGGACACGGTGACCTGTACTTCCGCCCCCCGGTCTGTCGCCGCCATTTTCTGCATTCTCACCACCTGTCATTTGCCACGCCAGTTATAATTATGTCGTTGATGGAGAACGTGTTTACTTTGCTCCGCGTATCTTGCAGTGTTCGGTCGAGTACTTTTTTGAACATTGGGCGGATTCACTATAGTTTGTACAATGAAAGACCATGCACATTGAGAGATTGCATGCACGTTCGAAGATTAATTTTCTCCATGGAAACTTCGGTATATTCAGTAACGTCTGCGCCCACTGCCAAAGCAGGAAAAACACTCATTTGAAATGATCACGCTTCAAGCATAGGATGAAGAAAACAAAGTGTATCATGGCGCAAGTTTGAATTCGAGGACTGCCAAATTAGATGCGTCCAGGAATGAGAGAGGGGAGGGGTAAACTCGCCAGATACGTATAAGTAAATGACGACGTTGAAACAGCCATGTCTCATTCATTTTTCCCGTTTATGACCTGCTTCATCTACGACAGAACAGGATACTGGCTGTCTTTAAGGCTGGAGGGGAGAAAAGAATGCGTGTTCCAGCATGTGCCATCAGTGGTGTCTTCCTTCATGTACCGTCACTGGCAACATCCTCTGACTGCTGGATGATGTCATCACAGTTCACACTGTCTCCTTTCCTATTCTTCTGCGGTGTTTGTTTCAAAAAAGTTTTTCCCCGGGTGTAAACATGACGAAGATTAAAAAGAAAAATCTGGGAAGGGGTCGCCAAGCCCGTGCGCTTGAATTCCACTCGCCACACGCATGGTGATGGATTTCAGCGTTGAACAAGTTTTTCATGGGCAGTCTGTAAGATCTGAACTCAGAGACTGCTAAATGCAAACACTCAAAGACTGCCGAATGCAAACACTTTGTACGCGTGCGCGCGTGCGTGATTGTGTGTGTGTGTGTGTGTGTGTGTGTGTGTGTGTGTGTGTGTGTGTGTGTGTGTGTGTGTGTGTGTTTCGGACAAACATGTACATTAGCACACGAATACAGACGGGACTGATACACCCTGCTCTGCATTGCTGGTATCACTGTGACCTGCGCGTAGGATCCGGTACATTTCTCTCTCTCTCCTCCTCTCTCTCTCTGTGCATGTACACACACGCGTGCTGGCGCGATACACACACACACACACACACACACACACACACACACACACACACACACACACACACACACTGGCAAGAAATTTGGGGCAACAATCATGTCCACCGGCTCTTTTGGGAACGACCCACCAGAAAATCCTTTTCGACGAGGGCATGGGGACGAGAGGCACGAGACAAACCCTTCAAGTGGTACCATAATCAATACGAGGTCCCTGTCGACTATCAGTACTACAGACCTCACGCTCCCTGGCAGCTCCATCAGCATCAGTGGAATTTACACAGATTCTAAAACAGGTTTGGTGGCAATATTTAAGTTAGAACATTTGAGTTACTTTTCAACATGAAGCCAGATGATGACAGTCTTTCTATATTCCAGTGGAACTGTAGATCTGTGTTAAAAAAACTTACTTCAGTTTGAATACCACATTTCTTCAAGTTATTATGACATTCTTGCTTTACAGTCTTTAAACGTTGAGCCAAACAAACTTCCAAAACTCAGAAACTTTTACTATCCACCCCTATACAGTTGTAAAAAAATCTACTAACAAGGTTCAAACTGCTATTTACATAAGAACTGGCTTAAATTACTCTCCGTATAATGCATTAGATATCCCCAATAATACCGAAGAGCTTTTTTCTACTGCTCGCATTTATTAAGACTGATAAGGAAACCATGTTATTGTAATCTGTGTATATTATCCAAACGGCCAAACTGCTGATAGTTCAGATTGGATAAAACATCTTTCCTTGACTTACAAAAAAGTTATCGTCTTAGGAGACTTCAATGCGCATGCTCCGTTTTGGGAACCTGGTTGTTCTCAAACAACTTGTAATCGTCTAGTTGAAAAAATAGTGGATTCTGGCTTAGTCCTGTTAAATGATAGCAGCTTTACCAGAGTACCGGATGTGTCTACTCATAGACCCACTGCTATTGATTTGACTTTGGCATCACCAGATTTAGCAGTTAATGCATGCTGGCTAACAGGTGAAGACACCTTGGGGAGTGATCATTTTCCTATTATTTTACAATTGAATGAAAAGGTTATTGGTGAAGATGACGAAAATGATCACTCCCCAAGGTGAAATTTTCTTACAACAAAGCTGATTGGGTTGCCTATCAGTCCTCGTTGTTAATAATGGATCACAACAGAAAAGAGCATGATGATATTGATATGTTTTACGACAATCGGAGCCACGCTATCTTATTAGCAGCTGAAAAATCGATTCCTAAGTGTAGTAATAATGTAAAAGAAAATAAATACTCTGGTAATGGATGGTGGAATGAAGAATGTGCAGAAGCAGTGTCTCTGAAGAAAACAGCTTATGAAATATGGCTAAGGGACCGAGGAGACGAAAATTTCATAGAAATGAAACGTGCTAAAAGTAACTCCAACAGGGTGATTGCCAAAGCCAAACGGGTCTATTTTTCCGGTTTTTGTTTATCTGAAATTTAGGATTCAAAAGATATACATAAGGTGTGGAAAAAAGTCAAAGAAATGAAGAATAAATTTAATCTGCCATCATTTCCCATTAAACAAGAAAACAGTGTTGTACCAACATCCATGGACGTTTAGCACGTTTCATTTCTATGAAATTTTCATATTGACGATATAATTCTAAAATTTTCTTACAACAAAGCTGATTGGGTAACATCCATGGACAAAGCAGAGGCGTTTGTAAAGGTATTCTTGGAAAATAATTTGTCTAATCTAAGTTCAGACATCCAGTCTTACAGAGAAAAAGAAGAGAAACAATCCATTTATGAAGATCCTGTTCCAGACCAGCAACACTGTTCAAATTCTCCTGTTTCTTATGAAGAATTCTGTGAAACTCTGGAATCCTTCTCTTCCAACAAAACGGCCGTAGGTTTTGATGGTATCTCATACCAGTTGTTAACCCACTTGCCCGAGACCTGGAAGGTGTTACTTCACTCATTTTACCAAAAATGTTGGCAACATGAAACTCTGCCAAGCATCTGGAAGAGGACAGTTGTGATACCTATACCTAAAAAAGGTAAACCTAGGTCTTCGGTTGAAAGTTATAGACCAATAGCTCTAACCTCGCATGCTGGGAAATTGTTAGACAAAATTATTGAAAAGCGTCTTGTACATTATTGCGAAAAACGGAACATAATCCCAAATTACCAAGCAGGTTTTCGAAAAGGTAGGTGCACGATAGATCATCTTGTAAAGATTACAACACACATTAAAAAACAATTTGCGCGACGAAAAAGCACATAAGCTACTTTTTTTTCGACATACAAAAAGCGTAT
>CM065714.1:80015147-80030147 GCA_033310375.1 Conus canariensis
ACATGTTGTACCTGAAAAGAAAAAGCATAATTTCATTTGTTTAGAAGATGATATTGTTGAAGTCATTGCTGGCACGAGAAATACGAATTGAGAATCTGTTCAGATTATCACTTCAAAGTTCGTACCTATGTTGCTAAGATATCAATTACTCATTGCTGTTTTCCACGGAAAACGTTTTATGCATTTTTGTGGCTTTGCTTAACAAACGTTGACCGAGCGATGGCTGTCTTGCTGAAGAGATTATGTCATCTCCCCTCAACAAGACTGAAAGGATGAAACTAATTCTCGAAATCTAGAGTCCAGTTTTGAACTCCTTAGAATTTCCCAGTCATGTTTAACACAACAAACCCCTCCTGCCTGGAATGATTCATGTGTAATGGTTCCATCAAACTCACTCGGATCAATTTCAACACAATGTATCAGCTGTCGATCAATGTCAACTGCACGTAACGTGAGACACTAATTGTAGCACTAAGAGATAGAGTCCATCCCACGGACATTTTCCTCCCATGAAACGGACTCCACAATTTATGGATGCATATGGGATTGGTTTTGTGCCACCAACGCACGCACCGATTCAAGCCATTTCATGAAATATCTTACCGACAGGCGAGACGATTCACGTGATCAACAGGCCCAGACTTCCGGGAGTCTATTGTTGAGTTAGGTCAAGCGCGTGACTCTGGCATGAATTCTCCATCAGCGCATGCTCAGTTCTATTGGTCGGCTTGCAGCTGTCGGGACGGGCACACAGATCACTTAGGGTTGGTTATTCTGGCTTGATTTCCCCTGTGGAACAAAAGCATTGCTTCCGGTTTTGAGAGATGGCGTTTTGCTTGGAGCGGAAACGTCGCGAGGCCGTGAATAGTACAAAGGATCTGCTTTTGATTGCTTGTCCCGGAGAGGAGCGTGTTGCCGCAACACGGTGTTCGTTTTTCATCCCTTTGCTGAATTTCAGAGAGAGAGAGAGAGAGAGAGAGAGAGAGAGAGCAAGCAATGCAGTGTCATGTGTCATCCTTATGAGTTTGACACACTTATGCATGCAGCTTACAGCTTACACATGACACAGGATTCTTCCTAATTTTTCGTACGTTTCTAGACATACTAACCCTGCAAATGATGCAATGTGGCGTGCACATCTGGCCTCAGACAGTGTATGGTTGATTTGTCCATTGAAGGCATCTTCCCTAGATCAGTTTTTACATTCGGCATCCTTTGCCCATCAGACAAATGCCATGTAATGTAATGCAGCAAAAAAGCAATGAGAAATATGTTAGCTTCGTACCCCTCATACCACACCCCTCACTCCTTCACCCCGCCCCTTCCTCCACCTTAGCGGTGGGCAATGAAATAGACTGTCGACATGATGAATGCGCTCGAGGTTCGTTTTGTGTCAACTCAATCGGTCATTCAAGATTCTTCATCAAATATTTCTGGATATAAAAAACATTTAAATGATAATATGGGAGCCGGAATAGCTCAGTTGGTAGAGCGCCTGACTCGTAATCTTGGTGATCACGGGGTTGCGGGTTCGAATCTCTGCCGGGGCGTTTCGGTACAGGGGGATTTTTCCCTCGGAGTTAACATTAGTTCTGACTCCATTTCCCATACAGTCCTTCGAATGAGACTATAAACCGAGGTTCCGTGTGTGAACGCATGCATAATATCTTGCACACACGTAAAATCCCATCACCAACTTTCGGAAGAGTAGGCCAGTTTGGCCGTTGGTATGGATGACACGTTACACACAGCATGCACCCTGCGTAAGAAAAAAAAAAAAAAAAAAAAAAAAAAAAAGAATGAGGGAGGTAAGGAAACTGAGTGAACGATATTGACTGGATGACACGGGAAACGACTGAATGAAGCGCCAGCTGGCAGCTCTTCGGTCGGCACTACCCAGGTAGGCAGCCCGTTGTGTAAACGAGTGTTGATGAATAAGTGCAAATGGTGGATGTAAGCGCATTGAGTTGTGTAACAAGAAATGCGCTATATAAGTATTATACATTATTATTATTATTATTATTATTAATATGCCAACGTAAAAAGACAGACAGACAGACGCAAAAGGTTCCTAAAATGAACAACACAATGAAACCAATTTCGAGAAAATAAACACTAACTTACTACAAAGACTCCGGTACACATGTCTGAAGAATCAGCAGTAAACATACAATAATATGACAAAAAGATGATTCACCTCAAGGGGAAACGTTGTTCCACTGTTGTATAATCTGTGACGTTACAAATGTGTCCAGAAAGATCGGAATCAATTTCCAGGATACCAGAGTGTACATACACATTTTATTCCACCACGCACTGCATCCTGTAAGGCACTCGGGAAAAAAAAAATCCGCATCAATCCACACATCCAAAATGCTCTTCATTTGTCTGACGCACTCGATGTTCAAGTGAAAAGAAGTCCTCCGAATATTACCCAGGCCTCAATTTTCCAGACAAGCTAGACGGTTTACGCGATCACTGAAATGAAGGGATAAACAGGAAGAACGCTAACGGTTTAAAAAGTAGTTTCCATCGACAGTCTCAGAGACAAGCAAAAGAAAACGTCTGCTCATAGTTTCTGTTGGTTTTGAACCATTTTTACCGTGGAAGGGCAACACGCTGAAGCATAAGTCAGTATCTGATTGTATGTATGCAAACAAGAACTAGAGGGTGCGGTGGTCAAGGAAACATTCCATTCTGTCAAACTTAGGTATTTCTTAAAAAACCCAACTGTTTTGACAAAAAAGAACAAAATTAGACCATGATAGATTTTAAGGTATGCGACCGAGTAATTTAATCGCTTCAATTAATTCTAAGCCTTCCTGGACATTGAATTCACTTGATTTTGTTTTAATCTTGTGGTGTATTTGTCTTATTGTAATCAACATAAATTTACATTCATACGGATAAAGGGCTCAGGTTTCCCCAACGACTACTTCTCTAGTTATGGGCCTGAGGTGAGGTGAAGTGAGGATAAAGGGCTGGTTCAGATCAGCCGAAGTAACAAATCTGTCAAGCTCACTTTGGAAGTCAATGAAAGAGAGAGAGAGAGAGAGAGAGAGAGAGAGAGAGAGAGAGACAGACAGATAGACAGACAGAGAGACAGACAGAGAGACAGAGAGGGGGGGGGGGGGGAGGAAGAGAATGAAGGGGGGCGGCAAAACTGATTCTGCCAGATTTACCGCTTTGTCTGTATGAATTGAAGATGACACACATTCAGTTTGCATTTTTATTAAAACCTGTCCTTCAGATGCAAAATTCCTGAAGTAATTTATGCTTTATTATTCCCCCAAAGAAATTATTTTTACTGCTCACATCATTTGTCCATTAAGAGCAATGGCATAACGCATAGTATTATAATGGAAGCAATAATAAAATCTTTCACTGTCGGCACTGCAGACATGGGCAATAAAACTAACCGCAGAAGTTATGGATGCATACCTGCGTGCTTTTAGATCGACATTTATGCACAAGATTCATATTGCTTCACAAAACGCCTTCCGTGTTCGAGTTTTTCGCGACAGGCACAGTTCACGTGATCAAGAAGTGCAGACTTCTGGGACTCCTTTGTTGAGTGACGGGAAGACTGGCGATAGATTCCATTCGCTTTTGCTTCGATGTGTTAGCCGGCTTGATTCCTTTCAGACCGGCGCTAGATCATGGAGTGGTCCTCATACTTGCTTGATTGTTCTTGTGAGCCGAATCTTGACTTGAAGACTCACGTGATTTCACTTGCAGAAGAAATTCCGGCTTCCTGTTTTCCTTCATTTTTCTTTCATCAAATCTTGGCTACACATGTTGCATTTTCATGGAATTTATCTTGGCCGGAATTTTGCGTTATCATTTCGCTGTGAAACAATTACTGGGTTGACGTTTTGGTTGATCTTTTTTAATGCTGATCGATGAGAATGAGGATGATGAAGATGATGTTACGGATTTCCATTCCGGCCTGAGACTGCTTGACTAGGTTGTACTCTTCGCTTACTTTCATAATATATCCCGGCTTCAACCAGGCCCGAGAGATACAGGCACCTGCAGTGTTGGTCAGGAAATTTGGGCAACACACTCAGAGACGCATCCATTTAGCTGATAATACCCGACTGTTTGGTCCCAGTCTTCCAGTTGAGCCCGTAGCGAACTCAACTGTGGGTGGGAGCCGGTGGGGGCAGAAAAGTCCCACATGACTCTGACAGGAATCGAATCCACGACCTCCCAGCCGGGAGTCCGTGACGCTAACCACTTTGCCACGGCGGCTGGTACGTTTCGCTTGATTTCCTTTGTGGAACAAATCCTAGCTGGATGCTTTGCTTTATTTCCCTACGGAATAAATTTTGTGCGGCATTTCACTTGATTTCCTTTGTGGAATAAATCTTGGTTTGACGTTTCACTGGATCTCTCTTCTATTCCTCGAGGAACACCGTTTTAGGTCATTGTTCTATCAGGAACAAATCTTGAATTGATGATGTTGTGGATTTGTCTTGTGGAACAAATCTTGGGGCTTTGTTTTGCTACAGCATTTCTTGCGGGAAAACAATCTCCTTTTGATCTTTTGCTGAATGTCCCTGCAGAATACACTTTGAATTAATTTTCGCTTGATTAGTTTGTGTGGAACAGATTTTGGACTGAAAATTACCTTCTTAATTTTTCCCTTTTGGAACAAATATTGAATTAATTAGCTTTACTTCCTCGAGGAACAAATGTTCCCTTGCGAAAAATGTTGGCTTGACGTATTGACTGACTTCCCCCATGGGAATAATTGTTGGCTTGACGTCTTGATCGACTTCCCGCATGGGAATAATTGTTGGCTTGACGTCTTGATTGACTCCCCCCATGAGAATAATTGCTAGCTTGACGTTTTGACTGACTTCCCCCATGGGAATAATTGTTGGCTTGACGTCTTGATTGACTTCCCCCATGGGAATAATTGTTGGCTTGACGTTTTGACTGACTTCCCCCATGGGAATAATTATTGGCTTGACGTTTTTGTTTGGAAGATCGTTGCGCAGACTAGCGAGTAGTGCAGTTGACAATAACGGATGTTGGCATATCAGTGAGGCCGAGTGTGTATTCTTAGCGTAGAGTACTCACTATCCTTTTTGTTTCTTTCTTTTTATGTTCACACACACACACACACACACACACACACACACACACACACACACACACACACACACACACACACACACACACACACACACACACACACACACACAGAAAGACAGAGAGAGAGAGAGAGAGAGAGAGAGAGAGAGAGAGAGAGAGAGAGAGAGAGATGGCAGGGACGGGGTCGATACGAAGGGTGTTCATGTGAAGTAAAAATGACATACATTGTAACTGTCTCTTTTTCTCGTTTTTCCTTTAATTGACTCATGAAAAGCAACGCTATGTTTGCCCTGTCTGTAGTAAATGTAGAATTCATTGTTCTTTGAAATGCGTCTAGCCCATATCCACTTTAACACAGCAACATGCTTTGTCCATCAAACGTTATGTCATGTGGCATAATGCGGTAATGGTCGCTATAATAAATCTTTTAATGTCTATTCTACAGGCGTTTTCTCTTAAAATAGGCAATAAAAAAAATGGCGGAGGTTATGGGTGCATACGGACGTGCTTTTGTGCCGACTCATGCACTAATTCAAGCCACTTCACCAAGCATCTCCCCTATTCCCATTTTCCCGACAGATCAGTCAGTTCACGTGACCAGCAGATCGGGATTTCCGGGAGTTCAATGTCGACTTACATCTTGGAGAGTAAAAACACCGGGTCCCACGTTGTAAGTAGAGGATGTTGCTTTTTTTTTTTTTTTTTTTAAAGATACATGGGGAAAAACAATGTCTGAAGATAACTTTTAGATTTTCCCATTCGAGTTTAAGCTCTTAGAGACAACATCCGTCTTGTTTGTATGGAAGACGAGGCCGATTCTAAATGCAAGTAAGCTTAATCAGAAACTAAGATGTTTAGATTTCGTCTTTGTTTTCATCTCTCTTTTACCAATCATAATTACTAGGTATGTCGGGTGACGTGATTCTCTCAGTACTGTGAAGTTCTTTGCGACCAGTAGAAAAAACACTGTGAATTCATCTCTCACTGCACGAGAGTTTGGCATTTAATCCCTATTGCCCTTGCTCAGTTGTTTCAGCCAGCTTCAGTCGTGTCCATGAGACCCTGGTCTTAAATCCTTTTATCTTGGTTATTGATTTGTCCATCAGCTGTAAATCCTACGCCCTGTGGTCTCACAGCTTTGTAGATATGGTTGGTGTGCATGGACTAGTCCGCACGCACTGACGCCTCTTTGATAAAACTGAAACGCATCTGCATATGCATTTGTCTGCAGTTCGGAGAGAGAGAGAGAGAGAGAGAGAGAGAGAGAGAGAGAGAGAGAGAGAGAGAGAGAGAGAGTAAGATGAAATGTGATCAAAACCTCTGGCCAAAATCAAATTATATATGAAAACATCACAAGGAAAGGCATTCTGCCTGAGTTTGTTCTAACGCTTCTACATATACTGTCAAAAGAAATGTCATACTTCCTCTTTATAGCCTGTGATCATTTTTACCCCTGATTCTATCAGACGCAGTTTGCTTCGACCAGCCTAAACACAAAGAATCACTCACCCATCCAGCGCATTGGCAGGCACATAGGGTAAATGCAGTTATATAACCAACAAGAAATGCCCACATCACAGACATTTTTCCTCAAGCGGTAAGGTAAGTTAAGGTAATGCTGCTTACAGCCTAGCCGATCGCAAAGGGCCATGTCAGGTGTACACAACAAAATACATGGATGTATAAGGCAGACGAAGGGGGTGGGGTGGGGATGGGCCGGTGGCGTTGGGGATGAGTAAAAAGGGGGTTGGAAGGGAGACGGGGTGGGTGTGGTTTTCTGTGCTGGTTCATGCCCCAATTCAAGCAAATTCACCAACATATAATCTGCCCTGTTCCACTTGTCCCCAACGGGACCGACCGACGACTCACTTGACCAAGCCGAACCAGGACTTCCGACAGTCCATTGTGGAGTCATTACGTCAACCGCCCGCGAGTCGGCCATTCAAATTCCCACGTGCTGCTTAGCTCGATTGTAGCGGCCGGCTGACATCCGCTGCCACAGGCACGTACGAATCATCACCAAATGCTCGTTAGGTTTGCTTGATTTCCCTTGCGGAACCAGGCTTTGCTTCCAGCCCCCTCGGCTGGCATTTTTTTCCATCCTTTTTTCTGTGTGTGTGTGTGTGTGTGTGTGTGGGGTGTGTGTGTGTGTGTGTGTGTGTGTGATACTCGAAGTGCATGTTAATGAATTTGCAGCAGGAAGCGGGTAGTTCCCTGGCAGAACTCTGCCAACATTTACTTTGACGGGCAAACCAAACACACAGACTTAGCGTAAATGGGAGGCTACTGGCACAAAGTAAAATGTAACAATGCAGCGATCTTCGCAAGAACAATGCATCAGTTTGGACAATGTAACAACTGCCACTTTTTGTGCAAGATGAATGGAAATACAACTGTTTCATTTTATTGACCGGGATGTACGGACAATTGTCACATTTTTCGTTGAGGCTTCTGCTTTCTTTCCTTTTAACGAACGATAAACTGACGCTGGTGGAATATTAGGAATTAAAATTGTTGCCGTTGATGAGTCCATCCGCTTAAAAAAAGTACAGCTGAAAAATTTCTTTTGCATTCTTCTGTATGTTTGAACAACAGACCACTTTTTGCTGGAGGTTGTAAATTTATGTGCCCATCTCGGGTGGTTATTTTCCCTGATGTTATAGTTCATATAATTTATGACATATTCAAATTGTATTGGTTCCAGATACTTATTTTCTTATACTCTAAAAATAAATCTACATCGAAGAATGCTGAAGAGAAATTCTCCAAGAAAAATTTAACTATTTGTTTGAAAAAAACCTTTGGTTGTAGAATATTCATGAAAAATGTAATAGTGTGAAACATTCCGTTTTGTTTAGACTGCTGATTTGTGACATTTCACGTCGCAACAGGCACGGACAACAGCCACATGCCGTGTGGCCGTGTCGTTCAATGCAGTTCATATTGTTTACAGCCCTGCTGACTATCGTGGGGAGGGAGAGGGGAACATCAGGCATAGCAGCCTGGATGTGAAATATGGTACCATGAGAAAAAAAAAAACATCGCTCTGAAGCAGAATACAATGCCTCACAATACTGCTAACTACACCGCATACAGTATAGTGCAGGATAGTGCAATACAGCAGAGCGGTGTGTAAGCAGATCAGTTTAGAGCAGTGCTGTATAATGCAGCGTCATACAACACGATATAACGTAAAGCAGCAAAATACATTGCAGTTTAGCTTGCCTTAACACAATATAATACTGCTGCTACATACATACTTGTTCTGCAAGTGTGCATGTAGGATCGCACTGTAGAAATGTTACCGATATCGCTTTGTTCTAGGTCTTATCAAGAAGATGGTTGAAGGTGGTGAGATTAGGTGTAAGCTTGACGTTATTCTGTAGATTGTTCCAGTGCTGTATATCTCTATCACTGTCTTTCTCGCTCTGTCTGTGGGTGTCTCTTTCTTCCAGGTTGTTATTATTGTTGTCGTCGTAGTTACCGTTGTCGTGTGTGTGTGTGTGTGTGTGTGTGTGTGTGTGTGTGTGTGTGTGTGTGTGTGTGTGTGTGTGTGTGTGTGTAAACAGGAGAGTAAGGGAGCAGGTCAGGAGAAGATCGGTGTGTGTGTGTGTGTGTGTGTGTGTGTGTGTGTGTGTGTGTGTGTGTGTGTGTGTAATGAGGGGAGTGAAGGGGGTAGCCAAGAACGGTGTGTGTGTGTGTGTGTGTGTGTGTGCGTGCGTGCGTGCGTGCGTGCGTGCGTGCGTGCATGCGTGTGTGTATGTGTGTGTGTGTGTGTGTGTGCGTGTGCGTGTGCGTGTGTGTTTGTCAAAGTGTGTGTGTGTGCGCGCGCGGGCGCGCGTGTGCATGTGCGCGTGTGTGCGTGTGTTTTCGTGCATGCGTGCGAGCTTAAGCATGAACGCACGCGTGTGTAAGCACGGCATGGTCGGAAATACAGAAAAGACTTCAATAACAATGATAGATGAACTCGTCGGAAAAGAAATCTGAACTTACATACTTGCATTTCAGTCTTTCTTTCATTCTTTCCTTTATTTATTTATTTATTTATTATTTACTTATTTATCTATTTATTTTCACATTTTTAGGCTTTTTACTTATGAAAAAGATCAGGTCGACCCTCTTCTCTGCCTACAAGTCAGTCGAGTCAAACACTTAACTTTGTATGCATTGCGATAGTGTCTCTCTCTGTTGTGATATTTGGGCTTATTAAAAAAAAAAAGGAAAGGAAAAAGCATTAACTCACAAAAAAATTACAACCACCCCTGCACCCCCTAGCCCTCCCTCAACTACCCGTAGCCCCTGTTCCTGTTCCAAACGCTACCTTTCTCTCCTGTTTGAAATCCATCAGAAAGTTAATTGCAGATGGAGTGAAACAGTAGTCTGGCTTACATTAGATACCCAGAAGAATCCATGAGGAAAAGCCAGGTCTGTCTCTCGTGGCTTACCTATTTACTGGAAAAGCCAGGTCTGTCTCTCGTGGCTTACCTATTTACTGGAAAAGCCAGGTCTGTCTCTCGTGGCTTACCTATTTACTGGAAAAGCCAGGTCTGTCTCTCGTGGCTTACCTATTTACTGGAAAAGCCAGGTCTGTCTCTCGTGGCTTACCTATTTACTGGAAAAGCCAGGTCTGTCTCTCGTGGCTTACCTATTTACTGGAAAAGCCAGGTCTGTCTCTCGTGGCTTACCTATTTACTGGAAAAGCCAGGTCTGTCTCTCGTGGCTTACCTATTTACTGGAAAAGCCAGGTCTTTCTCTCGTGGCTTACCTATTTACTGGAAAAGCCAGGTGTGTCTCTCGTGGCTTACCTATTTACTGGAAAAGCCAGGTCTTTCTCTCGTGGCTTACCTATTTACTGGAAAAGCCAGGTCTGTCTCTCGTGGCTTACCTATTTACTGGAAAAGCCAGGTCTGTCTCTCGTGGCTTACCTATTTACTGGAAAAGCCAGGTGTGTCTCTCGTGGCTTACCTATTTACTGTAGAATCAATTCGTGAGGAAAAGCCAGGTGTGTCTGTCGTGGCTTACCTATTTACTGTAGAATCAATTCATGAGGAAAAGCCAGGTGTGTCTCTCGTGGCTTACCTATCTACTGTAGAATCAATCCATGAGGAAAAGCCAGGTGTGTCTCTCGTGGCTTACCTATTTACGTCAGAATCGGTGCAGTCCGAGGTGCAGGAATGTGGAAAAGCCAGGTGTGTCTCTCGTGGCTTACCTATCTACTGTAGAATCGGTGCAGTCCGAGGTGCAGGAATGAGAGAGATGAAAGGCTTTTCGGGCGCCCCATCCCAGTGTAAAGTGATCGTGCATGGGAGGAGGTGATTGATCACTTTGGTCAGTAATCCCCGACTCTCAGTCTCCGCTGTGCTGTTTACTTTCTAAAGTTTTCTCACTTGTCACCTTACATCAGTCTCCCAAATCCCCCGAAGTCGGAGTGTGGCTGCCCATGTGGCGGGGTAATCAAAAACGGTTACACACGTAATGTTCTCATCCCCAGCTGATGCATTTGCACCATAGTTTCAAGAGCTTCGACTGTTCGGATGATCCCTGGAGTCTTTTAGCCAGGGTACGACGACGACGACAACAACAACAACAACAACAACAACAACAATAACAACAACAGTATAGTACTTGTGTGTGTTCCAAATGTGTTTTCCAGTCGAAAGAGTTTTGAGAACAGGGAGGCAAGGCAGGTATCTCCACACAGGAGGAAGGCTGGAGAGTGCGCGTCCCGGCAGAGATCGGACAGACAGGTCGGCATGTGTACCCCTGTCAACCGCTGGAAGCTGAGAGTTGACATGACCAAAATAGCCCGCAACCCAAAAGGAGGCCAAGCGGGCGTAGTCTTACAAGCAATAACTAGAGCTAAGGCCCACTTTGTCTGAGCACGTCATCATGTAGTGTCATCTGGTATTCGTCGGAGCATCCAGATATTTTCGTGTGGGCTTGGGATGGATGGTGGGGGCAAAGAAGGTGGGAGGAGGGAGGGCAGAAAAGATGAAAACACACACACACACACACGCACACACACACACACACACACACACACACACACACACACACACACACACACACACCACGCAACGCACGCACGCACGCACGCACGCACGCACGCACACACACACACACACACACAGACTCAGACGCTCAAATACCCACAGTTAAAAAGGGTGAGAGGAACATAGAACAACAGACAGATGGCGAGTAAAAGAGAGAGAGAGAGAGAGAGAGAGAGAGAGAGAGAGAGAGAGAGAGAGAGAGAGAGAGAGAGAGAGAGAGAAACGTAATAACATTTTGTATGGATGTAGGTAAACAGCCACGATAACACGATAACCGTAAAAGGGATGACGACAACGACGACGAAGAAGACGACGATAACAGAATGACTGATAAGCCTCTCCTGCATCCCAGCCCCCTCTGAAAAATGCCCCTTCACCTTCAGTCTCTCCTCTCTCCGCCCCTCCCCCCGAAACATCTATGTCAGTCTGATTTGATCTCTGGTATCAAACACCAGTGGAGGAATTCCAAAGGCTCCTCCAGCCGATCAGAGCAAGGATTTTCTTTCTGACCCATGGCCTCTAAAGACAACACTGAGCTTGTTCGCCTGGAAGATGAAGACAACACTGAGCTTGTTCGCCTGGAAGATGAAGTGGATTTTAAGCGGAGAGTACCTTGATCAGAAACTGAGTTGTTTTCAGTTTTTCCCTTCTCTTTCTCTGTTGGTCATAAATATTACCATATATGTCGGGCGATTTGTTGGCAAAATTCTGTAAGCTTCTTTGTGATTGGTCGCAAGAACCGTCTGCAAACGCCTGTGGATGATGATTACAGAATTTGCAATGCTGGCACATATTCGAGGAGGTTAGTCTCTCATTTCACCTGAATAGAATGAAGATGGTGATTTTGTTGTTGTTGTTGTTGTTGGTTGTTTCCTGTTTTGCTTTTTCTTTATTGGCCTGTTAGTGTCAGGAGGACAGGGATAAGGTTTGACTCGGCCTTTTCATTTGCAATGGTTCTGATGCTCCACTGTGTGGCAAACCTTGGCATAGTCTCTGTGGTCAACTGGACAAAAACCATCATGACTTGTTTGGATGGACACCGACGGTGCTGGGGTATGCAGGAGGAAGTCCTCGATCCAGCAGTTCGTAGACAGTGTAAGTTTGAAGCGTATTCAGTATTAGTGCACATTGCAGGTAGTTGTACCATCGCATTAGACCAGTGTCATTTTCATGGCATTCCCAGGAATTAGATCTCAATATAAGCAGACACTTTCAACCCTTCTCCTATGTTCGTATTCCCTCCCCCCTCCCCGACCATCTACCCCTCCACCTTTACCTCCCCCCCACACACAAACACGTGCGTGTGCACATACACATACACACGCACGATCCCAGCAGCTAGTGGACGAACGCCCTGCTGGCCTGCCTTTGACGTGTTGTTGACCCAAACTGTCGTTGTTGGCGCCGTGAGCGGAATTGAAGGCCCGCACAGCCACGATGGAAAGAGGAAAACAGCTTGTATGTACAGGAGTTCAGGGTTGGATTGGAATATTGCTGATTCAGATGTACACAGATGTGTTTGTTTTGAGAGGGGATGGGGAGGTGCAAAGCATGCGGATGAGAGGATGTAATATTTTGTCGACCTTTTCAAAATAAATCATCCCTGCAGGTTGACCTCGGTCCAGAGAGAGAGAGAGAGAGAGAGAGAGAGAGAGGAGAGAGGGGTCATCATCCATTGGGCAGTGAAGCCTAGCAGACAAGAGGGCACGTACGAACAGTCTCGGTAAACTCAATCGCTCACTTCGTCCCTCCCCTCTCCATTTTTCCACCCCTTCCCCACAACTTATTCCCCGATCCAGAGAGAGAGAGAGAGAGAGAGAGAGAGAGAGATGTGTGGGGGTAGGGATAGAGAAAACAGTCTGCGGACTATCGGCTTTTTGCTGGGATACCATAGGACGCTACCAGTCAGTGTTATACCCCCCCCCCCCCCCCACCTGCGCGCCTCCCTCGTGGCGTAGAAGAACACTTCTCATAGTGACATCTCCTACTGAAGTCATGGGTTCGAATCCCATCAGAACTGTTATCGTTGTAGCCACGAATTTTCGGCCTGTCTAACATTTTTACTGGTGTTGAGCGTGATACATGATTCCTCTGACGATCGTCGTCCAAAAAGACAAACCCACCATACCCCATGAGCGCCCCTCCCCCTCCTCATCCTCTTTCCACCCCTCCCCCTTTCCCACCAACAGACTCAAGATCAGTGGCTCCTCGTGCCCATGCTCTCATGGTGATCCAATTTTCGATTTCCTTACAAATGACAGCCTGTGGGGGAGGGGGGGGGTGTTCTTGGGAAGATTTATGTCATGCCTGATTCACGGGGAAAAGGGGAAGGAAAGAAGAAAGGGGGTGGGAGTGGGATGGACGGGAAGGGGAGTGGTTGAGGAGGGAGGGTTGTGGCTGGGTGCACGTGGTGGGGATGTCTGTACCAAAGGGGAGAGGTGGGCAAATGGGGATGGAGGGTGATGGGGAAAGGGGGGAGGCGGGAAGGTTCACTTGGTCTCGGTCCGAGACTAAGCAATTATTGTCGTCAGCAGGGGGCGGGTTGCGTAGTGGAATTAGACGCTGCCAAGTATGGCAGAGGATTAGCTTCAAAAGCTTGTAAAATTTCTTTCTCACACAGAAAACTGTACTGTCTTCATTAAAGAGCAGCATTTCTCTTCATAAAAGCCAGCAATCACTACTATTTTTTTCCTCTGTACAATAAGTCATTTGCGTGATTCATAATCTTTATTTAATAGTTTAGTGGTTTTATATTGCCCCATATCATTTCAACACACACACACACACACACACACACACACACACACACACACACACACACACACCACACACACACACAAACACACAAACACACAACACACACACACACACACACACACACACACACACACACACTACACACACACACACACACACACACACACACACACACACACACACAAGCACCCTCTTCCCCCTCCCCCCCCCACCCCCACCCCCCGACAGATATGGCAAATATCTCCGTTCCCCGCCGCTCCCCTTGAAAAAAAAGATCGGCAGTAATTTTGACGTATATATGCAAGTGCACAATGAGTTATCGCACTGAATAGAAGAATGGCATGGGGTTGACTACTGGACATGACAGTCATGTTTACTTTTTTTTTCGGAACACAAATTTTTGTGGCCATAATGCCTCTAATCATTATTGTTTTCTCTCTCGTTTCTGTCTGTCTGTCTGTCTGTCTCCCTCTCTTCCTCCTTCCCCCCCCCCTCTCTCTCTCTCTCTCTCCTCGCTGACTTAGTGTCTTGTGGTTATAGAGCGTCAGAAACAGTGAGAATGAAGTTTTCATCTTTTGGACCAGTACTGAATCATAACCAGGCACCTCTGAAGCGCTCCGGCAGGATTGCTGGATCTTTTGTTGCTGACATCATAGCGACCTGGTGGAGACTTTCCCTTAGGACTGCGGCCAATGGAGTGAACGTACTGTATTGTATTGGATTGGATTGTACGATCTTGTGAGACACTGTATTGGACGGTATTGTAGTAAATAACCTCGTCATGTGTTATGCTGTACGCTGTTATATAAGATTGTATAGCACTGTTGTGCATCCCCCCCCCCCCCCCCCCCCCGCCATCATATTGCAAATGATTGTATATCCTTGCCGTTATTTTGTGTAGTATTGTACGGCTTTTCGATGGTCTTGTTTTGCTTCGTAAGGCATAGAGAGTGGAAAGCAGAGAAACTGACGGATGGAGAAGGTGAGTGATTCTGCTGCCTAGGGATGGGGAAACAGAAGGGAGATAATGCCCTTAGACACCCGTTCTTCCGGGCACTGTCACGACACAGTTTTCACAACATTTGGA
>CM065714.1:80040147-80050147 GCA_033310375.1 Conus canariensis
CCACATCCATGCCAGAACATGACCTCCAGAATTTCCTCAACTTTGCACAGACCTTCCATCCATCCATCCAGCTGACCTACACCATTTCACAGTCAGTTAATTTCCTGGACATCACTATCTCCCTCAAAGATGGACTGCTTCAAACCTCAGTCTTCTACAAACCTACTGATGCGCACTCATACCTGGACTACACATCTTCCCACCACCAGTCCACTAAAAATAGCATTCCATATTCTGAATTCCTTCGCCTACGCAGACTGTGCTCTAGCGAAGAGGATTTCACTATACAAGCAGCCAAAATGTCTGATTTTTTCACCAACCGTGGATACCCTAGTGCCGTGATCAGTGATGCTCTCAGCCGCACTGCAGCTAAATCCAGAACATCTACTCTGGAAACTAAACCTCCCAAAGAGACAGACAGACCCACTGCCTGCCTTCTCTTCCATCCTCACAATCTGCCCATCTGCAGGATCCTGAAGTCTAACTGGCACATAGTAGAAAATCATAAACCTGCCTTTGAGACCACACCAATGATCACTTTCAAACGTGACAAAAACCTCAACGACCTACTGGTGCGCTCTAAGCTGAACAAAATCTCAACACCTAAGCCACCAGGTACTTTCCCCTGCTCAAAACCCAACTGCAAAATCTGCTCTCTCACCAAACCAGACACCATCCTACATGGCCCCACAGGCTCTTTCACTATTAAACGCACTTTCTCCTGCCAGAGCCACAACATTGTGTATGCCATCCACTGTCAGCTGTGCGGTAAGATCTATGTAGGTGAGACATCTCGCACACTTGAGACGCGCATCTCTGAACACCTGGCCGACATCCGCCACCATCGGCCCAAACCAGTCGCTCTACACTTCACCATGCCCAACACAACATCAACCATGTCAAAGTCTTGGCACTTTGGCAATCTAAGAGTGACAGCTTGGAACGCCTTATGCAGGAATCTCATCTCATTGCCAAACTGGGCACCGTCCACCCTCATGGCATCAACGTCCAAAAGTAGTATGTACCATTCCATCTCTGCAGCTCCAGCCTGAAATATCCCCCACCTACACACACCCATACCACCCTACCGCCCTCTGTTTACCTCAGACATAGGTTGCAGCTATCATCATCTTCCCTTTTCCTACACTCTCTGAGTCTCTCCATTTGCTACATCAATCGACTTACTCCCCCCTCCCCCTGCCCTAGTAATGATGTGTGTAGGGGTGTTGGTGGATATGGCGGTTGCTGGGGTGGAGGTGGGGGTAACAAATGAATAAGGCTGATATTACAAATGGAACCACACACACACACACACACACACACACACACACACACACACACACACACACACACACACACACACTCACACATACACACACACATAATAAATAGAATGCTGGCTCCTTTATCGTTGGTCGTGAAAGGGGGAGGGGGAGAGAGAGAGAAGAGAGAGAGAGAGAGAGAGAGAGAGAGAGAGAGAGAGAGAGAGAGAGATTGTGTATAGGTGTGAATATGTTGCCCCTCCCCCTCCCCCAGTTAGTACGTAAACCCATCCCCTTCTTCCCTCCACCCTCATAGCATCTACACCTTAAAGTAACATGTACCAACCCACCACTTCAATCTCAGCCCATAATATCCTCCCACCACACACACACATACTACCTTATCTCCCACTATTCACCTCACACAACTTATAGCTATCTTATTTATGCATTTATTATCATTATTATTATTATTATTTTATTATTATTTTGTTTAAAATTATTATTATTATTTTACTGATTTTTTAATTTATTATTATTTTTAATGTTTCATTTATTTATTTATTTGATTATTATAAAAATGTATTTTCTAAATATATTTCTGTATCATGCTTTCATTACCTTAACCTTCACTATCGTTGTTAGCAGTATCATTCAGTAATACTATTGCTAGTATTGATACTACCACTGGCATTGACATCACGATCGCCTTCGCCTCTGGGACTGTTGCCACGGCAACCCTGCTGTTTAAGAATCCTCTAACCCACTCTCCTTTCTCCCATACCCATACTTATTGACACAGATTGGTAGTAATCTTGTCCCTTTTTTTTTTTTTTTTTCTCTCAGTATTTTGACCATTATTAGTATTCCTATCAGTAATATTATTATCTTCATTACGACTTTGACTCGCTCACTATTTCCCTTCCAACAGCCTCGTTCTCATTCAACGCCTTCTTCCTTGCGCTGAACCCTACGAAGTGATCTGAAGCGATCAAAGCTAAGTGAATTTTCATTGTTTTATTCGTTAATGTCTCACCTGATGAAGACCTAAGAGGTCGAAACTAGTTGTGTTTCGTCTTGTGACTCGTTTGTCCACGTTCTCTGGGCGGTTCGCTAACATTTATTTAAGATTTGTTTAGATTTCCGCCTGCAGTCCTCTCGCTTTGCAACTAGATAATACAATGTGTCACAATGTCATCTCTCTCTCTCTCTCTCTCTCTCTCTGGGCTATGGCCTACACTGAATAAACTTCCGCTTCCGCTTCCGCTTCCTTCTCTCTCTCTCTCTCTCTCTCTCTCTCTCTCTCTCTCTCTCAGTTACAATAAAAACAAGGAATTTTCATGTACTCTAGAACATCTTGAAGAATTCTTTTTTTTTTTCACTCTTTGAATTGGGCGAAGATTTTCATTATCTAATTTGTTGTGATTTAAACGCACGGATTAGTGACTGGAATTTAGAGGATGGTGGTGTTTATGAAGACATTGTTTTTTATGAGGGTGGTATTTTTCTTTCATAAAATCGAAAGATAAGGTCGTTCACTGCTTTGGCAAAGCTCTGATAGAATTATGGTCAACTTTTCAACTGGCAATACTGAACGGCTTATGTCCACGGGATACGTTTGGCATTTTTACTTTTTTTTATCATATCGTGGAAACAGTGTTGTACACCATTTTCTTTGTTTTGTTGAACTTTTGCCTATAGTCTGCAGTATAAAGGTAGATGATTGTGTGGAGTAAAACCATATTCCAGTGAATGTTCTGTAAAGGATGACAACAGTCATGAAGTCAAGAAACAGTTAGTTGAACAGCTGAAATTGGATCCTGGCAAAACTCCTTAGTTTTTAGAATGTCTTTGCTCTCTCGAACCTGAATCCGTAAGAAAAGTTGCTATGGATGCAGTTGAAGAAAATTCACCTGCTTTGGAACAGTTCACTGATCTGTTACTGGATGTAGGACAGTATATGAAACAGACCATTAACCTCACGCCAAACGTTCAGAAAAGAAATAAATGGTTTGACAAAAGCTGTTTTCAGAAAAAAAGCCCGAAGTGAGCAGAGCTTTACACATGTTGAATCGTTCCGTTGACGTCACCGATAAAATGATATACAGGCAGCGAAGGTCGGAGTACCAATCACTTCTAGACCAAGAAAGGAAAGATTATCGAAAGCAAGGGCTCGATAGTTTGATGACAAACAAAACCGACAGTAGTAAGTTCTGGTTAACGATTAAGAAAGCAAAGAAAAAAAACTTCCGGCTCTCTCTAATATTGATATTGTCAAGAGTCAAAGTCATTTTGAAAACGTATTGGGCTCTTGTTGTAATAACTTAACACAGGAATATGAAAATGCTGAATTCAGTTTTTAGGAAGAAGTTTATGTCCCAGCATTGGATGGTGAGATTACAGAACAGGAAGTTCGTCAGCTATCAGAAGACTGAGGCTCGGGAAAGTAGCTGGCCTAGATGGAATCCTGGGAAAGTTTCTAAAAACAGCTGAACCCTTGATCGTTCTTTTCCTAACAGAACTTTTCAACCGTATGTATGGCAGTGCCCAGTATTCAGAAGCATGTCTACTTCAGTTGTTGTACTCATACTTAAGAAAGGTGACACCTCATGCCCAGAAAATTACAGGGGAGGGGGGGGGGGAGGGGTATCGCCGTTAAGTATAGTCAGCAAGGTGTTTACTTCCATTCTAAATCAGCAATTTTATGAATGGGCTGAGGATGAAGAGAAAGTTAGCAGAGAACAGACAGGATTTCGAAAACATTACTCCACCACTGACTCCATTTTGACGTTTACGTCAATGATAAAAAAGTACGTTTGGGCATAACAGGAGCAAAATTTATGCTGCTTTTATAGATTATCAAGAGGCTTTTGATAGAGGTAAGCTTTGGAACATTCTCCAGCAATTACACACATAAAAAATGATTCAAATGCTCAAAGGTATGTACAACTCGGTAAAAAGCTGTGTCCGCTGGGGTTCAGTTTTCTTTCACTACCTATCGATATCCGGTATGAAACAAGCTGCTTGGTGTCACCATTGATTTTTTTTCTTTACTGATCACTGAGGTCGCTGATGCTGTGAACTGTAGCGGAAAGCAAGGGTTCCAGTTTCTCCCCGGTCTCCGGGAAATCTTCCTTCTTTTTGCAGATGACATTGTTTTACTGTCTCTAACTCCTAGTGGACTACAGAATCAGTTAGACAACTTAGCACGGGCTTCAGATAGACTAGGTTCGACAGTGAATTTGATAAAAAGTATTTCGAAAGGGCGGCCATTAATTAAAAAATGAAAGATGGAACTTTAAAGGCCAGAAAATATCTTCTGTCAATAGCTATAAATACCTTGCGTTCATTTTCATTTCTACAGCGTCCTTTGATACCGCTTGAGAAGAATGTTGCCAACGTGCTAAACGGAAAATCGCGGATGTTATGAAGACAATGTAGGCTCTTGGTAATATGAACATGTCTATATAATTTGAAATTGTTTGATGCTCAGGTGAAATCCATGCTGTTGTATGCATCAGAACTACGGGCTTTGTATGCGGCTGAAACAGTCTCATTCAGTTGAATGTGAACAACAGACATTCACAGAAATCAAAAGACTATCCATTTTGTGATCGTCTTGAAACTGAGCATTACGTCTTGTTTGTTTGTTCATGTAAACTCTCCTAAAGAGAAAAAAAAACGTTCTGAAATATAGCAGAAACCTACGTCGTATTTGTTTCAGCATAAAGATGTCAAGTGTTTCAGAGACATTGCAATGTACAGCTTTGATGGTTCAAAATTACGCGAAAAATTGCCAGCTCAGTAATCTTTCATGGGGAGTGGAGTTTTGCTGTTTGCTTCATCCAGAATGTAAACATTTAAAATCATGCTTCTTATTTTGGGCAAACTCATATTTGTGCACAGGTCGTTGGCCTTAGTACGTGCGCTCGCATGTGTGTGTGTGTGTGTGTGTGTGTGTGTGTGTGTGTGTGTGTGTGTGTGTGTGTGTTTGCCTCTATCCTTCTCGATCTGTAGGAAGTCACAACCATAATTTTTCAATATAAGATATCAGACTCCAGACCCATTTCTGCTTAAAATTTGAAGTATACGCATGTAACCACACACACACACACACACACGCGCGCGCGCGCGCGCGCGCGCGCGCACACACACACATACACACACACACTCACACACACACTCACACACACGCACGCACGCACGGACATACACATACGTCGCGCACGCGCACACACACAAATACACACAAACACATTCATACAGATACATACACACACCAACGCGCGCGAGCGCGCGCGTGCGCTCACACACGCACGCACACACACAGACACACAGACACACACACACACACACACGCACACTCACACTCACACATACAGGTATGCACACACACACACACACACACACACACACACACACACACACACACACACACACACACACACACAAATGCGCACACACACAAACATACAGGATTTATGGTGCAGTTTGCAACAGACTGTTGTCCTTCCTGCCGATATGAACTTTGTAAAAAGTTCATCTGAAACCAGCGCCATGGGAGAGCATTTGCAGTTGGTGGCTGAATGTTGAGTGGGGTGTCGTGACGTTGGATTGATGTCAAGTGGGTCATAACAGGTGTCCGTGTCAGTTGCTGCCGCCGGGACGCCTTTCAATTAGCTGGGAGCTCCGTCACATTGTTGCCTGACATTGAAAGTGTTTTCTATGTGTGTCTGTCCGTCTGCTTCTCTGTATCTCTGTCTATCTGTCTGTCTGTCTGTCTGCCTGCCTGCCTGTCTGTCAGTCAGTCTGTCTCTCATGCAGACATATACACAAAGAATAACGCCCACCTACTCGCCCGCCCAGAAACCCTCACACACACACGCACAGGCGCACACACAGACAAGCACTAACTCATGCACATACATGCACATACATGCACAGACAAACGCACGCGCGCACACATGCACACACAGAGACGGGGGGGGGGGGGGGGGGGGGGAGAGTAGAGACAGAGACAGAGACAGACAGACAGACAGACTGCCACAAACAGAGAGAGAGAAGAAGAGAGAGGGGGAGGAGAGATAGACGAGACAGACAGACAGACAGACATAACTCACAGACACACACAGAGACACACTCACACAGAGACTGACAGACCGACACACACACACACACACACACACACACACCACAACGCACGCACGCACGCACGCACGCACGCACGCACGCACGCACGCACGCACGCACACACACAGAGAGAGAGGAGAGAGAGAGAGAGAGAGAGAGAGAGAGGCACCAGGACAACTTGTAATTAATTAATGAAAGACGGGTGAAACGACGTCCATCATTTCCTAGGTGTGGCAGCTCCCCAATTGATCTGTTTATTGTCCTGCTTTGACGTGGACTGAATACATTTCCTCTGACTGGCACTGGTGCTGTTCATTGACTAGATGGGTTTCCTTTCATCATGATTTCTTTTCAGTCATTCTTTAATGATCAAGAAGTACTAGTAACGGAAAGGAGGTATAGTGCCAATTCATCTGGTAGACGAAAAGGAGGTATAGTGCCAATTCATCTGGTAGACGAAAAGGAGGTATAGTGCCAATTCATCTGGTAGACGAAAAGGAAGTATAGTGCCAATTCATCTGGTAAATGCGTGGCGTGCACGCGCACTTGTAATTCACATAATTTTCTACCAAACAATCCGTTTGTGCATCTGCGTCGATGTGGCTTCAGTATCGTGTGTATTGTAGAGATCCCACCGTACCCAGGTCTACAGGTATTTCACTTTACATTAAGAAACACTAAAGCTCGACGTTTACACGAATCTTACAGTTTTGGATTTGAAGCAGTTTGGTTAGAAATCAAGTTGAAAAGATGAAACCTATCGATCCAGCAGAAAGTGTTGTTTGGATGGACAAGCTTTCTGCCACGAGAGATGCTACAGAACTTTCACTTCTAGGTAATTTTTATATTGATTTATTAACATACCAAACGTCTTACTCAGATAGGATTTCTCTAAACAGCTTATCACAAAATTGACATGCCCACAGCAAAACTTTAAGTGACCCCATCTCTGGCTCCAAACCACATAACTACATCGAGAAATGTGTGCTTGTAAATGGCTGCAGCGACCATTTCCCAGTATGCATTACACGGACAAGACTGGACAAGACAGTCGTTGTAATTCAAGGATAACAGCCTACAGAGAAACATAAGAACACGCTTCTAGCTGACACTGCCAACGCTACGACTGCAGCCGATGATTCTTAAACTAAGCACGACGATGTTAACGAGACATAGCTAAAGGCTCTTTAATGAACAATCCCCGCGGCTTAACGTTTCCTGTTTTATTTCCTGATATGGAGTACATAAGATACGCTGAATGAGCCCCGTTTGAAACGAACGATCTGGCTGATAATGGGAGATATCTGATAGATGAAAGGGAAGGGCCAGAGAAAGAGGGGAGGCGGGAAGGAGACGGGGAGAGGGGGTGGATGGTTAGGTGGTGTGGGGATGGGGATCGTGATGAAAAAAAGGGGACATGAAATCACTAACGATGGAACTGCGCGGCTGGCTCAGTGGTAAACCTCAAGGTTGGCCGTCAAACAGTTTGAGTCCAATCAGCGCTGAATTCGCATTGCCGCTATCACCGGATGTTTTAACGTATTGTTGATCTGGCTGTGTCAATAAAAGTTACTTTCCCTAGTCCCCCTGTCCTGGAATGGTATCCTCATCTGCCAGTACCGCCTTTGGTGATTTTGACGTCCCCTTGTCCTGGAATGGTGTCCTCATCTGTCAGTACCACCTTTGGTGATTTTGACGTCCCCTTGTCCTGGAATGGTGTCCTCATCTGTCAGTACCACCTTTGGTGATTTTGACGTCCCCTGTCCTGGAATGGTGTCCTCATCTGTCAGTACCACCTTTGGTGATTTTGACGTCCCCTGTCCTGGAATGGTGTCCTCATCTGTCAGTACCACCTTTGGTGATTTTGACGTCCCCTGTCCTGGAATGGTATCCTCATCTGTCAGTACCACCTTTGGTGATTTTGACGTCCCCTGTCCTGGAATGGTGTCCTCATCTGTCAGTACCACCTTTGGTGATTTTGACGTCCCCTGTCCTGGAATGGTATCCTCATCTGTCAGTACCACCTTTGGTGATTTTGACGTCCCCTGTCCTGGAATGGTGTCCTCATCTGCCAGTACCACCTTTGGTGATTTTGACGTAAAGTCTGTAATGTAGCTGACATTAAATGAGCTCAATGGTCGTAGAATTCCCTGAACTCTACGGGTTGTGCAAATCTGCTTAATTAAGAATAATGGAAATGACAGACCACCAAGGTTTAAATAGACAAAAAACAAGCAACAACAACGACAATGGCAAAGGTTGAACACACACACACACACACACACACACACACACACACACACACACACACACACACACACACATACGCGCGCGCGCGCGCGCGCGCGCACACACACACACACACACCTTTGAGCAACCCAATACAGAAACCGACATCGATGCAAATAAAGACAGACCCTTACTTACAGAGAGAGAGAGAGAGAGAGAGAGAGAGAGAGAGAGAGGGGGGGGGTCGAGAGAAGTGAGAGAGCAGGGTCAGCAGGGGGAAGGAGGATTGAGACAGAGAGAGAGAGAGAGGAGAGGGAGAGAGAACCAGATATATGTGTGTGTGTGTGTGTGTGTGTGTGTGTGTGTGTGTGTGTGTGTGTGAGAGAGAGAGAGAGAGAGAGAGAGAGAGAGAGAGAGAGAGAGAGAGAGAGGTGGGGGAGCAGGGAGAGCAGGGGGAAAGAGGAGTGGGGGTATGAGAAAACCTAATTGACTGTTTTCAGAAATAACGAACTGAGACAAGGAAAAATAAAGGTTCCCAAAGCAATCAAGAAATACGACAGAAAAGGACGTTTCTGGAGAAATGGGAGAATCGAAATAATATTCTTTGTCGCCAGAGATATTATGTAGACAGACTTTGTTATTCACACGAGACACAAAAACATTGATCTTGATTCTAACAGTCAACATTCCATCTGTTTGCTTTTAAGAATCTTTAACATATTCATTGTGCGCAGTAGGTAAGTGGATTTAGCACGAACTGTTTTCCCCCGGGTGTAATAGGAGAAGCAAGCACTGGGAATGTTCTCTGAATTATCACAATCATCATTATCAGTGTTGTCTATATCATCTTTCCTTGTTATTATCCGTTAACCTCTTCTAGCCTGCGAAGAAAAAAAGTCAAGTCGAACTCAGTTACAGCTAAAATACTCATCCACGCAAATCCTCCTACTCCTTTTTTGGGAACTAGGCGACAAACATTTAGCAGATAATTTCCTTGCTTTTATCCCATCAGCATACGTTTGTTGTTACTTTTGTTGCTGGAGTTGTTGTTGCTGCCACTTTCCTATTATCGTTGATGTGGCTGTTCGTCCCCTTTACTCGTCCTTCTCTCACTTCTTTCCTTCTCCTCCTCCTCCTTGTTGTTGTTCTTGTTCCTGTTTTTCTTGTTGTTCTTGTTCTTGTTCTTGTTCTTCTTCTTGTTCTTGTTCTTCTTCTTCTTCTTGTTCTTGTTTTTGTTCTTCTTCTTCTTCTTGTTCTTGTTTTTGTTCTTCTTCTTCTTCTTTATCAACTTCTCTGAAGCACGAAGCGTACAAAATTACCACTGATACACGTATTTATACACAAAAGCCCTAATCACACACAATGACAGCTGACAAAAA
>CM065714.1:80052647-80055147 GCA_033310375.1 Conus canariensis
TAAGCACTGTCCTTTAGTTGCTCTGTCCAACGAGAACAAAAAAGAATGACTGCGCCTCCAAACGAAGGATCAAAGAAATTACAAACCAAACACAACGCGTTTCAACCTTTTGGGTCTTCTTCAGGCGAATACAACGCATTTCGACCTGTCGGGTTTTCTTTAGGGAAGGCAAATGAGGTTAAGTTTTTTTTTTTTATCTGCATCTGTTTTTTGTTGTTTTTTTCACCTCAGCAGGATCACGGCAAAACTATGAAACCTATTTAGACCGAACTGCGTCAAAAGATAAAACATAGCGGAGGGACAAACCAATGCAGTTTTGGGGTGGATCTGTGGTGCGGATCCGGATCCAACAGCGGTTCCAGGATCACTCAGCACGCTGATCTAGTCCATGGTGAATTACTGTTTCATCTATTCCAACTGTTACTCCCCCTGTCGGAAAAATGTGCATCCAGGATCTGTTCATCTCACTGATAACATTGTTATCATCTCTTCTCTGAACTCTGAACTCTGTTATGTCACTGTTGTGACAACTGTCCACGAAATAATACACCTTGGAATATTAAAATTTTCCATTTATGTAAACGTTCATATTTTGTGGTTGTTGAATTTTCCAGAAAAAAGCTAAACTTGGAATAGCGCCATACTGACAATTCCTTCCCCTGGCGGAAAATCATTTGTTTTCAGCCAGGAAGTGACTCAAAGGGTGGATCCAAAATCCAGTCCACCTAAGCAGAGGTCTGCACACTTCCGAGTACCCTTCCAGTGGAGATAAGTTCTTGAGAAACGATTTGCCGTCTTCTGCGTGAAGTCAGATACAGTACCCATAGAGCATAGAAGAAACAAAATTGCAATATCATATTATTCCGTGATCAGCCGGTGGTAAGAATGCCACAACAGACAAATGAACTACCATGTAGCTGCCTTCTATCTGCCTATTAGTCACGGCATTTCAGCGAGCAGTGGAAAGTGCTTAGCGGTGCCTGTGTCCTCTCCAAATATCCAGGGGCATGCAGAGGGTGTATTTGTGTTTCCATAACCCATCAAGCGTTTGCATGGATCACAGGATCTTTAACATGTGCAACTGATCTTCTTCCTGGATATGTACAGGGAGGGAACTCGGCCTGTCCGGCGGTCTGTAAATATATTCACCGAGGATGGAAGAAGAAGTAACTCAGCATGTGTTGCCGGGTTTTGAACTCCAAATGCTTTGAACGACAGTTGAATGCACTGGCCCGTTTAACTATCGCTTCCGTTAAAAAACGCAGAGTGAGTAGTTGAAATTAAGTTTTATAGTATCTAAATGAAGACAAATAGCAACGCAAAATCAAATGAAATGTATGGAAAGGAACATGTAGGAAAATGAAATAAACAAAATAGAACAAAAGATGAAGTTAAACATTCATGTACATTTCTTTCATTTTTTCAAGTGGTAGTGGAGGCAAGAAGGGATTGCATTTGTCGCTGCAAATATTGAAGGACTACGTGCGCTGCAATATGCTAGAATTCAAGTGACGAGGAGAGAGAGAGAGAAGAGAGAGGATAACAACAACACATAACAACAGCGAACAGTTTGGAGCAAATTGTACGAGATAACCTAATAAAGTCATTCAACAGTATCGACAGGAAATGTTAAAGGCTTCGTTTTTTGAATTATTTTTGCTTCCTCAAAAACAGAGTAACTGGGCCACCAAACGAAGGGACAAACATACCTTCACCCAGATCGAAGAGATAAGTGACTCTATTCATCCTTTTTTGCTTCACTGTTTGAGTGTTGTTTGTCCTGCCCAAAGAAGACACAACAGGGCAAAACACACCATGTTTTGTCATTTGTTCTTTCACTTGACGGCCCAGTCATTCTTTTTTTGTCCTTGTTTCAATTTCCGCCTGAAGTCACATCTGCTTTGAGACCACCTTGTTTTCGTTTGTTTACACATTAACTTCCCTGTTGTTTGTTCTTCACTGGGTTGCTTGATGTTTGTAACTTTATTGATTTTCGGACGAACATAACTGCCGCTAGCAATTATGCCGTCAAACGGTAGGACGGTGTTGCATTCCACGGGCGTTTCGAAATCCTAACCACTGGACCACTTGGGACTTAACGAACGTTTCGAAATCCTAACCACTGGACCACTTGGGACTTAACGGACGCTTCAAGCCTTCCACTTTTATAACCATAGAACAGACGAATGAATTACTAAAAGAAGAAGAAGACGGAAAAGAACCATCAGAAACATATAGTGCAGAAAGGGAGACAGACAGAAACGATGACGACTAGAAGGGAGACAGACAAAAACGATGACGACTAGAAGGGCACTAGTGCAGAGAGGGAGACAGATAGAAACGATGACGACTAGGAGGGAGACAACAGAACGATGACGACTAGAAGGGAACAGACAGAAACGATGACGACTAGAGGGAGACAGACAGAAACGATGACGACTAGAAGGGAGACAGACAGAAACGATGACGACTAGAAGGGAGACAGACAGAAACGATGACG
>CM065714.1:80062647-80067647 GCA_033310375.1 Conus canariensis
TTCTTCCAGTCTGTCTGTCTGCCTGTCTGTCTGTCTGCCTGTCTGTCTGTGTGTCTGTCTCCCTCTCCCTCCCTCTCTTGCGGAGCACGCGCACTGTGTGTGTGTGTGTGTGTGTGTGTGTGTGTGTGTGTGTGTGTGTGTGTGTGTGTGTGTGTGCGTGTGTGTGTGTGTGTGCACTCGCGCACGTGCTTTTGTGCGTGCGTTTATAGTATTAAAGAGGAATGCCACCCAGTCAGATCCCACGAACCGGGAGAAGGCCAGCCAGCAGCAGCAGAAACAGGCAAAGAAAGGATCGTGACCGTGACAGAGACATGACACTGGGTGCGTCGTTCTCACCCGATAACACATTTGAAACGCCAAGTACACAGGAGTATGATTTAGCAATATACCGCACACCGGACCCAGAACGACAATGAGCATGAAGAAGCACTGTTCGATGTGTTATGCGTACACAAGACCCAGTGAAAGTTTAGGCATCACCGACTGTGTCAGTTCTACCCCCCGTCGATACAAAAACCTAAGACTGACACTGAGCCAACATTGGGTAGTTGCTTTGATGGTTTCAGTACCAGTGTAGTGAAAAAAGGCTACGTTTTCACCCTCACCTACAATTCTGTACAGAGACTAGACGCGTGAGGGAAAAGGAGAAGAATAAATCCTTCAGAAAATTGAGAGTCCATTGATCCACCGACAGTAATGTAAATCAGACGACACTGTCGTAGAAATTCCCTGTATATCTCTCTGTGGTGACAGTGAGTGTGTTCACTGGCACATCAAACACGAGGACAGAAACATGGCGAAAGAAGAGCGTGCAAAACTGGCCAATCTCCGAGAGGACGACGTGTTGACAATAAGCGACACGAGATCTAAGCACGTGCGGCACAGGCGATGAAGACACAGCAGGGCTTGATCCAGTCATACTAGGGATGTCTGTCAGCCTGTGTTCACCAGACTGGCCTGACTGACGGGTTCACTGTGACCACTGTTTCAGGAATGGCAGGTGAGTGGAAGACATGGGAGAAAAGCCGCACAAGGAAGGGAAACATGTTTACAATGATTTCCACGTCGAACTTTCTGCCGCTGCATTGTTTTATTAATACTATCTATCTACCTACCTACCTACCTGCCTACCTACCGACCTACCGACCGACCGACCGACCGACCTACCTACCTACCTACCTATTTTGGTAGGGGTATTATTCATTGAGCCGACATGCTTATAATTCTGTTCCGCTTAAAAGCAATGACTTGTTTTATTTTGTTCTCTCTCTGTCTCTCTCTGTCTGTGCATTCATGTCTCTCTCGCCTTGTCTGTGTGCCCCTGTCTCTGTGCTCCTCCTCCCTCCTCTCTTCTTCTACTCCCCACTCCACTTCTATCTCTTTATTCAATCTCTTGTCCAAGACATCGCCTTGGACAAGAGATTTCACTCCTTGTTTTGTTGTTGTTGTTGTTGTTGTTGTTGTTCTTCTTCTTCTTCTTCTTCTTCTTCTTCTTCTTCTTCTCCTTCTTCTTCTTCTCTTACCTGTCTGTACCATCCACTGCTTCGTGTACGTGTTTACACTAAAGAAAGGCAGGGAAAGTTGACACGAAGAATCGCAATTTTGATATTTGGCTCAGTGGTGTCAGATAAAGAGAGAGAGAGAGAGAGAGAGAGAGAGAGAGAGAGAGAGAGAGAGAGAGAAGAGTTAGTTAGTTAAGTGCGGATGTGACTTTGAAAATATGAAATTAACTTTTTTAAAGGATACGATCGATTCGTGGATACGGGCTGAGACGCTGCATGAACAACAGATGCATCATGTGTAATGTTTCGATCTCCTCTCCCACCCCCAGGCGCCCTGTCTTCCCTTTCGCCACCACCAGCCCCATGTGGAGCGTTAACAATCTATCTGAGATCAACTGATATGCCTGAAAAATGCTTGTGCCTCGCCGTCACTGTTAGCCGAAGACCATTCTACAAGTTACAGTAGAGCTCGGTGTCCATGAGACTGACCGAAGAAAGTCCTGGACGGACAACACGCTACAGAATCTATGTCCTGATGCTCTTGACTCGGGCTGGGTGACAGTGAAAATCGTTGACTATACGAGTCTCTGTCACACCAGTCCCTAAGAGTTGTCATGATGGGGCAACACTTCAAAACGAAAGAAGTGATGTATGAATGATCTACATCGGTATAATGGTTTACATCAGTCAGTCGTAATTTCTTTTGTTAAACAGGTTAGTGAATCGCATTTCATTCCTACAGGAAACGTTTTGAATGCTGGATCGTAAACTCTTCTCTCCCCCCCCACCTTCCTCCAACCCACACGCCCTTCTTCCCGCTGACACCCCCCCCCCCCCCCCATCCTCTCCACTGCCATGTGAAGATACAAACCATCGCAAATGTAATGTGGGATAAACGCTGAATAGACCAGCCCGCCCTCACACTGGCTGAGGAGGTGCTCCCAGACAGAACTCTGTGTGGGTCGTTGTCCCCGCTCCACCTTTGCTCCATCCCTCTTTATCTACCGCCTTTCATCACCACCTCATAAGTGCTTGACGACGTTCACCCGGGCGGCTGTTATTTCGCAAACCATTACTACCGGAACCTCCCCTCTACCTCCATTTTCTTTTTATTACCATGTCAACTATTCGCAAGACGATGTGGGAGATTAGAGAGGAGGAGGAGGAGGAGGAGGAGAAACCAAGAAAAGTAATGGAAAAGGGCCAGTCTGAATTGCTAAGCGGTCATTTTTTATTTGCCTTTTTTAAAAATCAAAATTACTGTGAGGTACCATCATTTCTGAAGAAAACGTTGACCAGTTCTATAAGAAAGATTTTTTTTTTTTCCAAATGGGCCTTACATGTTTGTAAGCGGTTCTTTCTTTCCGACTTTATGTGTGTACACACACACACACACACACACACACACACACACACACACACACACACACACACACACACTAATATCACCTAGAGTGGATAGACGTTAAATTTGAAACTAACTAACGCGCACACACACACACACACACACACACACACACACACGCACACACACACACGCACACACACACACGCACACACACACACACACACATATATATATATATATACATATATGTATGGATCTCTCTCTCTTCCTCTCTCTCTGTCTCTCTCTGTGTGTGTGTCTCTCTCTCCCTCTCTCTCTCTCTCTCTGTTGTAAAGGAAGAAAAGGAAATTTAATGACGCTCTTCTGAACGAGTTAGTCCTGTCCATTAAAAGCCAGAAACAGTTTTGTGAAACGGTAACAAGATTTCGTTTAAAATCAGACTGGTAAACAGTATTGCTATTGACACCTGGTTTAAACATTTTAAAGACCTACTTACAAAAGGTGCATGTACTAATGAAGATTTGTTTAGTGTAATAGCGTGGATAATGTTGAGGACGTAGATACGTTTACTAAAGAGGAGGATCTGCTTGCTTCAAGGAAAAAAAAATCGTAAAGCTGCTGCATCAGATGGCATTGTTGGTGAGTTGTTGAAATATGGCTGTAAATCAGATTTAAATTAGAATTTTTTGGTCTCTTTCTATAACATTCTCTTCCATAAAGAAATTTATACAGAAAAGTGGACAGAATCAATCATTCTTACTCTGCACAAAAAAGGTGACGTAAATAATCCTAACAATAATCGGGGCATTTTACTCTGTGACGCAGCGAGTAAAATACACAGTACGGTGGTGAGTTATGGATTACGGGAATGGGTAACAGGGAACAACCTGAGGGGAGAATTTCAAGCTGGATTTAAACGCAATTACTCTACAGTTGTTCATATGTTCACCTTGATGGCATTTATACAAAAACAGTTTCCTTTGAATTATAAATTGTATGTTGCTTTCATTGATTTTGAAAAAGCCTTTGATTCAGTGAATAGAAGTATTCTGTGGCCTATTCTATTGAAAAACGGTGCACGTGGGAAACTATTTAAGTGTTTAATGAGTATGTAAACAGTGTGAAAGCTAAAGTTAGATGTATTTATATTTCAGATTTTACTCAATGTATTAATGGCGTGAGACAAGGCGATGTGTGTAGCCCCATCCTTTTTGTTATCTGTTTGTTAATGAATTAACGTCTGAAATTGATTCTAATGGAAGACATCGCACAATTTACAACAGACTTTCTACGAGTATTCATTTTATTATTGGCAGACGATATTACCCCGTTATCAGAAACAGTTGTTGATATCCAAACTCAGCTGAATAGTCTTTATAGAGCCGCTGGCTCACTTCAATTAAAAGTGAACATGGCAAAAAGCAACATTATTGTCTTCAGAAAAGGTGGTTATCTAGGAGTTAGGGAGCACTGGAGTTATAATGGAGTAAGTATGCCCATAGTCAATGCATGTAAGTATTTAAGCATTTCTATCTCAACATGACTAAGCTTTAATCTTGCCAGCAGAGCAAAGCGTGCTGTAGTATGTATAATGCAACATTTATCAAGACTGGGAAATCGGTCTCTTCAGTTTTTTTTTGTAAATTGTTTGATTCGCAGTCACAGCTCATTGTAGAATATGGTGCTGAAGTATGGGGCTCCATAATGCGGCATTAAATTGTGAAACGGTTCATCTGTTTGATCTGAAGAAATTAATGGGCATGTCATTACAAACGCCGAATGATTTGATACATGGCGAGACAAATAGGTTTCCGATCAGTTTAAATTCGATGATTAGATGTGTTCTTCACTGGCTAAAATTTACACAAATGCAAGAGTCAAGGGTACCGAAAAAAGGTTATATGTTGTATGATTTAGATGACAGGGGCAAAGCAAATTGGGTATCAAAGGCGAAAGTGAAACTGCATGAACTTGGGCTGGGTTATGTATGGTTCAGTCAGGGTGTAGGTGATACCACTGGTTTTTTACGTATGCCTCGCACGAGATTGATAGACTGCAGGTGGCAAGTGAGGAACACTCACATACAGGATAGTACAAGGTTTGACTTTTACAGGAAGTTTAATTCACTCAATTGTGTTCCAACATATGCA
>CM065714.1:80072647-80075147 GCA_033310375.1 Conus canariensis
GGCCCAGTAGTTTTGTCTGGAGCGAGTGGAACACATTTTGACCACGGACGGACGGGCGGACGGACACACACACACACACACACACATACACACACACACACACACACACACACACACACACACACACAGAGCATTTCTTCGTTCCCATTCTAAAGTACTCCCTGGTCTATAAGAACTGAGAGTACAAAAAAAGGAAAGAAGAAAGGAAGGGAAATAGGGAAGAAAAAATGAAGAAAGGAATGAATGAGGAAAAGAAAAGAAGGGAGCGAAAAAAAAAAGCGAAAGAAGAAGAGGAGAGATAATAAAATAAACGGACAGTGCACCACTGACAAGAAGAGCATAGAAGTATTTTGACGGCGTATTTCAAGGCGTGAAAAATGCCATGGCGCCAGTCACATCGAGTTCAAAGACATTTCTTTTCTTCCTCTGTGCTTTTTTTTTCCTGTATCTTTCTCTCTCGTCTTTTTCATCGTTTAATTCCCCTTTTTTCCGGCCAGTCTTTTTCGCTGTCTCCTTTATTATTATTTTTTTTTTTTCAATCGTTGCTTTAATTTTTTTTTCATTTTGTCTGATTATTTTACTCACATTTTTTTTTATTTGTCTTATCGTTTCTTATCGAAAGCTTTGTTAATAATGTTTTTATATCTTTTTTTTTTCCCTTTCGTTTTTCTTTATGTTTTTTTTTCTCCTGGTTTCCTTTCACTTTTTATTGATTCTTTCTTCGCTTTCTTCTGTCTTCCTTTCTTTTTCTTTTCTTTCTCTTCTCTTCTTTTTTTTCTTCTTTTTTTCTTTTGATATCTGGGTTGCTTTCAGTTTTTTTCTTTCTTTGTTTCTTCGATAGGGTTTACTTTCCTTCTCTGTTAATCCCATCTCTCTCTCTCTCTCTCTCTCTCTCTCTCTCTCTCTCTCTCTCTCTGTGTTTTGTGTGTGTGTGTGTGTGTGTGTGTGTGTGTGTGTGTGTGTGTGCAGTGTGCGTGCGTGCGTGCGTGCGTGCGTGCATGCGCGCGCGTTTTGTGTGTGTGTGTGTGTGTGGTGTGTGTGTGTGTTGTGTGTGTGTCCCCCCTTCCTTTCCTCCCTCTCATCACGCACCTTTTTTTTTCCGGCTTTTGTGCCCCCCCCCCCCACTCCCCCTCCCCGCCCCTTTCCGAGTGAATTAAACTTCAGTGGAGGTGCTGTGTGCAAATAGCATTGTGTAAATGTGGTCTTTGACTTCTTAGGGAGCTCAGAATTCTCCTAGACCAGATTGTGGTTTGTGCTGAATTTTACCACATTCTCTCTTTGCGTCCTTTTCTTTTCTTTCCTGCTTTCCTTTATTTTTGCTTCGCTTTCTTTCCTTTCTTTCTTTTCTTTCTGTCTTCTTTTTTTTACTCTTCTCCCTTATTTCCTTCCTTTCTTTTCTCTTTCTGGCTTTAAATATTTCTCTTCTTTTTTGCTCTCCTTCAAAGAAGAAACAGACAGTGCTCAAATGGCAAGAAGGGCTTGGAAATATTTTGATAGCGTCTGTAAATACGTGGAAAATGCCAGTAATACAGAGTGGAACACGTTTTCTTTTTTTTTCTGTATTTTTTTGTAACATTTATCTTTCCCCTTTTCTTTTCTTTTCTCATTCTCTAATTTATCGCTAATGTTTGTCCGTCTTTTTCACAATCTCTTTAATTGTGTGTGTGTGTGTGTTGTGTGTGTGTGTGTGTGTGTGTGTGTGTGTGTGTTGTGTGTGTGTGTGGTGTGTGTTGTGTGTGTGGTGCGTGCGTGCGTGTGTGTGTGGTGTAGTGTGTGTGTGTGTTACTGTAATTTCTATTTTGTCTTTCTGATTATTGTTTTACTTTTTAAAATTATCTTTTCATTTAATATGTTTTTTTTTCTTCTCTGTCTTTCCTATTTCTTGCGTGTGCTATTTTCCCTTCTTTCTGGAGGTGCCGGAAACAGCATTGTGCAGACGTGGTCCTCTACTTCAGAGAGTTCTAGTACGTCTCCTCGGCCAGGTTCCGTCTTGTTCTGAGTTTATCTTTTCTTGCATTCTTTCTTTCTTTCCTTTTGCTTTCGTTTGATCTGTCTGTCCATCTGTCTGTCTCCCTTTCTCTCCCTCCTACACACACACGCGCGCGCGCGCATGCACACACACACATGCGTACGCACGCACGAACATACATACATACATACATAGAGAGACAGACAGACAGACAGACACGCGCGCGCGCACACACACACACAACACACGCACGCACGCACGTACGCACATACACACACTCACACAACTCACTCACTCACAGTGCCTTTCATTATTATCCGAATAGACACAGGAACAAATTACAAAACATTTGGGACGTTCTTGGTCTGGTGATGCTGTTTGAATGGATGCTGTTTGACAAGATCATTTTGCTGTCCAGTGTGACCATACAGCGGAAGCAGAATGTCTGATGTTGAAAGGAAGATAGCTGCAGAGCTGGGGACCGTGAACGGACAAGGAACTGAAGCCATGAGGCTGACGTTGGAATCGTGT
>CM065714.1:80080147-80085147 GCA_033310375.1 Conus canariensis
TTTCATAACTCAATTTCTGATGCCTGTGCGCAACAAACATTCAGACAACGGAACGAGCCATGAAGCAAGAAACAAACTGCCAAAGAAGGACACACACACACACACACACGCACGCACGCACGCACGCACGCACGCACGCACGCACACCACCACACACACACACACACACACACACAGCAAGAAGAGCAACAACAAATGAAAGTCGGTGTCATTTTTAAAGTCTGTGCTTCCTGAGGTATAGTTGTTGACTTCCTGAATTATGTTTCGTAAACGGATTTGAAAAGACATGCAGTTTGAACGTGCGGCATGCAAAACGACATCTCTGCCTGTCTGTCTGTCTGTCTGTCTGCCTGTCTGCCTGTCTGTCTGTCTGTCTGTCTGTCTCTGTCTCTCTCTCTCTCTCTCTCTCTCTCTCTCTCTCTCTCTCTCTCTCTCGTTTCCCTGTGTCTGTATTCTCTGTTGCTTTGCCAATCTTTCTTTCTTTTTGTCGTTGGATTAATTTTTTTTCTCTCGGTGTTTCCTTCTCTCTTTCTTTCTCCGTTATTTGTTTGTCAGGTTCACGTTTTCCATTTGTTTCCCCTTTTCTTCTTTCATTCTGTCGTTATTTAGTTTTTTTTCTTCCCTTTTTTTTTTCTTCGTTTCTTTTGCTCTTCGTGTCTTTCCGTCCCATTCTCTTTCTATGTCTCATTGTTGCAATTTCCTTTCTTGCCTCTTCTGTGTGTACTTGACTTGTTTTCTTCTATTTTTGTTATCCCTATCGTTGTTCTTCTTCATGCAGATTAAGCTGATTCTCCACCATCCGACCTCCCTCTACACCACATAATCTCTCAGTATTTTCCTGTGCTTGTCTCTGTCTCTGTTTCTGTTTCTGTTTCTTCTTTCTCTTCTGTGTTCTTTGTACTTCTTTGCATTCAAAACTTTGGGCTCGAAATAGAAGAAGAAGAAGAAGAAAAAGAAGAAGAGAAATCTTCTCATCTCGAGAACCAGTCGTTCTCATCTGGATTTGCGCAGAACATGTTTTATTTTCTGTATTCTTATACGAGTCTCTCAAATTCCATTATGATGACTAAATATGAATGATTCACTAGTTTAAAACCCTACCCATATCCCGTCCACCTATTCCATCTGTCTGTCTGTCTGTCTGCCTGTCTCTCTTTCTCTTTGTGGGGAAGGGGTGCGCGAGCGTGCGTACGTCTGTGTGTATGCGTGGAATAGGGGATGTCGGACTCCGGTTCGGCAAATACTGCGCAGTTCCCCGCAGTTGGCATTCACACAGAGCTAGACTCATCCAGTCAACAGTCACTTTTCACCTTATGTGATTCAGAGCGTAACTGATCGCACCGTCGGCACTTTTTCTCGTTTGTGCTTAGGCGGCCCCCCCCCCCCTCCTCTGCCCTCCCGCCGCCACTCACCTCCGCCTCCTCCCTCCGTCTCCCCCATCTCTCTTCCCTCTTTCATCTGTGCCCTAAACAAGAACTGTGAACTTCTTGTTAAAGAGTCACTGACCAGATTTCCAACATAACTCCCTTTACCAGGCGAATCATGAACCCTTGTTATGTGGTCTTTTTGTTTTTTGTCCTGCTGTCAGTCTAAACCTTCCCCGCGACGAAGGTGATGTAGAACACCTGTGCTTCGAATTAATTTAAACGTTGAGAGGATCCTGACCTCTCACCAAAATGATGACTTTTCCTTACACGGGTTGTTCGTCTATTACTGCGCTCCAACCTGTTTGAAAATGAGATGATTGCAACGACCCTGGGGGGAAGGAGGGTCATTGGAATCTGTAACCTCAAAGTGCCAAATGCAGGCAGAAAAGAAATCTGGACAGAACAAAATACAAATGATGAGGACGAGATCAGTCACGTTCGTATGGGAGTGGTCAGTGTGCAGGGATCTTGAGAGAGACTGACAGGGTGGACAGAGAAGGGACAGAAGGAGGGCATGAATGCTGTACACCACACACACACACACACACACACACACACACACACACACACACACACACACACCACCACGCACGCACGCAATATATATATATATATATATATCTGTGTGTGTGTGTGTGTGTGTGTGTGTGTACGCAGAGAGAGAGAGAGAGAGAGAGAGAGAGAGAGAGAGAGAGAGAGAGAGAGAGAGAGAGAGAGTAGAGTAGAGTTTCTCCACAACCTCCTGTAAGCCTTTCTCTGTCCCTCTGTCTCCGTCTTTGACTCTGCTTCTGTCTCTCTGTCTGTTTGCCTGTCTGTCTGTCTGTCTCTGTCTGGTATGTTTGTCTGCTTGTCGTTAGACTTTCTTACAGAGAGAGAGGGAGACACACCACACACACACACACACACACACACACACACACACACACACACACACACACACACACAAGAGAAGAGAGAGAGAGAGAGAGAGAGAGAGAGAGAGAGAGACTTGGAAGGAATCGCTTGTTAGATGGTCAGAATAGCCCACATGCCGTCAATCACCGTCTCTTTACAGTCCATCGGATTCAGGGAATGATGGACTCCAGAGACAGCATTTTATCTCAAGTGACATTTATGCCTGTCCATTACACACACGCGGCGTTTTTCTTTTTCATCTTCTGATTGATGAACTTCCCAAACAACCGCCCATTGTGCAGTGGTTAGCGTCTTGGATTGGGTTCGATTTCCTTCAGAGGCATGAGTGTGTGGATGTTCGGTCCCTGCCGGCAATTAACCTGAGGGGCGCGTACTTTGACCTCTATTGGGAAGATTGGAACCATACAGCTGGGTTGCTAAAAAAAACAATAGGGGCCTACTAGAGGTGTCTGTATTTCTCGGGCCTGGTTAATTCCTGAAAATATTATACAAGAAAGCATAAAGTGCCACCCTGTTATTAAGCTTCTAACCACAATGGAAATCCAAAGCATTATCTTGCTCATCCTCATCGGTCGGCATATATTCTGTAGCCCGTCCTGTGGCGCCATAAGGTGACCTCACTTTCATTTCCTGTGGCGCTATGTGGTGCCCTCACTTTCATTTCCTGTGTGGCGCCATGGGTGACCTCACTTTCATTTCCTGTGTGGCGCCATGGGGTGACCTCACTTTCATTTCCTGTGTGGCGCCATGGGGTGACCTCACTTTCATTTCCTGTGTGCCGCCATGGGGTGACCTCACTTTCATTTCCTGTGTGGCGCCATGTGGTGACCTCACTTTCATTTCCTGTGTGGCGCCATGGGGTGACCTCACTTTCACTTCCTGTGTGGCGCCATGGGGTGACCTCACTTTCATTTCCTGTGTGGCGCCATGTGGTGACCTTACTTTCATTTCCTGTGTGGCGCCATGGGGTGACCTCACTTTCACTTCCTGTGTGGCGCCATGGGGTGACCTCACTTTCATTTCCTGTGTGCCGCCATGGGGTGACCTCACTTTCATTTCCTGTGTGGCGCCATGGGGTGACCTCACTTTCATTTCCTGTGTGGCGCCATGGGGTGACCTCACTTTCATTTCCTGTGTCCCATCATGTGGTGACCTCACTTTCACTTCCTGTGTGGCGCCATGTGGTGACCTCACTTTCATTTCCTGTGTGGCGCCATGGGTGACCTCACTTTCATTTCCTGTGTGGCGCCATGTGGTGACCTCACTTTCATTTCCTGTGTCCCACCATGTGGTGACCTCACTTTCATTTCCTGTGTGGCGCCATGGGGTGACCTCACTTTCATTTCCTGTGTGGCGCCATGTGGTGACCTCACTTTCATTTCCTGTGTGGCGCCATGTAGTGACCTCACTTTCATTTCCTGTGTGGCGCCATGGGGTGACCTCACTTTCATTTCCTGTGTGGCGCCATGTGGTGACCTCACTTTCATTTCCTGTGTCCCACCATGTGGTGACCTCACTTTCATTTCCTGTGTGGCGCCATGGGGTGACCTCACTTTCATTTCCTGTGTGGCGCCATGTGGTGACCTCACTTTCATTTCCTGTGTGGCGCCATGTGGTGACCTCACTTTTATTTCCTGTGTGGCGCCATGGGTGACCTCACTTTCATTTCCTGTGTGGCGCCATGTGGTGACCTCACTTTCATTTCCTGTGTGGCGCCATGTGGTGACCTCACTTTCATTTCCTGTGTGGCGCCATGGGGTGACCTCACTTTCATTTCCTGTGTTTTCGCCATGGTGACCTCACTTTCATTTCCTGTGTGGCGCCATGGGTGATCTCACTTTCATTTCCTGTGTGGCGCCATGTGGTGACCTCACTTTCACTTCCTGTGTGGCGCCATGTGGTGACCTCACTTTCATTTCCTGTGTCCCACCATGTGGTGACCTCACTTTACTTCCTGTGTGGCGCCATGTGGTGACCTCACTTTCATTTCCTGTGTCCCACCATGTGGTGACCTCACTTTCATTTCCTGTGTGGCGCCATGGGGTGACCTCACTTTCACTTCCTGTGTGGCGCCATGTGGTGACCTCACTTTCATTTCCTGTGTCCCACCATGTGGTGACCTCACTTTCATTTCCTGTGTGGTGCCATGTGGTGACCTCACTTTTATTTCCTGTGTGGCGCCATGGGGTGACCTCACTTTCATTTCCTGTGTGGCGCCATGGGGTGACCTCACTTTCACTTCCTGTGTGGCGCCATGGGGTGACCTTACTTTCACTTCCTGTGTGGCGCCATGGGGTGACCTTACTTTCACTTCCTGTGTGGCGCCATGGGGTGACCTCACTTTCATTTCCTGTGTGCCGCCATGGGTGACCTTACTTTCACTTCCTGTGTGGCGCCATGGGGTGACCTCACTTTCATTTCCTGTGTGGCGCCATGGGGTGACCTCACTTTCATTTCCTGTGTGGCGCCATGGGGTGACCTCACTTTCATTTCCTGTGTGGCGCCATGGGTGACCTCACTTTCACTTCCTGTGTGGCCCATGGGGTGACCTCACTTTCATTTCCTGTGTGGCGCCATGGGTGACCTCACTTTCATTTCCTGTGTGGCGCCATGGGTGACCTCACTTTCATTACCTCAACACATCCATGCCCTTGGTGA
>CM065714.1:80095147-80107647 GCA_033310375.1 Conus canariensis
CAAACCACTGGGCTACCTCGATTGATGCTGATGGTCAGACTGGGCCGTTCCTGTGCTGGGCTAGTTTAATTTCGTGAAGAGAGTTTGCACTGTGCCACGTGACTCTTTTGACGAAGGACTTACCATTCACAACCAACATCTCCCTCCCTTTAACGCCATTCTGTCACTGAGGCATTGACTGACTAGTAGTCAGTCAACATAGTTCTTTCTCTCACTCTCTCTCTCTTTCTCTCTGGGTGGGAGGAGAGAGAGAGAGAGAGAGAGAGAAGAGAGAGAGAGAGAGAGAGAGAGAGAGAGAGAGATCAGTTTCAGTTTCATCAAGGAGGTGTCACTGCGTTGAGGACCAGACCACATAAGCAACATCACATCTGCTAAGTTTTGAGTTTCTACAAAGTCATAGCCACGAGAGAGAGAGAGAGAGAGAGAGAGAGAGAGAGAGAGAGAGAGGAGAGAGAGAGAGAGAGAGTGTGTGTATGTATGTACATGTGTGTGCACGTGTGTGTGTGTGTGTGTGTGTGTGTGTGTGTGTGTGTGTGTGTGTGTTGCGTGCGTGCGTGCGCGCGCACGCGCGCGTGCGCTTTAGTGTGTGTGTGTGTGTGTGTGTGTGAGAGAGAGAGAGAGAAAGAGAGAGAGAGAGAGAGAGAGGTGTGTGTGTGTGTGTGTGTGTGTGTGTGTGTGCGCGTGCGTGCGCGCGTGCATGCATGCGCGCTTGTATGTGTGAGTGTGTGTGTGTGTGTGTGTGTGTGTGTGTGTGTGTGTGTGTGTGTGTGTGTGTGCGCACGCGCTGTGGGTCATTTCAGTTGAGTGCTTCTTTTCTCTCTTTTTTTCCCCATCCCGTTCCTTTCCTTTCTTTTTCCTTTCTGTCTTTCTGTCTGTCAGTCTGCCTGTTTCTCTTTCTTTCTATCTGCATAAGTTCCTCTACTTCAACCGTTCTCATTCCGTCTGTCTGTCTTTCTTTTTTTTTTCTTCCTGTCTCCTCACTCCCTCTTTTTTTTCTTTCTTTAATAAGTTATTCCTGATAGAAGACATGATGTAAGTCTTCATTTTGATTCTTGTTTCATCTCATGTGTCTTGACGTCTCCCTTTCAGTCCTTCTTCTCTCCTCTTTCCCGTTCTTTTCAATGTCTTTCTGTGCTGTCCTTTTCGTGTTCTGTCTGTTTGTCTGTCTGTCTGTCTGGTTGTCTGTCTTACTCTGTCTGTCTGTCTGTCTGTCTGTCTGTCTGTCTGTCTGTCTTTCTTTCTCTATGAGTTTCCGTCTGTCTGTCAGTCTGTCTGTCTGTGTCTTTATCTGTCTGTCTGTCTGCTTGCTTGCCTATCTGTCTGTCTGTCTCTATGTCTGCGTCTGTGTCTGTGTGTCTGTCTGTCTCTTTCTCTCTCTCTCTCTCTCTCTCTCTCTCTCTCGCTCTCTCTCTCTCTCCCCCCTCACTCTCTCTCGTCTTTTTTGTCGTCTTATTTTTAATTTCTTTGTTCCTATCTTTTTTTCTTGATTGTCTTTATCGTACTTTCCTTCCTTCGCTCAATTTTTCTCCTCCTCCTCCTCTTCCTCCTCCTCCTCCTCCTTCTTCTTCTTCTTTGTCCCTGCCTTGCTATTTGCTGTCCATTTAGCTTTCTTTCCTTGTTTTATTCTTTCAGTGTATTTATGGAAGGAAACGTCTCTGCAGGACTTCACTGTAATCAACGTGCGAGCAGTCTGAGAGAACGTGTTTTTTTCCTCCCTTTTTTTTCTTTCCCTCTTCTCTTCTTCGTCTCCCTCTGTCCTTTCTGTCTTTCTTCTTGTCTTTCTCTCTATTCTTTTGACTTCCATTCGTGTCTTCCACTAGTCTTTTTTTCAGTCGGTGTCTGTCTCTTACACGTTTCAACATTGTTTTAGTTTTACGGAGAAACGTGAAAATGTACGCACAGATAGAGAGACTGATCCTACAAACAGCCTTTCAGAAAGTTTCGAAGAATGCATGGAGCATTGCTGACAAACACAGAAACAGGTCCGAAAAGACAGCCTGTTCTCCAGTTGCTTTGCTTGTGTGCAGAATGACATGTCTTCGCGTAAAGATTCTTTTGTGTAGTATGTGACTTGTTGGACAAAACTTCCATTTTGTGAGATGATTGTTGAAATAGTGTCGCCAAGCCCCATCAAGCAGTGTGAGCTCCAGACACACCGCGCGAATGAGGAAGTCAGGCAACAGAGACAGACAAGCCAGCTTGACGTCCTACTCAGCGTTATCAAGGGGAGAAAGCTGAAAAGGTACTGGCGCCTTGCAAATATAACCGCTCTAGATAAAAATCCTGCAAGGCACTGTACTATTAGGGCAAGAAAGAGTCAGAAGAGAAGACTTCGGGCAGGAGAAAGGCCTGTCCTCCGGCAGCTCCCAGAAGGCCACAGAAAATCGCCTCAGAGGAAGATAATGTAATGTCTGGGAATCATCAATCCTAACTCAGTAATCCCTGCCCGGTCACACGGGATTGGCACAGCAAAACAAGGCAGCCAAGCAGTCACGATCTTCTTCCACTTTTCAACAATGATGTATTATCTTATCTTTACCCTGCGCACAGGAGAGAAATGTAAGGGAACAGAGCAGTTATTTCACTCCTGCCTGTTTCTGAATTTGTTTGTTTGTCTGTCCACGAAAATAACAATTGAGCGGATCTCTTTCAAATTAAACCGGCTTGATGGATCTCAACAAAATTTGATAGGCTCCTTTAATTCATGCTGTAGGTGATTGTCACTGTTATGGGTGTATTTGCATCGAATTTCACAAACCCGCTGGATCTTCATCAAATTTTACAGATTGGGGTATATCCCCATTAGATTTCACAGACTAGAAACCCAGACCAGTCTGGATAACCATCCAACAAATTTTACAGACTGGCCTAGATTCCCACCAAATCTGAGAGACTTGGATGCATTTTTACCAAATTTTGCAGACATAGATGGATCTCCATCAAATTTAACAGTTTTTTTTTTGTGTTTCTCCATCAAATTTCACAGATTTGGATGAATATCTTCCAAATCAGGCTTTTTTATCTGTATGAAATTTGACAGATTTGGCTGGATCTCCGTCATAGCTTATAGTCTTGGATTGATCTTCAACATATTTCACTGAAGTGGATGAATCGCCGTCATTGTGTACAGATTTGTGTGAACATCAAATCTTACAGATTTTTATGAATTTGTAATAAATTTGGCACACTTGGATGAATCTCCGTCAAATTTCACACATTTAGGTGGGTGGATCTCTATAACCTTTCATATAATTGAGTGGGTATCTATTCAGTTTATAGAATTTGAGTGGATATCTATTCAGTTCATAGAATTTGAGTGGATATCTATTTATTTTGACAGAGTTAGTTTATGGAGTCAAGAGCTACAAAAGGATAAGCCTGTCGACGCATTATTAATGAAGTGCCCAAGGGAAAACCGTCCTCAAACGAGTCGAAACAGTGTTGAAAAGGGGACGCTATTTCCGTTTATGCAGTGAAGGGTTTAAGCGCGCAGTGTTGCACATTTTTGTTGGACGTTGATTCCGTTTCGAGTAATATGACTCTTTGCAAAGGAAACAGTATATGACTGTCTGACAATCGCGATTCTTCTTTTCTGAAGAGGCTTTATGTATTGTTTGTTTGTCATATCGATCTTTTTTCGTTTACTTGCTTGCTTTTTCAAGGCTGTTTATTTCGTGGAGTGCATGGCATGTCAAGTTTGTTTTCTTTACTATTTGCTGCTTATTAGGAAATAGGGACGCGTACGTCAACAACGTCAGTTTTACGGTGGTTTGAAGAATTTCATATTGTATTTCTGTCGGGTCATACAATCCCGATTCTCCCAAAGAAGATAAGAAAAACATCTTGGATTCTTCTCTCTCTCTCTCTCTCTCTCTCCTCTCTCTCTTTTCTCTCTCTGTTTCTGTGTTTCTGTCTGTATGTCTCTCTCTCTCTCTCTCTCCTCTCTCTCTCTCTCTCTCTCTCTCTGTTTCTGTCTGTCTGTATGTCCTCTCTCTCTCTCTCTCTCTCTCTCCTCCTCTCTCTCTCTGTTCTGTTTTCTGTCTGTATGTCTCTCTCCTCTCCTCTCTCTCTCTCTCTCTCTCTTTCTGTCTTCTATGTCTCTCTCTCTCTCTCTCTCTCTCTCTCTCCTCTCCCTCTCTCTCTCTCTCTCCCTCTCCCTCCTCCGCCATATAAGAATTCAAATGATCAAGTTGTATATTTTTCCTTGTATTCTTACATAAATTATTGCTAACGATGTATTACCTGACAGCTGGTCTGAATCTATTGTTCACCTACTTTCAAGATAGACGATACTAATAATCCAAACAATTATAGAGGAATTTCTTTGAGCTATGTTTGGTATAGTGATGAATAATAGATTGCAAAAATGGATGGAAGAACACATTATAACAGGTGATGATGAAGCTGGATTTAAGGAAGGATACTCAACAGTCAGCCACATGTTATCCTTACTAGCCCTCACTCAGAAACAGTTTTAGTACAATCGTAAATTTTATGTTGCATTTATTGATTTCGAAAAAGCATTTAACACGATCAGTTGAAATCTTTTCTGGCCAGTTCTTTTGAAAAATAGTATAAAAGGTAAATTATACAAACGCATAAAGGGCATAGACAATGATAGCTACAGTTCGGTGTGTTCTAAAACAACAGATTACATTGCCTGCACATCAGGTTTAAGACAAGCGGATGCATGTAGCCCTGTTCTGTTCTTTCTGTTCATTTACAAATTAGCGGTAGAAGTAATCAACAAAGAAAGACATTGTGCTCAATTTTCGTTAGATGCATTTGAATTATGTATTCTATTGTCGGCTGACGAAGCAGATGTCGTTTTTATGGTGGAAACAGACTCACTTGAATAGCTTAGAGCGTGCTGCAACATCTCACCAGCTTAAAGTTAGTATGATTAAAAGCGATATTACAGTTTCGGACGGGTGGCTATTTGAGCGTGACAGATAGATGGTTATATAATGGTGTTACATTGCCCGTAGTTAATGTGTATAAAAACGTAGGAATATTTTTCTCAACGTGCTTGAGATTTACTTCTGCATGCAAAGACCTTGCAAACAGAGCCAAAAATGTTTTGATTTGTCTTGTAAAGAGGTTGCTTATGTTGAATAGCAGTTCTTTAATCTGCTAATGAAATTATTCGATTCTCAGACACAGCCAATTTTGCAGTATGGCTCTGATAATGGGATCTAGACAATGCTGTTATCCATTGTGAATCGGTTTCTTTGCTTCGAAGAAATTTTGAAGAGTAGACAGGCAAACAGCGAATGACCTTGTTTATGGTGAAGCAAATAGATATCCAAGACATATAAGTTCAGCTGACAAATGTATTCACTGTTGGCTTCAGTTGATCCAAATGGAGAATTACAGGATTCTGCGCAAAGCGTATGATGTGTTGTATGACCAGGATTCAAGAGGGAAGAAAAACTAGGTAACTGATATTCGCTTATGTTTGTGCAAATGTGGATTTGGTTTTGTTTGGCGAGTCAAAGTGTCGGAAGTATTCAGGATTTTATTTGTTTCTTTGTTTCCGACAAAAGCTTACTGACTGCCGGCGGCATACCTTGTCTAATCATATCCAGACTAGTGATAAGTTCAGCTTGTAGAGAACTTTTTGCAGTGATCACAGCTGAAAACCTTATTTACATTCAGATATTGACTAGCATCTGAAATAATTATATTACCACTAGATTTAGACTGGGAATTTCTAAGTTGGCATTACATCGTTATCAGTACAAAATATCTATGTCTAATGACCCATTTGTCTGTTAAGTACTGAAAGCCAAGAAAATGAATTACATTTTGTTCTTTATTGTCATGCACTCAGACATATCCGTGAAACGTTAGTTAAACCCACATATTATAGATATCCTTCACTGTTTATACTGAGTCTGCTAATGTCATGGACCATACCTGAAGACATACGTAATCTTTCTTTGTTTTTGTATAAAGGATACAAGCTAAGAGTTCGTGTGTCTTTGATTTTGTATAAAGAATTTAGACTCATAGGCATTGTGACTGATTGAAACATATATGAGTACATTTTCTTTTATCGTTAGTTTTATTTGAATCTGCTACATATCTCCATTCAGTTAAATGTTCACAAACCCCTTCTTGACGGGCTCTTACCTTGAGCGCCGTTAGGATTCGAACTCGTTCTGCCTGCAGTTGCATGCCCAGTGCTGTATTATAGTGGATCAGGTTGACAGTAAATCCCACTACTTTTGTGAAAAGCCCCCAAGGAAATGGCATCCTCTGTGACTTTCGCATTGCATCAGCTCAACAGTTCGAACAGAGGGACGGGATTTTAATAACAGTGTGAATGTTATGGTGAGTTAGTAATTGCAGTGCGTGCGTGCGTGCGTGCGTGCGCGCGCGCGTGTGTGTGTGTGTGTGTGTGTGTTTGCGCGCGCGCGCGTGTGTGGGTGTATGTGTATGAGGAAGTGAATAGCAGGTAGAACAACTGAACGTACAAATTCATGTTTGTATCACTGTTAATAGTTTGACCCCAGGGCGAAAGTCCACTTCACTGCCCTTAATGATGACCACCTTAGAACAACCAACTCCTAGCCAGGAATTTGACCATCGGCACACCTGTTGCATGGGAGAGTCTGCAGGCCAATCATTGCGACAGAGGGACATAATGGAAGATGAAAGGAATCTTGGTGAGAAAAAATCCTTCATTTTGTGTGGAATCTACCATTACAGATAAGCAGGACAGCTCCTGATCGAGATGTGTGGCAGTACACGATTTACCAGGCTACTTTGTTCTTTGAAGCCTGTGTTAGGTCAGACCAGAGAGCAGAGGATCTGGCAATTCTCCAGCACCTACCTTTGACCAAACCTTCACATGCAGCCACTGAAGGAGGTCATGCCAATCCCACACCAGCTTTTTTTTTCTTCTGGATAGCCTCGAGAGTGCTTCCAAAAACATTAACATCACCCGTTTTGAATCGTCTGGTGCAAAGAACTGCCGTTGGGCTAAAAATAGCTTCAGGAACAGCACAATCTAGATCGATCTTTTTTTTTTTTTTTTTTTCAATTAACGATTGTGCATTAGGGTGTTGAAGATAGGAAAACTGATTTTTGTTATTAGTTAATCAGTTAATGGAAAACTGTATCAAATTCCCAGTTCGGCATCACACAGGGGACATTAAAGAATAATCAGTCGGCTTAATGTTAGCATGGAGGTGTCGACTGACACTGGAACCTAATTAATGGGCAGGAAATCGCAATCGTTAAATCTCTGCGGAAACAGACGGCTGCTTTTATCAGGCGGAGCTGTCTCAGTTAGCTCTGTGATCTGCTGATCTTTACTACATCCTGCGCACTGGTCAGCATTCTGCGTGCTCTGCAATGATGAAGTAGGGGACTGTGTTAAGCGACCGTTGGGAACTTAAGTGCCGTCACTGGCAGAACAAAGACGCCAGCCTTCTGCTCCAGTTTCGATATGTCTTCTTTGTTTATTCAGCCGTGAACAAAGAGAACAGACAATACGTTTCAACTTTGTAATAAAAGGCTAACGATGAATAGTTTGATCCGAAGAAGTGAACGCCTACTTTTGTATTTCATAGGTTATGGCATGCTTTAGACCTGGTTACATTTTCAGTTTAAAATAGGTGGAGCAGGCAGGGAACGTTGGTGATCTTAATATTTTCGTTTTTTAGCATGAAGTACTCAGGTCATGAGTGAAAGACTGGGTGATTAATATTCGACTGAATGATACGGGAAACGAACGATTAGTGCTGGTGCTACTCTACCCAGGTAGGCATCTCGATCAGTGAACGAATGCGCGGACTGTAAAGCGTATAGAGTTGGGCCTTTTATCTAGGCCAGGCACTACGTAAGTATTTTCAGAAATAACAGCAACAACAACGACGACAATAAAATAATAATAATAGTAATAATAATAATAATAACAACAATAATAATAATAATGATAGCAGTAATAATAATAATGATAATAACAATGATAAGAAGAAGAATAGTATAATGATGATGCTGATAATGATGATGATAATCATAATAATATTGATGATTATAATAATGATGATGACGAAGATGATGATGATGATAATAATAATGATAATGATAATAACTACAATCATGATAACAATAATAATAACAACAATAATGATGATAATAATGACAATTGTTAATATAACCATTATCATTATCTTTATCTTTTTCTTCTTCTCTTTTCTTCTTCTTCTTCTTCTTCTTCTTCTTCTTCTTCTTCTTCTCCTTCTTCTTCTTCTTCTTCTTCGTCGTCGTCGTCGTCGTCGTCATCGTCGTCTTCGTCGTCGTCATCGTCTTCTATCATCGTTTATTATTATAGTAATCATTATCATCATCATTATTAACGTCATCATCATCATCATATAATGATGGCAGTTTACTGCTTTTTTTTAATATTTTTTTTAAGCATTTCTTTATTGAACAGACGTGTACATAAACAAATTATTGATCTGAATCAACAACAAGCAATAGCTTATGATGTTTATTACAGTTTACTGTTGCATTATATATCTAGATAATATATTCTATATTTACTTATTAATCTGTTGAGCACAGAAACCAATCCCAACTTGTCAACATCGACACCTGCTTTGGCTGTCTGTAGACTAATTTTTGAAGGAAATGATTCTGTTGTTCTTCTCATGAAGGCTATGATGGAAACCTGAACCTCTTTAAAAGCAGGAAGTCCGGATCACGAACTCTGTGAACAATGTGATGTTCGGTGTACTTCATTTACCGTGCCTAAGTTGGCGTGCTGGATTTTTGACATTTGTTCTCTCCAGTGTGCAATGTCGGAAGCGTGTTCCCAAGACGATGATGAAATTAGTTTGTTGGGGAATGAACGCTGGTGTCGAAAGAGAAATGTTTCCTTTTCTTTCTACCATCTCCTTGTTCCTATGATACTTCACGAAACAACAAAGGTTTGTTTAGTACCACAGAAAACTGTTATGTCTGTTCTTGATCTCTTTTAGATGTCTGCGTAGAACTCAGGCCATGAGAAGAATTAATTATGTACAAAAACAAAAGTTATACTGAATTTCAAACATCCTTTTTGTCCTTGGCATTAATGACATTTTTGCTGACGTCATCTTAATAGAGAAATGTGTATTGACGTCAAGTTAACGACTGGTTTCATGTTTATGAAGTTTTGCTTTGTTTATCACTGATTGTAGACAACTCGTCTTGGCTAATTACTCATTCACTGATTCAGTCGTTCAGTAATCTATATTCTTTCTTTCTTTCTTTCTTTCTTTTTCATCTCCTATGTTTTGTAGACTGTCACATATTCTTATGAGGAGACAAATGTTGGATCGATCTTTCAGGCATGGCAGTCAGACAGGGATCATTAAAGGATAATCCCTCTGCTGTTTTCAGCATCCAGGTGACAGCTGAAACTAGAACCTTATTAATGGCCAAGAAATCGCTATCGTTAAATCTCAGTAGAGGAAGAGACAATACGGGTGCTATAATCACAGTAGGCTGATTAGACTGGGCTGTGTGATCTGCTGACGTTTACCATAGCCTTTGACGCATCAGCATCATGTGTGCCTCACCGTTGACGAAGCAGGGAGCGAGGCCCTGTACTGTGGGATGGTGCCCGTGGTGAATGAAGAGTACTGTCACTGATGAAAGAAAGACCCTGCCCGTTGGCTCCAGTCTTGTTCTCTCTTCTTCACTGCCTTCAGAGTTATGAATAGTATATCAATATATGCCTTCGAGGGGTAGTGTTGAGTAGTACAGTACTTAATTACATTTCAGATTCTCTGTAGTTTATTCATTTATAGTTTGGTTTGAAATTATGATAATTGAATTAACAGCCAAAAGTCGATAGTTCATAAGTTGTTGATGTGATGCCATCAAAACAGTGTCTATCTTTGATACATTACAGTTTGATCTGTTTTGCTTTTACTCAGTGAGACATTCTGGGCATTCATTCACACAAGTCATTCATTTAGTTTCTTTTTGTTTTTCTTCGGCTTTATATTTTGTGGGAATGGACGGAATATTGGACCAAGCTTCTTTCTACACCATTAAAGAATTATATCTCTGAATGCTACTTTTAGCACGGCGGTGACAACTGAAACCACTACCAGCTTTATAGCCAGGAAATGACAGTCATGATATAGCTGTATGGCAGGACCAATGCTTTTATCGCACCATGCTTATTTTATCTCACTCTGTGATCTGCTGAAATTTACCGCGTCTGAAGCACCACGTCAGCATTATGTGTGTCCCAGATGATGAAGAATGGAACTATCTGATGGGGAGGTCGAGAAATAAAGCAGCGTTCTTGACAGAACAAAGATCCTCAGGAATATCGGAACGGCATCGACGGACGGAGTCGTGCTGGGGTGATGACTTTTCTCTCACTCTAGCTCTGCAACTAAGGAATTGTTATCGTCAGTGTGGAGCTTGACAGATGGTGTTGGATCAGAACAGGCATGGCTGGACACCACCAAAGTGACTAAACAGCAGTTCAGTCTCCTTTTGGAGGGCTGGTCCTGACGACATGGTATTGACAGCTCCCTGCAGACTGCCTCTGTTGGCTTACTTCTAAGATTTCCCTGTTTGTGACTGTGTATTGCGTAGCCAGAATGAAAAGCATGGATATAACACCAAACTGGCCTTTGTAGATTAAACATGAAATTAGAAGATTCAGTTTCTTCAAAAACACTTTCAAGCAAAAGTTATTCAGTAACTAACAGATCGAAATTTCACCATCCAAATTTTGTTTTATTAACGTGGATAATGGGAAAAAATCCCACGCTGTGGAAATGCCCATCCATATTTTGAGGCTGTAGTTGGATTGTGGCAAAGGAAATGCGCTGTATTCTTTTAATCACAAGGCTATGTATTATACACCAGCTTTATTCAGAAAGGCAAAGTGTGATAATGATATTTGTGTCGCCCTACTTTGTGTTTCTACATTGGTTCTATAGAAGGCTGACACAATGCTGCTTTGTATGCATTTCAGGTGTCTTCTTTCAAGCTGATGAGGCGGTGACTTAGTTGGGGAACTGAAAGCGGTAGCACTGAGATAACAAGGATCGTTTAGTCTCTTCCTCTTCTCTTCATAATTCCTCCATCCTTTAGCCAATTTTCTGTGGAACTCTTTGAGATCAAGAGAACGTGAGGTAGTTCAGTTACACACCGAATTAGCTTGTCCGCGCTTGTGCATCTCATTAATAAGTCTGTCTTACTTTCAAGTTAGGGAAAGATTAAACCTGTTTGTTGTTTAGGAAGAATAATTAAACGTACATCATTCTAATGTTTTGATTTTTTCCCCCCCAGAAAATGTATAGACGCTGATGCAAGTTTTGGGTTATTTATTAATTGAAATTGTCTGTCTTATATATATATATATTTCGTTTGAGTGGAACAACATCAGATCTGCCTTTTCTGGTGGTCAACCACAGAAGGAGCATTAAAGAGAAGCTGTTCTTCTACCTGTTTTGTTGTTGTTGTTGTTTTGTTTTGTGTTACCGTGGAGACAGACGTTTGACACTAGAACCTTATCAACGGCCTGGAAAGTGCTGACATTAAATCTCTGTAGAGAGGGACGGCTGCTTTCACCAAGTGTGCCTGTGCTGGCTGTGTGATCTGCTGACGTTTTACTACATCCGGTGCATACGTCACCATCCTGTACACCCAGGGCTCAGGAAAGAGCGCCATTATTGAAGGAATTAAACCGCCGGTTTTGGCAGCACTAGGATCTTCCCTGCCCACTCTTCTCCTCTGCTTCAGTCTTGGATCGGCTGTGCTCGAAGCATGGTGTGTAAACATCAGGTGAGAGTAAGAGAAGTTGGAACTTTTCACATCACTAAACTCAACTGTGTTCTGAGAGTATCACTGTAAATATCAGAGATCGACGTGAAGAGCCGGGGCAGTCTGATCTTTTCGTGCCTCTACTCAGCTGTGCTCAGGCAACATGCATCAGACATCAACAGTAGGAGTAACAGTGGGCGGAACCAGTCGTATGCAGAAGAGTTTTGCTTGCAGTTCATGTCTGTCTATTAGTCTTCTTACTCCCCATCAAATGTCTGATGATGAATCTGGCTGGTCCCCCCCCCCTCTCTCTCTCGCTCTCTCTCTCTCTCTCTCTCTCTCTCTCTCCACACACAAACACATTCTCTCCATATTACTCCCTCCCTCTCTCTCCCTCTCACCCCATCCCCCCTCACACGCACGAATACACACTGATAACACACACACACACACACACACACACACACACACACACACACACACACACACCACACACACACACACACTCAACTCCCAGCTTACCAACCATGCACAGCAACTGGAAGCAGCAAACAGCTAGGATCCATTCTCATACACGCACGTATTCAATCATGCACGTATGAATGCACGATGACACGCAGACACACACTCTCAGACAGACACACAGAAACAAACTCGCGCACGTGCAAGCGCATGCGCACACGTTCTCTCTCTCTCTCTCAATCACACAC
>CM065714.1:80112647-80155147 GCA_033310375.1 Conus canariensis
TGTGTGTGTGTGTGTGTGTGTGTGTGTGTGTGTGTGTGTGTGTGTGTGTGTGAATGTGTGTGCATGCGTGCGTGCGTGCGTGCGTGTATGTGTGTGGGGAGGGGGGGGGGGGAAGGGGGAGGTGGGTGTATGTTTGTACGCGCGTACACGCGCTCGCGCAATTTCAGTCGTTGTCTTCCAGTGCTTTTATTTCTTTGTTTCTGTCTCTCGCCCTTTCAGATAAATTATTTCTGGCAGAGGACATTAATTTAATCCTCAGTTTGATTCCTGTGATGTGTTTTTACTTCTCCCGTTCGTTCCTTTTTTCTTTCTTTCTTTCTTTCTATGACTTTTTTCTGTTCCGTCCATTTCTGTCTTCTGTCTGTATGTGCCTCCCTTTTATTCTTTCTATCTCATTATTTTTCTTTCTGTTTTCTTTTTCTTTCTTTCTTTCTTTCTTTCCTTCTTCTTTCCTTCCTCCCTTCCTTCCTTTCTTTCTTTCTTTCTTTTCTTTTCTTCTTTCTGTTTCTTTCTTTCTTTTTTTTCTGTCATTCTTTCTTTCTTTCTTTCTTCTTGTTTCACTTCTTGTTCTTGTTCTTTTCTCCTCCTCTCCTCCTCCTCCTTCTTCTTCTTCTTCTTCTTCTACGTCTCCATCTCCCCCTCCTTGCACCTCTTCCTCTTCCTACTTCTTCTTGCTGCCCATCCTTGTTCCTGTCTAGCTTTCTGGTGTCTATTTTGCTTTCCCCCTTTTTCTTTCTTCCATTCTTTTCGTTTCTTTTCTTTCTTTCTTTTCTTCTTTCTTCGTCTTTCTTTTTTTCCAATGGATATATGGAAGGGAATGTCTGTATAGGACTTCACTTTCATCAGCGCCTGCGCTGGCCGGTCGATCACATCTTTCTTTTTCTTTTTATTTCTTCCTTTCTTCCTTCCTTTCTTTATTCCGTTTTTCTTTCTGTTCCTGTATTTTTTTCGTTCGTTTCTGTCCTTCCACACTTCTTTTTTTTATCTAGCATACGTTTCTTCTGTCTTTCTCTTTTTCATTTGTATTTGTCTGTCTTTGTATGCGCTTCAACATTGTCTGAATTTTGCAGCTAGAAACTGGAAAATGTACTACAGGGAGAAATGGGTCATAATAGCAGTTCAGTCGAAAGTTGAGAGCAGCCTTTTGCTGAAAAGCAAACAAACATGTCTGCCCAGAATCAACATATATTTCTACAGCTGCTTGACATGCGCGTATGACCAAATGATTGCGAATAAAGTCCTCTTTTTTCGCATAAGGCGTGGCTGGGCTACTATGGTGAGGCTTTGATGTTATGGGAGGTTAGAGCAACACATATCACTGAACCTCGCTGAGCAGTACATGCCTTACATCACATGAATGGTAAAGTCAGGAACAGAGCAATCACTTGACGTCCTGCTCAACATAGTCAAGCAGGGAAATCTGATGCGGTGCATGCACTGTGCAAAAACAACCGGTCTGACAAAAACCATCCAGCCAGACAGTGCTGGCAGTGCCAAGAAGAGTCAGACGGAGGAAGAACCGCCAGAGAGGAGGAGAACGTAATGTCAAGAAATCAACCGTTAAGCCTTGATCAAATCATCCCTACCCAATCTAACAAGACTGACAAAGTAAAGCAAAGCAGGCGGTCTCAATTTTTTTTTCAGCTTTCCAGCAATGGTTGCACATCTTGTCTTTCCCTGCGCACAGGAGGGACACTTTGTGTTTGAAAGTGATGCTTTTGGTCCTGCCTGTTTGGTGTGCTTGTGTTTGTCCACAAAAAAAAGAGAAACAGAGAAAGAAGTGATCTCCATCAGATGTGACAGAATTGAATTCATTTCCATTGAATCTGAGAGACGTGAGTGCATTTCCATTGAATCTGAGAGACGTGATGCATTTCCATTGAATCAGACAGACAGGAATGAATTTCCTTCAGATCTGACAGACTTAAATACATTTCCATCAGAGATGTCAGACATGAATTCTTTTCCATTAAAGTTTACAGACTTGAATGTGTTTCCATTACGTTTGACAGACTTGGTTAGACCTCCATAAAATTTTACAGACTTAGCCGCGACGGGTCTGCATCAAATCTTACACTTAGGTGGATCTTCATCAAATCTGAGAGGCTTGGATATGTTTCCGTCAAATATGGTAGATTTGGGTGTGTTTCCATCAGCTTTGACCGACTTGGGTGGATTTTTATTATATTTTACAGACTTGTGCGAATCTATCCTCAATTTGTGCAGACTTGTGTGGGTCTCCATCATAATTGACATATGTGTGGATCTTTATCAAATTTGACAGACTTGCGTGCATCTCTTTCAAATTTAACAGGTTTAGGTATATATGTATCAAATTTGATACATTTGGCTGAATCTCTAGAATCAACGGCTACGAAGAATACGTCTCCTGGTGAACAGGTATCAAAATGCATCAGGAAAATCCGTTCCCAAACAAGTCAAAGGAGAGTCGGAGAGGGGACGCAATTTTTATTTGTGCAGTAAGGTGCTTAAGCGCTCACGGTTACGTATTTTTATCGGATGTTGATGTTGTTTTTTTTTTGTAATAAGACTCTGGAAAAGGAAACAATATATGACTGTCTGATAATAACGACAATAATTTCTGTGCTGATACTATCTTTTTTTGTTTTGTCTGTTTGTCATGTCAAGGCTGTTTTGTTTTTTCCTTTGTTTTTTTTTTTGTTCGTCGTGCATGATATGTCAAGATTTCTTTATCCCGTGCTTACTTATTAGGAAACAGGGACGTGTACGTCAACAAGCTCCGGTTTACGGTGGTTTGAAGAATTTGATATTGTTTTCATGATACAGTTCTGATTCTCCTAGAGGAGATACACAAATCACTCTGGACTCTTTGACCTTCTTCTCTCTCTCTCATTTTTTTTTTATCTGTCTGTCTCTCCTCCATCTTCCGCACCGCTCTCACTCCCTACCTTGTGTGTGTGTGTTTATGCGTGTGCCCATTTGAACGTTTATAACGTGTCTCTGTACGAGCGTGCGAGTGCAGGTGTGGTTGTGTGTGTGTGTGTGTGTGTGTGTGTGCGTGCGTGCGTGCGTGCGTGCGTGCGTGCGTGCGTGCGTGCGTGCGTGGTGCGTGCGTGTGGTGTGCGTGCGTGCGTGCGTGGTGTGTGTGTGTGTGTGTGTGTGTGTGTGTGTGTGTGTGTGTTGTTGTTTTGTTTTACGTCTTTCCACATTACGTGATATTAGACGGAAAAAAAAACTCGGGGCCGGGAAAAAGGCTAACACAACGAGTCAAAAGAATTAACTTATCTACAGCTGTCACACAAAAATGGAAAGTTCACTTAACCAAAGATGACCCCCCCCCCCCCCCCTCGAAAAAACAAACAAACAAACAAACAAACAAAAACACACACACACACACACACACACACACACACACACACACACACACACACACACACACCAAAACAAAACAAAACAAAAAAAACCCCTCTTCTTTTCTCAATACTGACTATTATCTATTATAAGTATTTGCCAATTGGACTTTTAGCTAAGTGCAAAAAGAAAAGATATGTTTCACTTGCTGACAGGAAAACATTTTGAATAGGCTGTACAGACGTATTTGGAATGAATTTTTTCATTAACGTACACAGAAGAATGTGACCAGTTGATATGCTATGACCACATATACAATGAATATTTTTGACATACTTTGTTTTAAAACAGTCCAGTTTCCATCTACAGATCAAGGAACTTATCTGTCGTCTACGATAAATGTTTTGATCGTACTTACTTAACTTTTCATGAATATTTTTCATTTCATCGTGTAAACCAAGACACCCACTTTCTCTTTCTATCAAATGAAAATTAGAAAATTGTACTTTTTCTGCTAAAGTATAGCACTCTTGCGCTGACATAGAGAAGTTAAAAAAATGCGAATCTGATGATCGGTTTGCTCCTCTCTTTGCTAGAACATCAACCTTTTCATTATAATATAACCCACAGTGGGAGGGCACCCAAAGAAATGTTATTTCAGTGTCTCTGACTGAGAGGAAATGTACTAAATTATTTATTTCAATGATCATCTCAGGTCGAACTTTTAATTTAAAATTCTTCACTGCAGTAAGAACTGACTTGGAATCTACACATAAAACAACTTTAAATAAATTTTGAGGGTAATCAACAATAAACTTTAAAGCCATAATTATAGCAGTTAACTCAGCAGTGAATATAGATGTGTTTTTTCCGAGATAATAGGAATTTTCTTTGTTGAGGCCTGGGATCATGTATGCTGCACCCGCATGTTCATTGATTAATGATCCATCAGTGTATATCTTTAAATGGTTGGAATAGTGATCATGCAAATGCATTTTGATATTGGATAATAACAAATTAGTATTTGCAGTCTTTGTTACATCTGCATGCTCAATATCAAAATGTGCCCGTATTAGTTTCCAGGGAGGGATAGGAGATACAACAGATCTTTTTGCAATAGATGTTAGTTTGATATCTGAGGATTCTAAAATCGAGGAAGCATATGTTCTTAGAGTCGTTTGAGATGATATATTTTTAGCCCTTTTGGGAAAATCAGAGTCCAATTTAGTATTATATCAGGGCCTATATTGTTGTCTATAGTAGAACTTCTTATAACAAATTTGGTGCATGCAAGATTCATATACTCTTCCAGTGGTAATATCCCAGCAGCACTGTATGCTTTTGTACAAGATGCATGGACTGGTAGTCCCATGGCTATCTTATATGCTTTGGAATCAATACTTTGAAGTTTTTTCAGTAAGTATTTGGGTGCACTGAAAAACACCTCATGTGCATACGTTAATTTTGATCTAACCAGTGCAGTAGAAAGGTGCAAAAGAGTAACTGTGTCCTGAGCCCAAGCATGCTTGCTTATAATCTTTAATAGATTTAAAGTTTTTCGAGCTTTTGTTAGAATACGCTCTATATGATACTTCCATGACAACTTTGATGTTAAATTTACTCCAAGAAATTTCACTATTTTTGTATATTTGATGGGTATGCCGTTGACTTGAAATAATAAATAATAATAATAAATAATGAATATTTATATAGCGCCTATTCTCGGCTAGAGACCAAGCTCTAAGCGCTTTACAATCAACACTCGCTTACACAACGGGTGCCTACCTGGGTAGTGCCGACTGAAGAGCTGCCAGCTGGCGCTTCATTCAGTCGTTTCCCGTGTCATCCAGTCAATATCGTTCAATATCGTTCACTCAGTTTCTTTACTTCCTTCATTCTTTCCATTTCTTACGCAGGGTGCATGCTGTGTGTAACGTGTCATCCATACCAACGGCCAAACTGGCCTACTCTAAAATAAAGGCATATTAACTGGATCAGATCCAGTATTAAATAACATCATGTGTGTTTTTTCAGTTGATATTTGCAAACCATTTTCAGTCATGTAAGCAGAAAAGGTATTTAATTCTTTTTGATATAACCTTTTAATATAGTTTTGTGATCTGACATATGTACATTTTTTAAATGTCACTTTCATCCATATGCATATATCATCTGCATATTGGGCTAGCTCTATATTTTTAGTAATTTTTGTGGGTAAATAGTACATCAGAATACTAAAAAGTAAAGGTGCAATAACAGACCCCTGAGGAATGCCCATGTGTAATTTTCTTCTTGTAGAATAGGAGTTCCCTACCTTTGTTCTAATATATCTATTTTCTAAGAAGTCTTTAAGAAAATTATAAATGTTTCCTGATAATCCAATCTCTTTAAGTTTATAAAACAAACGAGAGTGCCATACTTGATCATAAGCTTTAGTGATATCAAAAAAGGTCGCTAATAAACATTTTCTCCTGGAAAACTGATGTTTAATTTGAGTGGTAAGTTTGACCAAGTGTTCAATAGCACTTCTACCCTTTCGAAAACCGGCTTGGTTTGTCGGGATAACTTTGTTCTTTTCACAAAAGTAGTTTTGTCTACTTAAAACAATTGTTTCATAAAGTTTACATACATGAGAAGTTAATGAAATAGGTCTGTAACTATCTACATTTTCTTTCAGTTTACCTTCCTTGTGAATCGGTACTATTATTGATTCTTTCCATATTTGTGGCAAATGACCTGAGTTCCAGCATTTTTTAAATATACTAAGTAAAATGCTTATCCATTTGTCTGGAAAATGTTTAATCATTTCATTAGAAATGGCGTCAATCCCAACAGCTGTTTTTTTTTTTTGTTTGGGAGAGAATCTATGGCATCTTTCACCTCTTGTAATGTAATTGGGGCGTTGATGCCGCTTGTGTCATTATCAGATATATGATTAAAGACATGGGTAAATCCTTTATCCTCTCTGAATTTTCTTTGGTTTTCAGACAACCCATCTAACCTGCTTACTTTAGCAAACTGGTCGACAAATGCTTCTGCTTTCTCTGTGGATGATGGTAACTTGTTATTATCAAGAATAATAGGATATTCTGGGTGTTTGATTCCATTCTTTATCGTTTTTATCTCTTTCCATACCATTCTACTATCTTTATGATCGAATGTGTTTCTTTTGCAAAAATTATCCCAATAATCTTTTTTGGCTTGTTCCATAACTCTATTACTATGTATATTTGAGTGTTTCATTTCCTTAAATTTTTCATCCACCATTTTCTTATCTTGACTTTTCTTCGTGTGCACGTATTCCTTGAATAACCGTTTTTTTTTCTTCTCATTTACTGCCTTATCGCAATCTTCAGTCCACCAAACATTACCAAGATGTTTACCCCCTTTAGATCCAGATTCTTCAGTTTAGGAATACATAGACCAGACACTTTCAGAACAGAAGTGCAAAACGTGTCATACATTGTATCAATATCATCATCTGGGGACAAGCTTATGTCTAGATCTTTAAGCGTATTGTAAAATTGAGACCATCTGGCATTTTTATAATCAAATCTTGGGATTGTATCATCAGGTTTTGTGTCTTCAAAATTAGGGGACTGATTAATTGTAATGATGATTGGTATGTGATCACTCCCAAGAGTTTCACTATAAGTTTTCCATGCACATGACAAAGCCATTTTAGGTGAAACCAAAGTTAATTCAATAGCAGTAGGTCTATGTGTAGATACATCAGGAACTCTGGTATAAGAACCATCATTGAGTAAACATAAAGTTGAGTCTACAACATTTTCCACAAACCTATTACTACTGACCTGTGTGCACTCTTTTTCCCAGAAAGGAGAATGAGCATTAAAATCCCCTCCTACTAACCATTTATCATTATCATTCTTGATATTTTTCATCCATTCAGTATTACCTTCATCTGGACCCTTAGGTAAATATACAGAAGCACAGTTTACTTTTAACGAGTCCGAAAACTTGACAGTTACAGCACATGAAAAAATCCCATGCAATCCACCAGGCACAGGTGATTGTTTGTCACAATACTGTAGTCCAGTGTGGATATAGATAGCACAATTTACTCTGTCACCATTTTTATCTGTATCTACTACTGGTGGATAGTAGTACTGTTCCAATCTTGGTAGTTTGTTTTTACAGATATTAACAGACTGGAATAAGAGAACGTGGCAATCAGATGACACTAAAAATTGACGTAAGCAGTCAATATTAGAATAGAGAGAGCGGCAGTTCCATTGCAGTATTTTTATATTGTTAAATTTCATATTTGAATAAATATATAACTGAACAAATAAAAATGTGTTGTTTTAACACAGTTGGAGCTTAGCTACACACAGACGTAGGCTGGTATGCTACATTCGTTCCGAACAAAGCAATAAAAGGTGTCACCAGTTGTATAAGACACTGAACCTATTGGACCAGGCAGAGCCGTAGAAGGAATCCTCGGGGAAGGGAGTGGGGCGCAGGTACCGGGGACGTCGCGCTGTCTTCCGGGGCCGCTCCCAGAAGATGTTCCTCAGATGCCGGCCAATATTCCCCGCTAGGATGCTAGCTCCTCTAGCAGTGGGATGTAGCCCATCACGGAGGTTGAAGCGGGCGACTTGTTGGTTGGAGTGAGTGATGAAGGTGATGTTTTTGTCATCATTCAGCTCTGACACCAAAAGTGCGTTGTACAAGTCCCCTTTGATATTGAGTTCGGGGTCTGATGTAGGAGCCATCTTACTGATTATGATGGCCAGATCAGGGTTTTCTTCTTTGATACTCCTCACGCACTTTGCCATTCTTCCGGAACATGTTGCTGCTGATTCTGTTTCTAGGTCCTTCGATCCAACATGTATGAGTAAAGCAGCAGGAGGTGTCTTGACAGATGCACTTGCTTTGGCCACTGCTGGTTTGATGTCCTTTATTGTTCTTGCATAACTCTGATGCACCTTACATACGTAGGACTTCCCTAGTCTGTTTGTGTTGACTTTATTTATGACAGGGTCATTCACATATAAAATGTTAGGAAGGCCTTTTAAAGTTGGATCTGGTTTGTCTCTGGACTTGGTCTTTAAGTCATTGACATTTTGTTTGTCTCTGGACTCCGCCTTAAAGTTATTGTCGTCATTGTTCTTGCACTGCTCCTTTGACTTCAGCTTATGACGCAAAGAAGCTTTGACGTCACTTTTGTTCGCGTTATCATTTTCTTCTATTCTTTATTTTTGTCACTTTGCTGCACATTTCTGTTCTGCTTCTTTTCTATTTCATTTGCTTTGGCAGACAGAGCATCCCGTGGAGTTGTTTTCAACTGTGGCGAGACTCCAGCTACTTCTGCATAGGAGAGGTAGGGGAAAGGCTCTGTCTGTGTTGCCATGCTAGCTGAGTCCTTTCTACCAATTTTTGCAAGCAGAGATCTTATTTGCTCTTCCAGACAAGCTACTCTATCACACAGAGATGATCGTGCCTTCAATCTTAAAAAAAGTTCTGTGTGGTACTCACGGAGTTGATGTTGTCTGTAGGAGCATCGCTTTTGCCAGGCCTAGACTTCAGCCCATCCTTGACACCGGACAAACTGAACGGCCTCCTCAGCTCAGTAATACGATCTCTCCTTTCTTCGATTCTCTGCTTTGCTAGCACATCGTCAGTGCATCCTTTTTCACACAGTACTGGTATGCAGCTTTTCCGCATCCTGGTGTGGTCTCCTTTTGTTTGCCTCGGACGAAACATGGCAGCATCCACAGCACGAAACTATCGGTTGCTGTCTGCAGGCGCCATCTTGTGTGTCGTGTCGTGTTCGTTCTTTAATTTAACGTCTATCCACCTAACAGTGATCTTAGACAGTATGTAAGTGTTATGTGTGTGTGCATGTGATGTTTTTGGGTGTATGCATGCGAACGGTTGGTGTTGATTTTGGGCGTACGTAGGTATGTATAATGCAATTAGGCCTAGAAAAAAAAAAAAAAAAAAAAGAAAGAAAAAGAAAAGAAAAAAACAACAACAAAAAAACCACATAACTGAATCCAAAACTATAAAAGAAGCACTAAATAAGCAACTAACACCAAGATGGGGAAAATAACATAGACGTTAAAGTAAATGTCCAATTGGGCTCTTAATCAGTCCTTGAACAACTTCAAAAATGTTTGATTCGTTAGAGATGACATCTTCAAAGACTGACATCGACGGTTCGGTGTTCAACAACCAAGCAGGTAAATAGGGTTTCATTCTATCGCACAAAAAAGTAGATGGAACGGAGTGATTTGCTGGCCACAAATACAAGTCACATGTTTACAGAATTTTGTTTTAAAGGCATCAAGCCTCAATCTAAAAATCAAACTTTTTAAAATCCTCTCTTGGTAGAGATTCTTGATACCTGTTTTATTGTCTGATATCTTGTTAAATAATATACCCTTTTTGTTTTTGGTGCCTTTTCCCTTATTTAAAATAGTATTCCAGCTGCGTCTTTTAAAAGACTATAACTCTCATGTAAGGATAAAGGAATGTATATCTTTGTTAAATCAGTTTCAGTGATAGCAGCCTTTTTGGCTAATGTGTCTACCCTTTCATTAGCAGATAATCCACAGTGAGATGGAACCCAACAAAAATCGACATAAGAACCACGTAAATGCAAAAAATGAATTAGGTGGTACACTTCTGATATAAGTTCTGCTCTCACAGTTGTATTCGAAGATTTTAGAGCTTGTAGGACTGATTTTGAATCAACACAAAGTAGTATTTGAAATACAGGAAATCGAAAATCAAGAAGAAAGTTTAATGCCATAATAATGGCAACAAGTTCCGCAGTAAATATGGAAATATTCTTACCAAGGTGGTAACCTTTCTCTATTTTTAAAGATGGAATTATGAATGCTGAACCAGACAAATGATTGTCTAGCACGGAACCATCTGTATAGATTTTAAGGTGATTTACATAGGTTTCATTTATATGTGACTTAACATACGTTGGCAGCAAGGGTCCATCACTTTTTGTTAAACTTGTATAGTCTATGTCATAATTTGCTCTACTAAGTTCCCATTCTGGGATAGTGCTAAAAGACACCCGAGGAGCTACGTTTTGAGGTGCAGTGCCTGCTTTTGTAAATAAGTCAGATGTGTATGAGGCTATCGATTTTAGAGAATCAATTTTTTGTGCCGTTTAGGAAAATTTATTTCTGATTTTAATTCAGTTTCACTGGTATTAAGATTTTGTAGTGTATGACTTCTTAAGATATATTTTGCAGATGCAAGTTTCATATTTTCTTCAAAAGGCAATATTCCGATCTCCATATAAGTTCTTAAAGTTGATGTATGAACCGGGACACCAAGAGCTATCTTGTAAGCTTTACTATCGATACTCTGCAACTTTTTGATTAAAGATTTTGGGGCTGAAAAAAATGTCTCCTGGGCATAGGATAGTTTTGATCGTACAAGCGCAGTAGCTAAATGTGTTAATACTTTACTGTCTTTACCCCAGGATTGTTGACTCACCATTTTCAAGAAATTTAAAGTTTTCTTAGCTTTTGTTAAAATAGTTTGTATGTGATTATTCCAGCTCAATTTAGAAGTTAAATTTACTCCTAAAAATTTTACGACTTTTTTATATTCAAGGCACAATCCATCTATTTGAAATGAAGGCAGAGGATTAGGATCATAACCAGTATTGAACAGAACCATATGCGATTTTTCAGCTGAAAGGGCCAATCCATTTTCAGTCATGTACTTACTAATTTTATCTAGTTCATTTTGATATATCTTTTTAATATAGTTGATTGATCTAACTGGTGTGTGACGTTTTAAAGTAACTTTCATCCATATGCAGATATCATCAGCATATTGTGCTAGTTCAACAGTTTTTGATAATGATTTAGGAAGATCATGGATCAAAATATTAAACAGGATAGGAGCTATTACAGCTCCTTGCGGGATTCCATCTGGATATGTCTTTCATTAGAGTATACATTTCCTACCTTCGTCTGTATTGTTCTATCACTTAAAAAGGTTTTTAAGTAATTGTACATACATCCTGAGAGACCAATTAACTTCAATTTGTTCAGAAGTTTTGAATGCCAGACTTGGTCATATGCCTTTCTAATGTCAAAAAACGTGGCAAGAACATTTTTTCTGCGTGCAAACTGATGTTTAACCTGTGTTGTAATTTTTACAAGATGGTCAACTGTAGATCTACCCTTTCTAAAGCCCGCCTGTTGTATTGGTATTATACCATTTTTTTCACAATGATGTTCAAGTCTTTTTAGAATAATTCTTTCCATAAGTTTTCCCACATGTGAAGTGAGAGCAATTGGCCTGTAGTATTTTTGTCTGATTTTGACTTGCCCTCTTTAGGGATAGGGGTTACAATTGATTTTTTCCACAAAGATGGTTGAAGCCCTTCAGACCAACATTTCTGAAATAATAAGTTCAGAAACATTGTGAAATTAACTGGCAAATGCTTTATCATTTTATTGGAAATCGCATCTGGTCCCACTGACTTTCTTTTCGAACCAATAGAGAAAATTGCATCCTTTACTTCTTGAAATGTAAGGGGAGCGTTTGTATAGTGACTATTATTGGGACTTTTTTCATGCGTTTCCTTATCCTCCATTTTCTCTCTGTATATCTTTTGCTTTTCTGTCAGGCCCTCCCTATTGCTATTTTTTGCAAAAATATTTGCAAATGCTTCAGCCTTTTCAAATTTTCAAGGAAACTCATTATTTTCTAATTTTATGGGATATTCAGGAAGACTGATTCCGTTTTTCATGTCTTTTAATTTTTTCCATGTTTTCTGAAGATCTTTGTGGTCATGTTTTCATTTTCACAGAAATTTGACCAATATTGCTCCTTGACTTTTTCGATTACTCTGTTACTATGATTTTTTGCTCTATTCTTTTCAGCAATTTTGTCAGGATCTTTCTTATCTTTTAAATATATTTTATAGGCCTGCATCTTTTTTTCTCTTGCTTCTTCACAAGTAGCATTCCACCATACATTCCCTGCATATTTGTTTGATGCATCAGAATTGCACCTTGGTATTGAGAGATCAGCTGCATGTAAAACAATATCAACAAAATTCGCGTAGCTTGTGTCAATGTTATCAGACATTATCTCTTCACAATTGTAAGTAGAGAGTATGTTTTCAAATTTATCCCAAACTGCTTTATTATAATTATATTTTGGGATCTTATCTTTGGCGCAGTTTTGAACGGATTGTTTACCCTTAATGGTAATAATTATTGGCAAATGATCACTACCAAGAGGATCTTTGAAGGTAGACCACTCACAGCTTGGAGCTATGGCAGGAGATATAAGTGTTAAATCAATTGCTGTTGCTCGATGGTGTGAAATATCAGGTATTCTTGTTACACTGCCATCATTTAACAGACTCATTGAAGAGTCTACTATATTTCCAACAAAACGATTGTGTGTTACTATTTCGCATTCATTATCCCAAAACGGGGCATGTGAGTTAAAATCACCTGCTATTAACCATTTTTCATGCTGGTCCGGTATAGCACGAAGCCATTCTGTGTTTTCATTGTCAGGACCTTTTGGCAAATAAATGGAAACAACGTTTAATGTAAGTAATTCGTTGAGTTTCAGTTTTGCTGCACATGCATTAATGTTTTTAACATTCTTTGAAAATGGTGGCTCTATTTCAAAATATTCAACCTTTTCTTGAATATATATTGCAGTACTAACCCTCCTTGTTCCGTTGTTAGTTTGGAGTATTGGAGGGTAATAAAAGCTTTGTAATTTTGGAATTTTGTTTTCAGTTGTATTTAAAGACTGTAATATCAACACTTGATACGAATGATCTGAGAGATGTTGAATCAGTTCGTGAATATTTGTTGATATTGATCTGCAGTTCCATTGCAATATTTTCAAATTCGAATGTTTTGTCATGCTCTCTGAAAAATGAAAAAATGTATTATCCTAAATAGAAAAAAAAACCCAAATAAACAGCAACTTTTATAATATTAAAAATAGCAAATAACAAAAATAACAAACTGTGTTAATTAGCCCAACCAATATAATGGTATTCGCAGTAATAACGAATTAATTTATGGTATTGATGTTCTTATGATAATGAGGTTAATTACAAAATGATGAGATCACAAGATGGCACCTTGTTCAAAACAAAACTAACAGTCAAAAAGGTGCTGGAATTTTGCAAAAATTATTCCACCCTCTCTCAGAAAGAAGTCCCCAGAAAATGGATCAATAATCACTCAGCACTGCAAATCTGTTCATCCATGAACTGGGAGCGAACAACAGGTCGTCGTAGTACATGGGGAAGGGTCTGGGTGGGTGGTGCTGGAACCTGGTTGCTTTCCTGGGCTTCCTCCAGAACAGGTCTCTCACGTGGCGCCCGATGTTAGCTGCCATCTTACTGGTTCCGAGGAAGGTGGGATGAAGACCATCCTGAAGATGTCGCGGGCTGGTTGGTAGATTAGAATGCCCCACGAAACTGATGTTGTTGAAATCAGCTAGCTGCTGCGTGACGAGAGCATTGAACAGTTCTGCCTTGATGTTTAGATCTTTGTTTCTGGTAGGGCACACTTTGCTGACCACTACTTTGAGATCAGGATGACTCTTAACAATTGCTTTAATGTTCACAACAAAGTCTCTACAGCATTCTTCAGGGGACTTCTTTTTCAGGTCATTTATTGCTGTGTGGATGACTAGAACGTCATATTTCATGGGTTTTTTAGAATCACTTTCAGCCTTGAACATTCTTGGAAGCTCCTCTGCTACATACGCCTTTTTGGATGTTGCTCTGAAGCAGTACGAATTTCCCAACCTCTTGCTATCGATTTTGTTGGCTATGGAATCGTGTAGAAACAACACCCGTGGCAGATCTGATTTTACGTTCTTCTCGGAAGGTTTTTGTTCTTTGAAATGTTCCCCATGACGTAAGTGATCGGTCTTTGCTTTTGCGTCATCAGTTCTTTTTTCTTCAGTCTTCTTTCTACCTTCGTCGCATTTCTTTCCTTCTTTCTGTGGATTTTGTTTGGCTGCCGTTTTGGATAGGAGGTTAGAAGGTGAGGGCTGTTTAGCGGACGATAACGATGTCCCAGCCTTGGCAGCTTCGGCATAAGACGCGTGTGATAGTCGGTCGGTTTCAGTCTGTTTTCCGCGTTCTGGAACGGTACTTTTTTTCTCTCTTGATTAAAATATCTTTTCATCAGTTCAGTTTGCGCTTGAATTGTGTCTTCAAGCTTAGACACTTTTTCATTTAGTGTTGATACGGTTCGTTCAAGGAATATGATTCTACTTACGGCTTCGTTTTCTTCCTTTTTTTCATCGCTGATTGGCTCTGTTTGCATTGTTTTTTCGGGCCCGTCCAAACGGTCGTTGTCGACTGGAAAAGAACTTTTCCTTGTAGCAGAAGTCCTCGTCCTTCTGGGGCTAGTTGTTGCGTTTTTCTCAATCGAATGTTCTTTAGCCGTCTTACTCATTAGGTTATTGCTTCTGGTTCTAGTCATCTTCTCAGAGATTTTTGCTAAATACTCAGCAGCTTTTAACCTAGTGGTTGACTGTCGCCGCCATCTTGTGTGTGTGTCTGTCGTGTCGTGTGTGTGTGTGTGTGTGTGTGTGTGTGTGTGTGTGTGTGTGTGCCCGCGCACGTGTTACAGATTTAACAGTCGATATTTCATGCCTTCCTCTTCTTTTTTTTTAAGTTAGAGAGATGGTTGTAGATAAATAAATACGTTTCGCAGAAGGACCAAAATTCGGTTATAAAATTCAAAGTCATTCACTCTTTCTTTTTATTCGTTAATCAATCAATTCATTCTTCATTCTTTTGTTGCTTTATCCCTTCATCCAGGTAGGCATCTTTGCCTCTCATCTCTCTGTCTGGTGCCAGTTTATAAGATGAATCAACATACAAGTTCGTACAAGATTAAACTCGACATAGCGTTTATATAACAAGCCGCACAATAGAGAGAAACGGACCGTTGACAACTGATGTCTTCATCAGACAATATATAACAGTGCAGTGTATATCTTTAATTTTACAAGAGATTTGTAGCCAGATCTGGGGCGATGAACAAACAACGAGAAGCAAGGAGAAAGAGGAAACGCAACTCCCCGGCAGTTTCTTGTTGCTGTTTTGTTGAGGAGTGAAGTGGAAATGCAGTAACAAGCACAAGGCGGGCTGGGTTACCGCTTCACCTTATTCAACAGACCGATTCAGTGAACTGCTTCCAGGTTTAAGGTCTTCATTTCCAGTGGTGATATTACAAAAGGGAATATCATTCCAGGAGAATGGGAGGAGGGGACCTGTTTACCACAACATTGGCACTACAACACAAATGAGCAGCGAACATGTCATTTTTATTTATTTTTGTGTATCAGAAGGATTCGAACTCGCTAAGTCTGACATCGAATTCGGATTTCTAACACAGTGGATCAACCGTAACGATAGCCATCTTTGAGCAGCTGACTCAAATGAGCAGCTCAGAATCAAGACGTTAGTGAGCCCCATCGCTCAGAGAATCTGTAGTGGTTTCCATCGACCGTCGCAACAAAGAGTCATTATGGAAGAGGTGTAAGGACTCCTAGCAAAAACCATCTCGTTTCTTGTGGGTTCGACCATTGTACATGGAGAGTATAGGCTCCCGATCTAGATTTACGTGGCGCCATCTAGATTTACGTGACCGCCTTCTCTTCTGTGGACCACTGTAAGGCCAGAGCAGAAGAGGAGGAAAACGCAATCGTTCAACACCACCTTAGACCAGATCTTCACATTAGCCACTCCAGGATGCCATGTTTGTTTTGCGTCAACCTTTTTCTCTTTGTCAGCCCTGAGCGCCATAACAAACATGAACATCACCCCTCTTACATCTTGTGCAGTAAGTCGCTATTATGCTGACCATGGCATAAACAACCTCAGGACCTGCATCCAGATTCGGATGATCGTCGTTTTCTTTTCCAATTTGTAATTGTGTGTATGGGTGTGTAGCATAGAGAATCAGTTCATGTAATCGTTTATTTTTACCATGTATGGAAAAGTGTATGGAAAGCCTGGTTTGGCACCCAGAGAGGGGACATTAAAGAATAATTGTTCGGCTTGTTTTTAGCATGGAAGTAACGACTGACATTGGAACCTAACGGCTGCTTTTATCAGGCGGAGCTGTCTCAGCTGGCTCTGTGATCTGCTGATCTTTACTACATCCTGTGCACTCGTCAGCATTCTGCGTGCTCTGCATTGATGAAGTGAGCTCTGTGATGTGCTGATCTTTACTACATCCTGTGTACTCGTCAGCATTCTGCGTGCTCTGCGTTGATGAAGTAGGGGACTGTGTTGATGAAGTAGGGGACTGTGCTGATGAAGTAGGGGACTGTGTTACGGGACCATTGGGAATCAAAGCGCCGTTACTGACTGAACAAAGACCCTAACCTTCCGCTTCAGTTTCAACCTATTTTCATTTACTCAGCTATGAACAAAGAGAACAGACAATATGTCGAAATGTCATGACAAAGCTAATGATGAATGGTTTGCACCTATTCAGTGAAAGCCTTCTGTCGCATTTTCCCATCTTAATATGACTGCTGAAGAAGGAGCATCAGAGCTCCGAAAGCTCAACATGGTATTTCCGTGTTTCGTTTGGATCACATGCATTTTCCATCTTATCAGTCCGCTTTGATCATGGCTACATGGTTTTGACCTGGGTTAAAAGTGAAATTCCCACAGCGTTATGGCTGTAGTGGCAGTGATCTGTTAGAGGTTCACCGTGTCTAGGGCATGGTGTAATGGCAAGCTGGGCCCATTTCTCTCCGCTGCCTAAACTCTCATGACCTGAATCAGATACCCATTTATAACTTGGTGGACAGAGAAGGTTTTTAAGCCATAAAAATCCGACCCTACCAGTGGTTTAAAGTCTCTGGATCATCAGTTCTGCAGATAAACACCCCAATCATTTGACTATGGGCTCCCCTTCAGACCTCAGTACGTTTTCGATTTAAAAGAAAAACGGAAAGATCGATGTTTTGATCATTTCCGTCGTTAAGCATTAAATACAAAGGTAATCGTGACAGTTAATCGTGAAATCAAACGTCTGAATAATGCTTACTCAGAATTATATTGAGAATAATTCTTCATTCGTGTTTTCTTTTTTCATTCAAAATCATGTACATAATCAACGTATATCATTGTGAGTGTAGCTTCTTCACTCTTTAAAAGGTATGAATGAGTAAAATACGAATGGCCGGAGTGCAGCCGGCGTAGAACCGTTTCTTCTTTGCGACCACCAGAGGTAGATGAGAGGAACTCGTTTAGGTTTGGACGGATCTGAAAGAGTTTGTTATTCGTCTGTGTATTCCAATCCTCTTGCCAGAGGTCTCTGACATAATCATTAACTTTTGGTTTTAGATCTGTGTAGGGGATAGATATATCAGACAGTTTCCCTGTTGTGGCATTCTTGGCCAAACGATCAGCCATTTCATTCCCTCCGACGCCAACATGACTGTGAACCCAAGGCAGAACAATGTGGTGACCTTCCGCTTTCAACGTGGTAAAAAGTTCAATATTCGTTTAGAGTGTTGGGACTTGCATGATGTGAGACAAACATTTTACTGTATGAAGACAGTTCAGTTGTTGGCCTGCGCTTGTTTTTTCCCCCACTATTAGATTGTTCGTCTATGTATTTGTCTGACTTAATTCAAGTTTAAAAGGCTGTGCCAGTCTTGAATAAAAGTTACTCTGTGTTAGGTTTTCTTATGGGAGCAAAAAATACCCCACTTGTTTACTGTTTATCGTTTACTGTTCCCTGCCTCATTTCATTTCCGATTTTGTTTTGATTAAATTGAGGTTATTTGTATTTGTTTCTGTCCGTCTGTGTGTTTGTCTTTTGATCTCCCTTGCATCTTTGGGTGGATCCTCAGGCGTAGGCTCAAAGATTGTCCCCTACATTTTATACTATTTGCAAACAGAACAGTGAGCAATATTCTTTTTTTTTTTTTGTAGAACCTTTAACACATCTGCTAGTTGTGAAAAGTCTCTCACTGAATATTGACAGGCATATTAGAAGTTATGTGGCAAGATTTAGATAAGAAATTGCAGACATCAAAGCGCATCAGTGCCGATAGGCAAGTGCTGAAATCATCAACATGCTATGTCCTTTATGCAAAAACGCCAAAAACGCAAATGAAGAGGAACTGCATTTTCTGCACGGTTGTTCTGTGTTGCAAGATTTAAGATATGAATACATCCCTCAGGAAATTCTTTAAAAACCATTGTTTATTCCGAGCTGCTTTGCTCATGGCAAATCAGAATGGAGACGTACTGAAGAGCACACACACACACACACACACACACACACACACACACACACACACACACACACACACACACCACTCACAAAAAAACTAATACAGGCAAGCATGCATGCAAACACACACGCACATGCATGTACACAATCACACACACACACACACACACACACACACACACACACACACACACAAACACACACACACACACACACACAAGCCCACACACACACACACACACACACACACACACACACACACACACACACACACACACACGTACACACAAACACACTGCACGCGCGCACACACACACACACACACACACACACACACACACCACACACACACACACACACACACACGCGCGCGCGCGCCGGATGCATGCATGCACGCATACATTCTTGTTCATATTCTTGCTGTTTCTTTGGTATTCATTTATCAAATCGGCCTTTTCTGTTTGTCAACCAGACAAACACCATTGAACAGAGGCTGTTCTGCTTTCCTCAGCATGTATTTGTTTCGCGTGAAGAAAATGGCTGAAACTAGAACCTTATTAATGACGATAAAAGCGCTATCGTTAAATATGTATAGACAGGGACGGCTGCTTTAATCACACGAAGCATGTTTAAGCTGGATCTGGTATTTGATAACGTTTTACTACATCCTGTGCACATGTCTGCGTCCCCTCGTACTTCTAGGAAAGGTGAAGGAGGGGGGGGGGGGGGGGGGGGGGGGGGCATTATCCAAAGAATTAAACCGCCAGTCCTTGCTACATCAATACCTTTCCCCTCCTCTTTTCTCCTCTGTAAAGTCTTGGATCAGCTGTGCTCTAAGAGAGTGCCTCGTAATAATCAGAGGTTGAGACAAAGACTTCGGGCAGTTCGATCTGTTTGTAATGCCTGTAGTCGGCTGTGCTCTGAGAACAACCCCGTAAATACTAGAGGTTGGATTAAGAGCCGAGGCGGTTCGATATTTTCTTGTTTCTACTCATCAGTGTTCGGAGAATATTCATCAGATATCAAAAGTAAAAGTAAGGGCGGTCGGTTTCTGATAGAAAGGGAAGCGCTCTGCTTTCAGTTGATCTCTGTTGTCCAATAGTTTCTGCATTCCCCTAATAATGTCCGAAGATGGCTTTTGCTAGTACGTGCGTGCACACCACACACACACACACACACACACACACACACACACACACACACACACACACACACACATGAAAGGGGTGTGTGTGGTGTGTGTGTGTGTGTGTGTGTGTGTGTGTGTGCGCGCGCGCGCGCGTGCGCGCACGCGCATGCAAAGGATCTGTTTTGAATCATTAAACCAGGTAGAGACAGCTGCTAATTTGTATGCTTTCACTCACGCTTTCAGAGGACTTAATGGGTATTTGCGCTTTTCCAATAATGGATTTATCGATCTTATTTTTCCGCGCTGTTAGGCCATCAGAACTTTGAGGTCCTCCTTCCTCTACCCCGGTTATAATCAGGGCTGCTTTGTTTATGTGTACTGTTCTTCAGAGGATCAATGACGCACTGACCTTTCCTGGTTCGCTAACCCTTCCCTTGAGGGAACCAGGACTGAAAACGGTCATGTGAATATGTCCCTTCCTCCCGTGACATTTCTTTCTGTGTGTCTGTCCGCCCTATGCCTATCTGTCCATGTCTCTGTCTCGCTGTGTGTGTGTGTGTGTGTGTGTGTGTGTGTGTGTGTGTGTGTGTGTGTGTGTGTGTGTGTGCTGCAGTGCGTGCGTGCGTGCGTGCGTGCTTGCGTGCGCCCCCTCCCCCCCCCCCCGAGCGCGCGCGTGTGCATCTGTGTGTGTATGTGTGTATCTCTGTGTATGCAAGTGTGAATGTGTGTGCCATCCCTTTTTATTGCTTACTCGATCATGAACAATTTATTTAAGGTATGACTTTGTAATCGAGAGATAATGTGGAGCAGTATGCTGGCAAACGGAAAGCTCATGTGATTATCTCCGTTTAGCACTGATCATAAGTTGTAAGATACATAAGATATCTCCGTTTAGCACTGATTATAAGTTGTAAGATACATAAGATATCTCCGTTTAGCACTGATTATAAGTTGTAAGATACATAAGATTCTAACTGTTTGGAAATGGGGAATAGAAATCGATTATCTGATTTTTTTTTTTGACATTTAACATTAAAAATTCATGCACTGGAGCCAATGTTCTATTAAATCAGAAAAGTGCTGTTAGGTACCCACTTGGAACCTTATTCGATAATAAGTTAGTTATAGACTCCTTCATTCATATTTCGCATTGCATTTGGTTCTTTAATATTGTACAGTAGTCAGTTGTGTTTTTTTTTCTTCTTTCAGAATATAAGAAGTGACAATAGAATAAGTCTGACCAGGCCAAGCACGCTTAGTGAATAAAGAAAGACAATAGAATAACGTCTTGACCAGGCCATAGCACGCTTTAAGTGAACTAAAGGAAAGTGACAATAGAATAACGTCTCTGACCAGGCCATAGCACGCTTTAAGTGAACTAAAGGAAAGTGACAATAGAATAACGTCTCTGACCAGGCCATAGCACGCTTTAAGTGAACTAAAGGAAAGTGACAATAGAATAACGTCTCTGACCAGGCCATGGCACGCTTTAAGTGAACTCGCCTTCTGTTTGCTACCTTTTACGTACAGTACAGTCACGTGTTTCCCAAATGACGTTGAAAGAGAACTGTTAAAAAAATTGATATCCTTATGTAGAAACTGGCCATGATCTAAAGACTCATTGGTGACTTTTGCAACGTTGTACTTAAAATCCCCCAAATCCACTACATCTGGCAGTCAAGGAAACAAAACACACTCGTCTAGGATGTGAAAAATCATGGATGGGACGGGCAGAAGATAGTATACACCTTGTGTGCCAGTAATCAGAACCATCACTCAAACAAACGAAGGCATTGGAAAATTATCCAAACCAATTTAAACATCTCTACCAAATTGCTATTGCTCAAGAGCTTGGAAGACGCCGTCGAGAATGGTCAGAAAGCAAAAACCAACGCAGAAATTCAGATGCAGGTGGAAAACTTCAGAATAAAAGAAGGCACTGATGGTTCTGTCGCCAAAGGTAAGTCAGGCTGGAGATACACAGTGTGGAAAAATGGATGAACTATCTAGGAAAACAATGGTACATACAGTTTAACATCTTCAAGTTTAACAACAGGGGTACAAACTGTGACACAAGCACTCCACTGGCTCTCGTCCATAGACCAGCTCAGAACTCAGCGGGCCATGTTAATGATTGACTCCATGAACCAGCTTCAAGAATGGAAAGTGGGATGGGAAGCCCTGCTTGGCATGAAGTAGTGTGCAGCCTTCCATTGGAGAGACTCACATTGATGGACTGCCCAGGACATGCAAGTGTCAAAGGAAATGAGAGAGCAGGCAAACTGGCAGGCAAGGCCAGAGAACTGGACGAGAACTGGATTGCAGCTTGGCCAATCTGATGTGATAAGAAATCTTAAGAATCATATCAACGAACTATTTCAAAGCCTTTACACCTTAGACCATCTTCGAGAGCTCAAAATCAAGGGAGGAAGTGGCCGCATATGCAGACTTAAAGGAGGAGCAATAAAGATCACCAATCAGATATTGGAATAATCTCAAGACCAACACTGCGAAGACTCCTAGAGAATGAGGCAGACTCATACTGGACCATTCCAATGGCAGACATAAATCACCAAACACACGTCAACTAAGGAAAGAACTTGAATCTCCCAGGACCCCCTGTTTTTATTGTAAACATATGTGCATTGGTAAGTGTGCATCAGTGAAGCGATGCAAGTGTGTAAAGTGGAGAATCCATAGATGTGGGTGTATGTGCGTCAGTGTGTGTGTGTGTGTGTGTGTGTGTGTGTGTGTGTGTGTGTGTGTGTGTGTGTGTGTGTGTGTGTTGTTTTTGTTGTTGTTGTTGTTGTTGTTGTGTTGTTCTTGCTGTAATTGTTACTGACATAGCATAATCATATCATCTTCTGAACATTCGTTTCCCACGAACAATCAAAGGGGCACACACACACACACACACACACACACACACACACACACACACACACACCACAAACAAACACACAAACACACGCGCGCGCGCGCGCGCGCGCACGCGCATACGCACACACACATTTGCAAAGGAGAGACACATACAGACACAGACACAACTCTCTCTCGCTCTCACTCTCTCTTAACACACACACACACACACACACACACACACACACACACACACCAATGCTCGCACGCAGGCGCGCACGCATACACGCACATGTTCATGCGGACACACATGGACATGCGAGTGCGTGCGCATACACAGACACACAGACACAGACAGACAGACAGACACAGACAGACAGACAGACAGACAAAAGACACACACACACACACACACACACACACACACGCACGCACGCACGCACGCACGCACGCACACACACACACAACACACACACACACACACACACACACACACACCACACACACACACACACTTACACATGCACATATCCATACACACATGCACAAAGTCATGTGCGCGCACCCACCCACCCACCCACCCACACATACACATGCGTGTATGCCCATAAACGCAGGCACACATGCATACACCATACACATATATATGTAAACACACATGCGCACATGCGTGCATGCTGGAGCATGCTCACACAACCCATAGTTCACACACACATTCGCATGTACCTGCACAGACACAGACACAGACAGACAGACACAAATATGCACACACATACCACATACACTGGCGCACGCACACACACACACACACACACACACACACACACACACACACACACACACACACACACACACACCCAACATGGATCCATTCCCACCCACAAATGCACACACACGTGTACACTCAGCACACACACACACACACACACACACACACACACACACACACACACACACATGGATCCATTCCCACCCACCAATGCACACACACGTGTACACTCAGCACACACACACACACACACACACACACACACACACACACACACACACACACACACACACACACACCTGAAACGATTTTAGTAAGAAACCCAAGGTCTCACCAGCTGGTTGGGCTAATGGACAGGTCAGACATCTGGTAAGTCTTAGCTGTAAGACCTTCTTTTTGAATTCTCTCATCTCGGTCATTAATTCATTTATCCATCAGCTTTAAATCATGTGCAGCATGGTTTCGAAACTTAGCAAATGTGGTGTAGTGTACATAGACTAGTTTGTACATAGTAGTGACACCTTCTTGACGAAACTGTAATTGCATCGTATTCCCTTGGATTGGTTGCAATATTAAGGAATGTCTTCAGTTATGGTGGTTCCTGCACTTGAAAAAGTCCATTCTTTTGAGAGGGAGTTAAAACTTCTGAACAATAAAAAGTCCATTCTTTTGAGAGGGAGTTAAAACTTCTGAACAATGACCAAGAAGCCATAATCATCAAAGGGTAAGGGTGGGGTGAGATACTTATGGTGTGTTGCTGACATTGGATCAGTAAAGGTACCACTGGGCATTATTAAAGCAGTGCTGTGTCTCCTCTTGTCGGTGACCTCATGCTTACCTGATATTTATTGCTGCTGTGGACAGCCAGAGATGAGGGCGCGGAAGGAATTTCATGCAAAGAATGTGCTGTGATGATGCCTTTATACAATACAACAACAATATGTATCTACAGGGAAAAGACCTGTTTTTAAAAATTTCAATCTCATCTCTCCCTCTCTCTTTTCATTCTTCTAACCCTTATAATATTTCACAAAAACAGTCAGAGAGAAAGGAGTACAGTGTTGAGAAACAAATATGTTCTGCTCATTTAATTTTAATTGATTTATGTGCTTTGTTTTAACGTTATCAGATGAACGTTGTGAATTAACAGCCAAAATGTTGTCAATCAGTAATAAAGTCAGACTTAATGTAATGCAATACCGTTTGTTCTGTTTTAAAAATGTTGTCAATCAGTGATAAGTCAGACTGTTAATATAATGCAATACCGTTTGTTATGCTTTGCTTCTTACCCAGAGTGAAAATGTTGTCATTTATCACAAAGGCCATTTATTTGTTTCTTTTTCTTTCGATGTATATTTTTATAGGCCCTACTTTGTGTAAAGAGACGACATGTCGCATCAAGCTTCAAGTTGCAACATTAAAGAGTAATGTTTGTCAATGGTTTAGCATGGAGGTGACAACTGAGGTCACAACCAGCTTTAGAGCGGAGAACCGGCAATCTTGACATCGGTTTGTAGTGGTTTTATTGCACCATGCGTACTTCATTTGACATCGCTCTGTAGTGCTTTTATTGCACCACGCGTACTTCATTTGACATCGCTCTGTAGTGCTTTTATTGCACCATGCGTACTTCATTTGACATCGCTCTGTAGTGCTTTTATTGCACCATGCGTACTTCATTTGACATCGCTCTGTAGTGCTTTTATTGCACCATGCGTACTTCACTCTTTTGATCTGCCGGTATTTACCGCGTTTGAAGCACCACGTCAGCATTATATTTGTCCCAGATGATGAAGAGTGGAACTGTTTGATGGAGAGGCCGGGTTGCTGGGGAAGCAGCGTTCCTGACAGAGCAAAGATACTGTGAATATTTGGAAGGCGTCGACAGATAGAGTCAGGTTAGGGTGGGGACTTTTCCTCATCTTAATACTCATGTTATCGTCAGATTAGGGCTTACGAGATGGTGTCGGATCAGAATATGCAGTGCTGAACACCACCAAACTGATTTAGCAGCAGTGCAGTGTTTCCTCTGAAGGGCTGCCCTATAATTACATGGTGCTGACCACTCCCTGTGGATGACCTGTGTTTGGTTTGTACCGAGATTCCCATGATTATGACTGTGTATTGAATAGTCCGAATAAGCAGTGTGAGTAGAATACCAGCGAATAACTATGCTAGATGACGCATAAAAATAACCATTCATTTAGTCAAAAGGCATTCGTGTGCAAAAGTTATTTAGTGGTTAACTAATCATGTGTATTGATATTTCATTCCTGTGGTCAATAAGGGAGGATATCCAAAACATCTAAATACTCAATGCCATTTTGAAATTGCAGATGGATTATTACATAAAAATGACCTTGTTGCTTGAACCACAAGACGTCTAATATATAAGCCTAAATAAGCATTACAAAGTGTGGCACTGGATGTCAGCTTTTACCCCAGTGAGTGTGTCTACACTGGAGCTTTCTTCTGCTTACATTTGGCTGTTTCCTGCCCACTTCACGTGTCTTCTCCCAATGGACGACCCAGTGAGTTTGTTAGGGGATTGACAGTACCAGTATTAAAAGAACAAAGACCTGTTCGTGTCTCTCCCTCTTCCTAACTGATCCCTCCCTCAGCCAATTTTCTCTAGAACTCTTTGAGATCAAGAGAACATGAGATAGTTTAGTTCCAAACAGCGTTAGCCTGTTTGCTTTTACTCGTCTCATTCGTGTTTTTGACTCAAGTTGAGAGAGGTTTTAGCTGTTTGTTTTCTTTTTCTTTATTTTTCTTTTCAAGAATGATCAAACGTGATGAATTCAAGTGATTGAATTTTTTTTTTCATAATGCAACCATTGATGCAGGGTAAAGGACATTTATTCATTTAATCATTTGTTCGCTTTCTCTACTTTTCATTTTGCACAAGACAAATAAAATCAGATTGAATTTTTGTGTTTTTGTGTTTGTCAAACTGAGAACAACCATCAAAGAGAGGTAGTTTAGGTCTTCTTCTTGCTTGTTTTCAGTGTTGAGAGGAAAAGGCGGTTCAGAACTATAACTTAATTAATGTCCTAAAATCGCTGTCGTTAAATCTCTGTAGGAAGAGACAGCTGCTGTCATTACGCCAAGCGTGCTATTCTGACTGCGATCACCCGACGTGTTACTACATCTGGTGCACACGTCAGCATCCTGTGCCCCCTGGGCTGAGGACAGCTGAGGATTTTGTCAAATGAATTAAGACGCCAATCTTAACAGTGAGAAGATCTTGTCACCCCCCCCCACCCCCACCCCACCACCCTTTTCTCCTTTGCTTCAGTCTTGAATTAGCTGTGCTTTGAAAATGGCTTGTAAACATCAGAGGTTGAGAGTAGAAGTGAGAACAGTTCGATCTTTTCTAGTGCCTTCCATTAGCTGTATCCTGAGAGCTTTCCTGAAAATATCAGAGGCCGAGGTTAAGAGCTGGGGCTGCTTCATCTATTCTTGTCTCTGTTTCACTGTGCTTTGGGAACATCCATCAGAGGTTAAGGTAAGAGTAAGGGCGGTCACATCCTCCTGGAAATGGAGGCATGTTGATCTCTGGTTCATTCTTTCTGCCTCTTTCTTAACAGGAATTTTATCTGGCTAGTGACACACACACACACACACACACACACACACACACACACACACACACACACACACACACACACACACACACACCACACCACACACACACACGGGCGCACGTGCGCATGCACGCTTGTGCGCAAACACACACACACACACACACACACACACACACACACACACACACACACACATACACACCACGCACGCACGCACGCACGCACGCACGCGCACACACACGTGCGCACGCACGTAGCTGGTAATTTGCATGTTTTTCATTCGCGCTTTCAGAAGACTTAGTGACTTTTGGCGCTTTTCCAATGATGGATTGCTCAATTTCATTTTTTTGCGCTTTAGGGCCAGCAACACGTTTAAGTTTTTCTCCCTCTGTCCTGATTTTATTAGGGCTGCTTTGTCTACGTGTACCGTTCTCCCGAGGATCAATGGCGTACTGACCTTTAGCCGTTTGCCAAGCTTTCCCTTGAAAGCACCAGAACCGAAAACAATTATGCGAATACGTCCCTTCTCCAGTGGCATTTCTTTTTGTTTGTGTGTCTGTCTGTTTTATGACTGTCTGTCTGTGTCTCTGTCTCGTCCACTGTTGTGTGTGTGTGTGTGTGTGTGTGTGTGTGTGTGTGTGTGTGTGTGTGTGTGAATAGATCGCGCGTTTGTGTGTGTGTGTGTGTGTGTGTGTGTGTGTGTGTGTGTGTGTGTGTGTGTGTGTGTGTGAGTAGATCGCGCGTTTGTGTGTGTGTGTGTGTGTGTGTGTGTGTGTGTGCGTATGAGAGAGAGAGAGAGAGAGAGAGAGAGAGAGAGAGAGAGAGAGAGAGAGAGAGAGATCCCTATTTGTTGCTTGCTCAGTCATGTATAGTTTATTAAGTTATAGCTTTGTGATCGAGGCTTAATGTGGAGTCCTATGCTGTCAAACAGAAATTTCCTGTGTGATCTCTGTTTCGCCCGGATCATTGGTAAGAAGACACATCAGCTCTTAAATTGTATGGATAAAGAAAACAAAAACCGATCGTCTGATCATTTTGGACATTTATTGTTAAGAATTCTTGCAGTGGCATCAATGTACTGTTACATAGAAAAGCACTGTTAGGTGTCTGCTTGGTAGCTTTTTCGACAATAAGTTTGTAATTAATTCCTTTAATAACATTTTTGCACTGCATTTTGTTTATTCACATTGTGCTCAAATATCTTTTCTTTTCTTCAGGATAAGTGGAAATAGGATGATGTCTTTAACCAAGCCATGGCACGTCTAAAGTGATCTCCCCTTCTGCTGGCATTTACTACCTCTTATGTACATTATCAGTCACGTGTTTCTCAAATGATGATGGAATTGGACTGTTGTGAAATGGATATCCATACGTAGAAAGTGGCCATGATCTAATTACGCGTTGGTGACGTTGGCAACGTTGTCCCTTATACTTGTGATGTGATATTAAAGAGTGTGTTCAGTGATTATGGCCTGTGGGCGTAAACAAACAAAGAACCTGGTGAAAGGGAGTTAAAACTTTGGAACAACTACCAAGAAAGCATTATCATCAATGAGGAGACGGGGGGAGGGGTGGAGGAGGAAAGATGTGGTGTGCTGCTCTCATAGCATGAGTAAAGGCAGCAGTGAATATTTCCAAAGAGATTCAGGGGCAGTGCTGTGTCTCCTGTGGTAGGTGGCCTCATGCTGATCTGATATTTCTTGCTTATGTGGACTGCCCGTGGATGCAAGAGGAATTTCCCGCAAAGAATGCACCGCCACGAAAACAATGCAAAAACAAAATGTATCTGCAGGGACAAGACTTTTTTTTTTTTTTTTTCCATTTCAGTCTCATCTATTCCACTCCCTTTTCCATTCTTCTATCCCTTGCATCACAAAACAGGAAGAGCGAGGGAGCACAGTGCTGAAGAACATTGCATTTTCTGCTGGATATATATATATATATTATTAGGATATATACTTTGCTTTTAATGTTCTTATATGAACACTGTGGATTGACAGCCAGAAGTTAAAACTGCACATTAAAGCTGTTGTCAGTAAGAAATACAATACAGTTTGTTCTGTTTTTCTTTTACCCAGTGTATCAAACTGGGCATTTGTTCACAAAGGTCATTCATTAGTTTCTCTTTCTTTCGTTCTATAATTATAAGGCCCTATTTTGTGTAAATGGACGAAATGTTGGATAAGCTTAATGTTGCAACAGTAAAGGGTAATGTCCGTTGATGTTTTTTTTTTAGCATTGAGGTGACAACTGAAATCATAACCAGCTTTATGGCGAAGAAATGGCAGTCGTGATATCGCTGTGTAACGGGACCACTGCTTTTATCGCACCATGCGCATTTAATTTCACTCTGTGATCTGCTGACATTTACCGCGTCTGAAGGACTGCGTCAGCATTATGTGTCCCAGATGATGAAGAATGGAACTGTCTGATGGGGTGGTCGGGAATTAAAACTGCGTTCTTGACGGAACAAAGATCCCGTTAATATCTGGAACGCGTTGATGGACGGTGTTGGGTTAGGGTAGGGAGTCTACCTCATGCTAGCTTTGCAACCAGTCAGTCATAATCATCAGCATGTACTGGGGCTTAACAGATGGTGTCAAAACAGATTAGGCATTACTGAACACCACCAAATTGATTTAAGCAGCAGTGCAGCGTTTCCTGTCATGGGTTGCCTTATGATGACATGATAGTGTCCACTTCCCGTTGACTGCCAGGGTATGGTTTGTTCCAGGGTTCTCATGATCGTTGCTGTGTATGGAGTAGCCAGAATAATCAGTGTGGGAGTAATACCACTTAATGGCTATGGCAGACGGCACATGAAAAAAAGCCATTCCTTTCCTCAGAAAAGCTTTTGCGAGCTGACTTTTAACAGTGACTAACTAGTCAAATTCATATCTGTTGTTGCTTTATTCCCATGGTTAGTGAGGGAAATTCTATACTGTCAAATGCTCATTGACATTTTGAGACAATAGATGGATTACAGCATAAAAATGGCTGTATCTTTAACTACGAGGCAGCGTCAATATGTGAGCCTAAGTAAACATTACGGAGTGTGACATCTGATGCCAGCTTTTTACACCAGCAAGCATGCGTACACTGGTGACATTTGCTGACATATGGCTGCTTCCTGCACGCTTCAAGTGTCTTCTACCAAGTCAAGGACCAGAGTTCGTTAGCGGATTAAAATCGTCATTATTAAAAAAGGACAAAGATCTGTTCATATCTTTCCCTCTTCTTCTTGACTGCTGTACCCTTTAGCCAGTTTTCTCTAGAACTCTTTGAGATCATTAGAACATGAGATAGCTTAGTTCCAGACTGAGTTAGTCTGTCTGCTTTGTGAATCTCATTCGCTGGTCAGTTTTGAATCAAGTTGCAAGACGTTTACCAGCCGCCGTGGCGAAGTGGTTAGCGTCGCGGACTCCCGGCTGGGAGGTCGTGGGTTCGAATCCCATCAGAAGTCATGTGGGTTTTTCTGCCCCGACCGGCTCCTACCCAGAGTTGAGTTGCTGCGGACTCAGTTGGGAAGACTGGGACCACACAGTCGAGTTTCATCCACTTAATGGATGCGTTTCTGAGAGTGTTGCTCAAATTTCCTGACTAACACTGCAGGTGCCTGTATCTCTCGGGCCTGGTTGACGCCGGGATATATTATGAAAGGAAGCGTAGAGTACAGCCCTGTCATGTAGTCTCAGACCGAAATGGAAAATCCGTAGCATCATCTTAATCATCCTCATTCTCATCGATCAGCATAAAAAAAAATGTCTCAAATTCTGTGGCCCTTCATGCCCTGCTCTCATGGTGACCTCAATTTCGATGTCCTCTCCACGTCTGTGGTCTTGGTTTGGTTCCGTCGGGGTCACCGGTATCGGCGAGTCCATGGGGGCTGTTGCTGGACGGTCGTGGCGGCGCCCTCCAGAGGGAGAGCTCACTCACGCCGGCTCCGCGACTAAGCAATTATTGTCGTCAGTAGGGGGCTTAGTAGGTGGTGTCCTGCGTATGTTAGATCAGAACAGGCGCCACTGAACACCACCGAAGTGACTCGGCGGCAGTGCAGTGTCTCCTCCGGTGGGTTGCCTCTTGACGACTTGACATTGACTGCTCCCTGTGGATTGCTGGTGCCGGGGCTGCGGCGGGGCCGACCGGGCTGTGGCTGTGGACGGGGTGTCGGAATGAGCGGCGTGGGTGCACTGCCTCTGAAGTGGCGCAGAGGTTGGGACAGCAAAAAAAAAAAAAAAAAAAAAAAGTTGCAAGACGTTCTAGCATTTTATCCGTTTCTTTTTCTTACTTGTTTTTCTTAATGATCAAACGTGATTAATTAAGATGTTTGATTTTTATTCGAAATGCGACCATTCATACCATGTAATTACCATTTATTCATCAAATTATTTGTTCATTTTCTCACCTTTTTTCATACTTATTTTGTATGAGTCAAACAAAATCAGACTGTGTCTTGTGCTTGTGAACAGAAGAAGAACCGCCAAAGAGAGGGAGGGGGTTCTGGTCTTTTTCTTCCCCCTGCTCTTTTTTTTTTTTTAGCGTGGAGAAGACGGTTGAAAATAGAACCCAATTAATGGCCAGAAAATCGCTGTCATTAAATCTCTGTAGAAAGGGACGGCTGCTCTCATTACGCCAAACGTGCCTACGCCGCCAGTGTGATCTGCTGACGTTTTACTACATCCGGTGCACACATCAGCCTCCTGTGCTCCCTGGGCTAAAGACAGTTGGGACATTGTCAAAAGAATGATATAGCCAGTCTTAGCAGAGCAAAGATCTTGTCACCCCTCTTTCGCCACTGCTTCAGTTCCGGATGAGCTATTCTCTGAAAATGGCTCGTAAACAGCAAAGAGCTGTGCTCTGAGAGCTTCCCTGTAAATATCAGAGGTTGAGGTTAAGAGCTAGCGTGGTTCCATCTCTTATTGTCTCTAATGTGCTGTGCTTGAGGGACATCCATTAGAGATTAAAATAAGGGTAAGGTGAGTCAGATCCTTCTTGGTGCATTTTACTCGCAGTTGATCTTGTTTCATTTATCTTTCTACTCCCTTCTTGTCAGGAATTACACACACACACACACACACACACACACACACACACACACACACACGTACTCTGTCTCTGTCTCTTAACTTACCAGTCTCACACAGCAAACTTGAAACAGCAAACAACCAGTATCATTGTCCAAGCAACAATCTATGAATATTACTCTATCCAGTTCAATGAATGGAGGAGTGAAGATAGAATCACACATTTTGAAGAGGAAAAAATGCCTGGCAGTAAAGAAGCCCTGAACAATGAATGACATTTGGTTTAAAGGAGCACCCACCAACAGTAAATAATGAAGAGTGGTGTACAAAAAGCATATTCAGAGAGAGTGCGGGATGAGGAGTGGTAGTCAGGGATATGGTGGGGGTTGAGGACACACACACACAAGCATGCACCTGCAGGCAGTTTGTTTTTAAGTCATTGATCTAGTTGCAAAGCGAGAGGACTGCAGGCGGAAATCTAAACAAATCTTAAATAAATGTTAGCGAACCGCCCAGAGAACGTGGACAAACGAGTCACAAGACGAAACACAACTAGTTTCGACCTCTTAGGTCTTCATCAGGTGAGACATTAACGAATAAAAACAATGAAAATTCACTTAGCTTTGATCGCTTCAGATCACTTGGTAGGGTTCAGCACAAGGAAGAAGGCGCCTTCTTCCTTGTGCTGGACCCTACCAAGTGATCTGAAGCGATCAAAGCTAAGTGAATTTTCATTGTTTTATTCGTTAATGTCTCACCTGATGAAGACCTAAGAGGTCGAAACTAGTTGTGTTTCGTCTTGTGACTCGTTTGTCCACGTTCTCTGGGCGGTTCGCTAACATTTATTTAAGATTTGTTTAAGTCATTGAACCAGGTAGAGAGGCAGCTGCTAATTCGCATGCTTTTCATTCGCGCTTTCAGGCGGACTTGATGAGTTTTCGCGCTTTTTTGATGTGGGATTTAGCCATTTTATTGAGTCTATTTTTTTGTGCCGTTAGGCCATCGACCCTTTTCAGGTTTTCTTCCCACAGGCCTGGTTTTATTACAGCTGCTTTGTCTACGTGTGCTGTTTTTCTTAAAGGATCAATGAAGCAGTGACCTGTCCTTTTCCGCCAAGCCATCTGTGAAGGCACCAGAACTGAAAACAATTACGTGAATATATCCCTTCCTCCGATAGCATTTCTTTTCGTCTGTGTGTTTGTCCACTTTAAGCCTGTCTATCTGTGACTCTACACCCCCTCCCCTCTGTGTGTGTGTGTGTGTGTGTGTGTGTGTGAAAGTGCATATGTGCAAGCGCGCGTGTGATCCCTTTTTATTGCTAAGTCAGTCATTAATAGTCAATGAAGGTATGACTTTGAGATTGTAGAAAAATGTAGAGTAGGAGCTAGCAAACAGAAATGTCATATGTGTTCTCCGTTTAGCTCTGGTCACAGATTGTAGAATACATTGGACTTCTGATTATTTGGATAAAGAGAATAAACATCGATCATCACATAGGACTTCTGATTATTTGGATAAAGAGAATAAAAATCATCTGATCAACTTCAACATTCAACATTAAGAATTTCTGTGATGGCGTCAATGTACTTTTGTACTAAAAAAAGTTCTGTAAAGTACTTACTTGGAAGCTTTTCCAAGAATACATATGTAAATAATTCTTTCAATGATATTTTGCATACAAGGTAAATGAAAATTGGATGACATAATTTACCAGGCAATGGCTCGCCTAAATGATCTCCCCTTCTGCTGACATGTACTACGTTTTATGTACAGTACCCGTCACTCGTGTTTTCTAAATGATGATAAAATCGGACTGTTGGCAAACGAATATCCACGCTTAGAAACTGCCCATGACCTAAAGACTCGTCGGTGACTTTTACAACATTTCCCCTCAGATTTGTTATGAACTGCAATATTGAAAAACATGTCTCAGTCATGATGGTCTCTGGGCCTAAAAACATCAATTAATTTGAAAGTGAAATAGACCGTCTGAAGAACGACCTAGGCATAATTATCATTAATGGGGGAAAGAGCGGGAGGTAAGATGTGGTGTGGTGCTTAAGCTGATCATTAAAGGCATCACTGAATATTACCAAAGAGACTCAGCAGTAGTGCTGTGTCTCCACCGGTGGATGGCCTCACGGTGATCTAATGTTTATTGCTCCTGAGGTCTTGCCAGTGAATGAGGACGTGAAAGGAATTTCACTTAAAGAATGTCCTGTCACGATTGTGTCATGCAATGAATGCAATGCAGCAACAACATGTCTTTGCTGGGAATTTTTTTTTCATTTCGATTTTATTTCTCACAATCTCTTTGTCACTAATTATAGCCCTTGTAATATTTCACAAAGCAGGAAGAGTGAAGGAATACAGTGTTGAAAAACAGTATATTTTCTGCTGATGTACGTTTGGTTGATTTATGTGCCTTGTTTTTATGTTATAAGACGAACGTTATGGATTAACAACCAAAAGCTTAGACACGAAAAATGTTGTCAATAAGTTTGATATCGTCAGGTTAATGATTTTTTAAATGCAGTACAGTTTGTTCTGTTTTGCTTTTACCTAGTGTGAAAAGCTGGGCATTCATTCACCACGGTCGTTCAATGGTTTCGTTTTCTTTCGTTTTATATTTCTGCAGGCCTTATGTTCTGTAAATGGACGAAATGGTGGATCAAGCTTCATGTTGCACCATAAAAGAGTAATGTTTGTGAATGTTGCTTTTAGCATGGAGGTGACAACTGAGACAACAACCAGCTTTAGAGCGTGGAAATGGCAGTCATGATATCGCTGTGTGACAGGACCACTGCTTTCATGGCACCGTGCGTATTTCATTTCACTCCATGATCTGCTGACATTTACCGCGTCTGAAGCACTACGTCAGCAGTATGTGTCTCCGAGAGGATGAAGAATGGAGTTGTGGTTACGAGGTCGAGAATATAAGCAACGTTATTGACAGAACAAATATTCTGCTCATGTCTGGAAGGTGTCGACAGACGGAGCCAGGTTAGGGTGGGGACTTGTCCTCATGCTAGCTCTGTGTGTAGTCAATTATCGTCAACATCGGCTTAAATAGATGGTGATGGATCAGAATAGGCATTCCTGCACATCACCAAAATGATTGAACTACAGTGCAGGGCTTCCTCTGAAGGGTTGTCTCATAGATTCCCATAATCTTGGCTATGTATGGAGTAGCCAGAATAAAGAGTGTGGGAGTGGTGATCACAGTATGGCTATGGTAGATGGCATATGAAACAGCAGTTCATTTCCTCAAGCAGCTTTTGTGAGCAAAAGTTTCTTTATGATTAACTAGTTAAATTCATATTTATTGATGTTTGTTCCTGTTGTTAATGGGGGAATGCTAAATTGTCCAAATATCAATGGCATATAGGTAAGTCATAGCAATAAATATGGCTGTGTCATTTTAACCACGAGGCGACATCTAATACATGAGCCTAAAAAAGCAATATAAAATTCGATGCCAGCATTTACTTCATTGAGTGTGCCCACATTGGTTCTTCCTTCTGCTGACATTTGACTGTTTCCAGTGCACTTCAAGTATCATCTCCCAAGTTAAAGACCCAGTGAGTTTGTCATGGAATAGAAAATGCCAGTATTGAAACAACAAAGACTGGAATGCGTCTCTCCCTCTTCTTCTAAAATGCTCCCGTCCTTAGCCAGTTTTGTCAATAAATCTGTTAGATCAAGAAAACGTGAAGTAGTTTGGTTCTAGACAGAATTCAGCATGTCTGCATTTCGGCATTTGATTTGCAGGTCTGGTTTTAGTCGAGTTGTGAGAAGTTTGAGCTTTTTCGCTTTCTTTTTCTTCTTTTTTTTTGATAATGATAAATCGTGATTAATTCAAATGATTGGATTTTTTTTTCATAATGCAACCATTAATGCAAGGTAACAGGCCATTCATTCAAAAAAATGTTTTTCTCTTTTCTCAATATTTATTTCTGTGAGTTGAACAAAATCAGACAGGCCTTTTGTGTTTGATAACTTGAGAACTATCAAATAAAGGGTGTTCAAGTCTTTCTTTCTTGCTCTTTTGGCGTGCAGAAGACGGTTGGAACTATTCGACCAATTAATGGCCAGAAAATCGCTGTCATTAAATCTCTGTAGAAAGGGACGGCTGCGCTCAACACACCAAGCGTGCCTACGCTAGCCCTGTGATCTGCTGACGTTTGACTACGTCTGGTGCACACGTCAGCCTCCTGTGCATCCTGGGCTGAGGACAGCGGGGCCACTGTCAAAGGAATTAACCGCCAGTATTGAAGCACGAGAATCTTGTCGCCCTCTTTTCTCCTCTGCTTCAGTCCTGGATTAGCTGTGCTTTGAAAATGGCTCGTACACATCAGAAAATGGCTCGTACACATCAGAAAATGGCTCGTACACATCAGAAGTTGAGAGTGAAAGTGAGGTCAGTTCAATCCTTTCTAGTGCCTACAATCTGCTGTGCTCTGAGGGCTTTCCTGTAAATATCAGAGGTCGAGGTTAAGTGCTAGGGTGGTTCCATCTTTGTCTCTAGTCGGCTTTGCTGGGAGGGCATCCATCAGAGATTAAAGTAAGAGTAAGGGCGGTTAGATTATTGTGAAAACGGAAGCATTTTGCTTGCAGGTGATCTGTGTATCATTGATCTTTCCACTCCCTTCTAATCAGGAATTGTAGCTGGCTAGTGCACACAGACACACACACAGACGCAGACACAGCCACACAGACACACACAGACACACACAGACCACAGACACACAGACACACAGACACACAGAACACACACACACACACACACACACACACACACACACACACACACACACACACACAATACACGTACACTCACACAAATATACACACACATTTCTGAGTGCCTTTGAAACATTCCATAAGTGAAACACTTCATCTGTTGGAAAACTATACACAACAGGGATTTCACTAAGAAGTCACATGAACTGCCTTCTGCCCAAGATATGCAGCACAGATAATCAATAAACTTAGGTTCAACGCATGGAACGCAGAATTATCTCCTGGTGTTAGGTGTATATGTGAAGGAAAAATTTCTGTCCATCATACACTACTGAACCATCCAATCTTGATGGGGCAAGACAAAGTAAAAGGTATAAATACTGCACATTTTGAAAGCATTTACCAGATTTCATATGACACATGTATTACGGACATCGCGCACATAGTGCCCTGTCAGAGTTGGGCAGAGTGTTGTGATTTTTTTTTTCTTTAAGTATTCCTTGTGGAGTGTGTAGATTCTAACATGTGAAGGAGAGAGGTGACAGAAGATGACCAGACACAGTAGGTCTGACATTCTCAGTGATCTCTGTTGCCTTTTACTATCGTCTAATATCATCGATGATGACCAGACGTTAAAATCACCACTGACCTGAAACTGAACACACACATACACAACCATACATGCGAGCATGTACGCACATGCACATGCTAGCGTGCACGTACACGCACACACACACACACACACACACACACACACACACACACACACACACACACACACACACACAAACACATTATCGACAATGATTTGGATCTTCTCTTTATGACGGAGACGTGGCTCTACGAACAAGGAGACGAGGCCCACATCACTGAACTGACCCCAGAAGGCCACGATTTCCATTCTTTTCCCCGTTGTGGAAAGCGTGGTGATGGCATTGCTGTTGTCTCAAAGCAATCACTGACTTCATTGTCGGTGCGACGACTTGACTGTCTGTGTTTTGAGGCCGTGGAGGTTACTCTCCCACAGAGCAGGGGTGCTGTTACCATTGTCTGTCTCTACCGACCTCCTCCCAGCAAATCAAACAATATGACGGACAAGATGTTCATTGATGAGTTTCCTGTTTTGGTTTCTCGTCTGTCAAATCTCTCAGGCGAAATTATGATTGCTGGCGATCTGAATTTTCATTTTGACTCCCTGTCCTGTCCCAATGTCAAACAACTAAAGACCCTCTTCAGTGACCACTGCCTCAAACAGCTTGTTGATAAGCCAACCCATCGGTGCGGTCACGTTTTGGACTGGTGCATAGTGCGTGAAAACTCCACTGTTGTGTCCAGCTGTGCTGTGCTCACCATCTCCTTCTCTGACCATGAGGCGATCATAGGAGCCCTTGCCATGGAGAAGCCCCAGAGAAAACAGCGCATGGTGCAGTCCAGGAACCTGAAGCGGATCGATCCCAAAGCGTTCCAGGCAGACGTACGGCATCTGGTGGCCTGTGATCTGAGGGACTGCCCGGACCACCAGCTTGCCGACCACTACAACGTGGGTCTCCGCCGCATTCTGGACCAGCACGCCCCTCTGGTCACCAGGATGGTGACTGACCGCCCGTCAGCGCCGTGGAGAAACAACTGTGTCAGGGACGCGAAGAAAGATGTGCGTCAGGTGGAGCGCAGATGGAGGTCAACTGGTTTGACTGTCCATCAAGAAGAGTACAAAAGAAAACTGAACTCTTACTCTACGTTTACTAAGAACGTCCGAGTGAAATACTATAGTGGCCTTATTGCCGATTGTACCTCCTCAAAACAGTTGTATGCAGTGGCTGGTCAGCTCTTGGGCACAGTTCAAGTTTCCACCCTCCCAAGCAACCTTGACCCATGCCAACTTCCAGAAACGTTTTCTCGCTTTTTTCATGAGAAAGTGTCAAAAATAAGGCATGATTTGGATTGCCAAAACGCTGGCCCACCAAACTTCAAAATATTTAATGGCCCCAAGCTTAGCCGTTTTGACACAGTGTCTGAATCGTTCGTCTCAGAACTTATTTCCAAGTCTGCAACAAAGTGCTGTGATCTTGACTCAATCCCCACCAACCTCACCAAACAGAATCTTGCCGATCTTGCCCCAGTTCTCACGATAATTATAAATGTTTCTCTGGCTACTGGCTCTGTTCCTGGATGTTTTAAACATGCTCTGGTAGTTCCTCTTCTAAAGAAAAATGGCCTATGTCCTGATGAACTTAAAAACTTTAGACCTGTTTCTCACCTTCCTTTTCTCTCCAAACTCCTGGAAAAGGTTGTCTTTGTGCAACTTGAACGCCATCTGTCCCAGCACAATCTGTATGAAATTAACCAGTCTGCTTACAGACAGAATCACAGTACCGAAACAGCGTTGCTTTGTGTGACTGACAGTCTCCTTCGGTCCGCTGACAACAAAAAAGCATCGCTTCTGACTTTGCTAGATCTCAGTGCCGCATTTGACACTATCGACCACAGTATTCTTTTAAAAAGACTGTCGGTGTCTTTCGGTATCACAGACACTGCATTAGAATGGTTTCGGTCATACCTGACTGGCAGAACACAGTCTGTGTCTGTTGGTGGCAAGGTCTCCTCTCCCCTTCCCCTGGACTTTGGTGTGCCCCAAGGCTCCGTTTTGGGCCCCCTTCTCTTCTCTCTGTATATTCAACCTCTATCTATGGTCATTGAGGAACACGGAATTCCTCATCAGAAATTTGCCGATGACACCCAACTGCACGACGCTGCTGAACCTGCTGCATTCCAACTTTTGGTATCGAATTTGAACTGTGTTTCCAATCTGTTAAATCATGGATGCTTAAAAATAAGCTTAAGCTAAATGATGAAAAAACTGAGGCTCTGTTGGCAGCACCTCGTTCTGTTTTGGATCGCATTTCTGAAAAATCTATTCAAGCTGGAACCAACAAAATTCCCTTTGAAGACAGTGTGAGGGATCTGGGTGTCCATTTGGATAGTATGCTGTCCATGAATGTCCAGATCGGTCACCTGTGTCGTTCAGCCTATTTGGCTTTGAGAAAGATCGCGTCAATTCGCTCATATCTTATACAGAAAGGGACTGCCCAACTTATCTGTTCCCTCATCATGTCAAAACTCGATTACTGTAACAGCATTCTTGCCGGTCTTCCCGCTGTCGATATAAACCGACTTCAACGTATACAAAACAACGCAGCCAGACTTGTTTTCCAAAAGTCCAAAAGAACCCACACTACACCTCTGTTAGTTAGACTACATTGGCTTCCCATTCATGCGCGCATTCAGTATAAACTCGCAACACTTGCCTTCCGACACTTTGATGAAACATTGCCTGCTTATCTTTCCAACACACTTGTCACTTATCAACCCTCTCGCACTCTCCGCTCTAGCAGTGACAAACTTCTCAAGCTTCCCCGCATGAAACTGAAATCCTTTGGCCAACGTTCTTTCAGTTATCAAGCCCCCCTTGTCTGGAACTCCCTCCCCTCCCAGCTCCGCTCTTCACAGACTCTCTCTGCGTTCAAATCTGGTCTCAAAACGCATCTCTTTCAGAAGTCCTTTTGTCTTTCTACATAGCGTACGAGTTAATGCGTGTTTCCCATGCATTCTCCATCCTTTTGCCTCTTGTATGTGCGCGCGCGCTTCCGTGCCTGAGTGCTTGTGTACTTTTGCGTGTGTGCGTTCGTGTGTGTGCGTTTACGCGCGTGGGTTTTTGTTGCTTCGTGTTGAGTTTGCCCTTTGTGTGTGTGTGTATGGGTGTGGGTGCTCCCTTCTGCATGTTTTATATTGTATCCTGTGCAGTGTTCACGAAATTGGAGGTGGGGGGGGGGGGGGGGGGATGGGGGCTGGTTCTTTTCTTCTATTCCCAAATTCTTGTCGAGCGTTGTTCATATAATGTCATGTGTGTGGGTGTGGCGGTGTGTGTGTGTGTGGGGGGGGGGGGGGGGGGCGGGGGGGGGGGGAGGTGGGGGAGGATAGAGTGGGGGGGATAGAGTGGGGGGGATGTGGCTTGTTCATCTGTTTTAGTGCTTGCTTTGTGACCTATTGTTTTGATGCCTTTTTCTCAGTATTGTGCAATGTTTATGGAAACTTTTATTTTTCCTGTATTGTGAAGCGCTCTGAGGATGAGTCTTCTCTCATCGAAGAGCGCTATATAAGCTCGATTTATTATTATTATTATTACATACACACACTCACACACACACACTCTCTCTCTCTTTCTCTCTCTCTCTTCCCTCTCTCCCTCACACACACACACACACACACACACACACACACACACACACACACACGCAAACACACTGACACACACACACACATACAGACGCGCGCGCGCACGCGCGCACATACACACACACAGTCTTCTCTGGCCACCCCTACCTCCCCAATTACGCCTGCCCCCCCCCCCCCCCCCCACACACACACACACGTCCCTCCCTCCCTCCCACCTTCTTATCGTCTGATATAACTTTGAATGAAAAAAAATCACTAAACTGAAGGTCAACCACACCACACACAACACCACACACACACACACCACACACACACACACACACACACACACACCACGCGCGCGCGCGCGGCGCGCGCGCACGCACGGGAGGGGGGGGAGGGGGGGAGGGGGGAGAGAGGAGAGAGAGAGAGAGAGAGAGAGAGGATTACAGTTAATTTGTAGGTGATTAACCCATTCGGACCAGTTTCACAATGCTGCTAATTTGAGTTCAGGAAAGGGGAGGGCCATGGTGGCTGAAGAGTGAAGGGCATGACGTCAGAACAGGAATGAGAGTGTGCAGGAAAGGAGGGAGGAAGAAAGGGGTGGAGGATGGGTGGAATGGATGGAGAGAGGAGAATAATTTATTCACATCAGAGAGAAACAACAGTACGGACAGGTCGTATTCTCACCTCCAGTATTATCTTAACAGAAATTAGCCCTAAGCAACAGCAGTTCCTATACCCCTAGGGACAAACACGCACGCACGCATGCAGTGCACGCACGCACTCACGCACGCACGCACGCACGCATGCACACACGCACACACACCCACCCACCTACCACCACACCACCACACACACACACACACACACACACACACACACACACTTCAACCAGCAGCTGTTCCTTCGTCAGAACAACTAGACTGGAGTGTTACTCCAGAAGGGATGGTATATACAACAAAGTCATGTGACGAAACTGGGCCCTTCTTGCTGACCCACGTGCCCAGTAATGTCTCGTGTTTTATTTTGTAGGTGAATCCTCGTTCGTCCAGTAATGTCTCGTGTTTTATTTTGCAGGTGAATTCTCGTTCGCAGACGCGTCGGGATATAGTGGACTCGTCCACAGTCACGTAATATAGGCTGCACACAAAACAATAATGCGCCAAGGCCTTGCTTAAGGAGTCGAGCATTTATAGACGCGTAGTTAGATTGTTTTGAGCATTGTTATTATGTGTGAAAACTGATTCTCCCCGTTTTTTTTTTTCATATGGACATCAAGGCACCAGCCAGAGGGTCCCAAGCAGAGAGATCAAAAATTTAAAAAATGGGACTATTTGCGGGGGAGGGGGGGGGGGGGGGCGGGGGGGAGGGAGGAGGGGGGGGGGGCCCACATGCCGCGAAGATAGGGTCACGAGTGAGTGCGAAGGCCTGAAATGTGACGTCAGTTACGGTGAAGATCATGTATTTGAAAACTGAATGATGTCATCGGTATGAATCCCAAAAGACAAGTGAATGATTGATGGGACGCTGTTCTTTTGATCAGTTATCCGTTTAATATCAAATGCTGGTGAT
>CM065714.1:80165147-80177647 GCA_033310375.1 Conus canariensis
GAATTATTGGTTTGATGCTTGTTGCTTCTTTGTTTTAACAAGATATGATTGTTTTTGCCTTTTCCTTTTCCGGTGTAATCACAAGAAACTGCATACAAGAAAGGGCTCATTTATTCTAATCAATCATACCCGGAAATAAATTATTCTACACTGTTTTTTTTTTTTTTTTGTCTTCCTATGTCTTTTCTCTCCTGTGATGGAAATTCACCAAATAATAATGTTCAATACCGTGTTGAACGCTGCTAAACTCTGAACTTTACTTATTCGATGGATAGACTCGTTTGCACACACACGCACACACATAAGCGCGCGCGCATGCACACACGCACGCACACATACACACTCTTTAACCCCCCCCCCCACACGCACACGCACACACACACACGCACACACAAACACACACACACACACACACACACACACACACACACACACACACACACACACACACATACATGCACAAACGCGCGCGCGCGCAAACACAAATACACAATCTCACACACAATCACAGGCAGACAAACAGACAGACTAGAACACACACACACACACACACACACACACACACACACACACACACACACACACACACACCCCACACACACATTTCTATTCAACCAACGGCAAGCATAATTATCTATATGACAATGAAGACAGCCAAAGCTGGATTTCTGCCAGGAAGAATTAGGGGATTAAGAGACAACCCAGTCATCACGCGGCAAGCGACCAGCATCAGTACGCCATCAACCTAAACCGAGCTTCCATTTTTTAGGAATTACGGTGTAAGGAAGGGGAGGGAGGAGGGGGAGAAGATGGTGAACATGTGGTGGGATAAGGGTAGGGGTAGGACCGTAAGGCGTGGGAATGAGAGAGAGAGAGAGAGAGAGAGAGAGAGAGAGAGAGAGAGAGAGAGAGAGAGAGAGGAGAGAGAGAGAGAGGAAAGGAAACAAACAAATCTCAGCATTTCCGAGACCTGCCAGGCTGCATTAACCCCGTTTTTGTTTTCTCGGCTTTTTTTTTTTTAACCACTAAATATGTACGTGAATTGCTTGTAACGCAAGAACATTTCATCTCTGTCATTGACAGTGGTTCTCTTTGTTTGTTTGTTTGTTTGGGGGTGGAGAAGGAGGGTAGGGAAGAGTTGGGGGAGGGGGGGGGGGCAGGGTAAGGGGGTGAGAGGGAGGGAGAGAAGTGGAGAACGAATTTCTTTCGCCTTTTTCCTTGACTGGTCCGGGCTCGCCTTTTTGTCGCAAAGCTTCCGCAAAACAGATTATGAACAGGGAGGTGTGGGCCCCATCAAGGCGACAGCACGCCCCAAATGGGTTAACTCTCTCTCTCTCTCTCTCTCTCTCTCTCTCTCTCTCTCTCTCTCTCTCTCTCTCTCTCTCTCTCTCTCTCTCGCGAGTGGCTTCCATAGACTGGCAACCAGCAACACGTTGTTTTAGCTGCTCTGTTTAACTTTTTACCTACATTGCCTGCAGGTTGCCCACTATGCCGGTTGAAGGTCTCCCATCTGCTTTGGACGCGGCATTCCAATTTGGACCTTCCGTGATCTGGTTTCCTCATCGCGATGTTGTATTCTAGCACGTGACATGTGTTTTTTTTTACACGCTTTGATAGTTATGAACAACCCCCATCCCACCAAGTCATCCCCTTGAGTGTGGGCTTTGTAAGCTTATCCCTCAATAAAACATTCATTCATTCATTCAGTCATTCATTCATTCTCTCTCTCTCTCTCTCTCTCTCTCTCTCTCTCTCTCTCGTCTTTCTGTGTGTAACTGAGTGAGTGAGAGAGTGAGTGACAGAGACAGATAGATAGATGGACAGATAGACAGTCAGATAGATGGAGAGAGAGAGAGAGAGAGAGAGAGAGAGAGAGTGAGAGAGGAGAGATGTATTTGTGTGTGTGTGTAAGTGAGTGAGGTGTGTGTGTGTGTGTGTGTGTGTGTGTGTGTGTGTGTGTGTGTGTCTGTAGTGTGTGTGTGTGTGTGTGTGTGTGTGTGTGTGTGCATGCCTGCGTGCGTGCGTGCGTGCATGCGTATGCACGCGAGTATATATATATATATATATATATATATGTGTGTGTGTGTGTGTGTGTGTGTGTGATGTGTATGGCGAGTTGTATGTGTGTGTGTGTGTGTGTGTGTGTGTGTGTGTGTGTGTGTTTGTGTGTATGAGTGTGTATGCGCGCGCTTGTGTGTGTGTGTGTGTGTATGTGTGTGTGTGTGTGTGTGTGTGTGTGTGTGTGTGTGTGTGTGTGTGTGTGTATTCGTATCTGTGTGCGTGTGGGTTGTGTGTTTGTATGAGTGTGTGTGTGCGTGCGCGCGCGCGCGCGCGCGCGCGTGTGTGTGTGTGAGAGAGAGAGAGAGAGAGAGAGAGAGAGAGAGAGAGAGAGAGAGAGAGAGAAGCGGGGCAAAAGGGGTGAGAACGAAAGGCGGTAGAGGATGGAGAGAGAGCGAGAGCTGCGTGCATACGTGCGTTGTGTATGTGAGTGCACACGGGCATGCGCGCGAGCGTTTTCGTGCGGGCGTATAAACGCTGGTATATTGTTGTTGAGTGTGAGCCTGCCTGCACACACGCACATGCGCTTGTGCACTGAGAAAGAGGTTACGCAGTTCATGGTTCGTTGGTCGTAGCACTGTTATGACTGGGAATGATGTTGGTCCTCCGGGACATATCACGTCAATAGAGCTGTTGTGGATCACGATCTGTGCACCCCGTAACTCTCCCCACGCGAACATTAACTGGAATGTTGGCTTCCCATCTCCACCAACTCCCCGTTTCCCTTCCCTGGCCTCTCACAACCTTCCCCTTTCCCCTTACACTGTCAGTAATCGCCGCATGGCACACACATCTCTTGGATACACCAGCGATGGCTCGAGAAATAAACTGTGTTGCTGTGGTTGTTGTTGTCGTTGTTAGTATTATCACTACTACTGCTGCTGCTGCTACTACTACTACTACTACTGCTACTACTACTACTATTCTTCTTCTTCTTATTATTGTTATTCCTCCTCCTCCTCCTCCTCCTCCTCCTCCTCCTCCTCCTCCTCCTCTTACCCTCTATACGACTCATAGAAGTCTCAGGAAATCGTGTTATTGATGAACGAGACTCACTGGAGATCTTTGCTGTGCCATGGGGATTTTCAAAATGGGCCCATGAAGCTTGCTCGGGGAAATACTATCTGTGAAACGAACGCTCTGAGACTCAAAGAACTTTAAATCGCAGAATGCTGAAATTTGGGCAGAACAGGAGCTTCCTTGCACGGTGCCTGGGCAGTGTGACTACTGGCCTGTTTCTCTGATCAGTGGTCCTGCAGTCCACCAGGCCCTAGTGGACACCGCAGTCATGACCACTGCAGCAGCTACCTCCACTGTTGAAGGTTAGGGGAAGGGCCCGAGTTACGGCGAAACTTTTCCTGGTCATTTCAATAAACCTATCCCGGAACACTTTGAGGGGAGGGGGGGGGGGGGAGGGGGCTAGGGGGGTATGGGATGAACTGCTCTTTGTGATATTTGATACAAGAGAACGTCCTGTAAACCCACGCAGAATGCCTGTTTCCTGCTGAGTTGCTGGCTGGCTGTTTACGGCCTAGTCAGAACCATTGCTTACCTGGAGATAATTCGTTTTGGCTGGAAACAGAAAGAATCCGATGCCGTCATCGAATCAAACGGTGACTTGGTGGTCCATAATCCTGGAAGACGCTCTCACCTGTTAAGGGTTTGGCAACCCAACAAGACAACAACGGTTTCCCAGACAACATGAGCGGTGTTCACTCGAATTGATCTTGCAGTTCGTGCGGTGCTTAAGAGCAGGACGGGATGGGATATGCAAAAGAAAATTAACTTCAGTTGGCAGCAAGCTCCAACTTCGCCACTACATATGAATAAATTACTAACCGAACTGTCTTTATGAGCAAGAGGAATGTCCAGGTTATGCATGATATCTTTAAGCTGTTATCATTTTTTTAATGAGCCTTTGTTGCAGCCTATCTTTCGTCTTTTATGTATGTTATAGAACACAGCAATTTTACTTTGATTTCATATTGTTATGTTCCACAGAACTAGGGAATAGACTTCTCAGAACAATTATCTTAGCGAGAAAAAACACTTGGGATAGCAACAGACAAATAAACCGAAGAAATAAAGAAACACACACACACACACACACACACACACACACACACACACACACACACACACACACAAGGAGCTCCCCCCTCCCTCTCCCCTGTCCCCCAAATATCTGATTTGTCAACAAAGGACCTCCCAACATGTCACGATACTTACATAGAAAGTAAAAATGTCTTCTTGCATGTAAAAAAAAAAAAAGAAGTAACGAAAAGGTCTTCCAGCATATCAATTAACTTACATAGAAGTAAAGAAAAGGTCTTCCAGCATATCAATTAACTTACATAGAAGTAAAGAAAAGGTCTTCCAGCATATCAATTAACTTACATAGAAGTAAAGAAAAAGTCTTCCAGCATAACAAATCGTAAATAAATGTTAGCGAACCGCCCAGAGAAACGTGGACAAACGGGTCACAAGACAAAACACGACGCGTTTCGACATCTTAGGTCTTCTTCAGACAAGATACAAACAAATAGGACAACGAAAATTCACTTAGCTTTGATCGCTTCAGAGTTCAGCGCAAGGAAGGCGTTGAATGAGAACGAGGCTGTTCCAGCATGTCAATAAACTTACATAGAAATAAAGAAAAGGTCTTCCAGCACATCAACAAAATTACATAGAAGTAACGAGGTCTTCCAGCATATCAATAAACTTACCTTAAAGTACAGAAAAGGTCTTCCAGCACATCAACAAAATTACATAGAAGTAACGAGAAGGTCTTCCAGCATATCAATAAACTTACCTAAAAGTACAGAAAAGGTCTTCCAGCACATCAGCAAAATTACATAGAAGTAACGAGAAGGTCTTCCAGCATATCAATAAACTTACCTAAAAGTACAGAAAAGGTCTTCCAGCACATCAACAAAATTACATAGAAGTAACGAGAAGGTCTTCCAGCATATCAATAAACTTACCTAAAAGTACAGAAAAGGTCTTCCAGCACATCAACAAAATTACATAGAAGTAACGAGAAGGTCTTCCAGCATATCAATAAACTTACCTAAAAGTACAGAAAAGGTCTTCCAGCACATCAACAAAATTACATAGAAGTAACGAGAAGGTCTTCCAGCATATCAATAAACTTACCTAAAAGTACAGAAAAGGTCTTCCAGCACATCAACAAAATTACATAGAAGTAACGAGAAGGTCTTCCAGCATATCAATAAACTTACCTAAAAGTACAGAAAAGGTCTTCCAGCACATCAACAAAATTACATAGAAGTAACGAGAAGGTCTTCCAGCATATCAATAAACTTACCTAAAAGTACAGAAAAGGTCTTCCAGCACATCAACAAAATTACATAGAAGTAACGAGAAGGTCTTCCAGCATATCAGTAAACTTACCTAAAAGTACAGAAAAGGTCTTCCAGCACATCAACAAAATTACATAGAAGTAACGAGAAGGTCTTCCAGCATATCAATAAACTTACCTTAAAGTACAGAAAAGGTCTTCCAGCACATCAACAAAATTACATAGAAGTAACGAGAAGGTCTTCCAGCATATCAATAAACTTACCTTAAAGTACAGAAAAGGTCTTCCAGCACATCAACAAAATTACATAGAAGTAACGAGAAGGTCTTCCAACATATCAATAAACTTACCTAAAAGTACAGAAAAGGTCTTCCAGCACATCAACAAAATTACATAGAAGTAACGAGAAGGTCTTCCAACATATCAATAAACTTACCTAAAAGTACAGAAAAGGTCTTCCAGCACATCAACAAAATTACATATAAGTAACGAGAAGGTCTTCCAGCATATCAATAAACTTACCTAAAAGTACAGAAAAGGTCTTCCAGCACATCAACAAAATTACATAGAAGTAACGAGAAGGTCTTCCAGCATATCAATAAACTTACCTAAAAGTACAGAAAAGGTCTTCCAATACATCAACAAAATTACATAGAAGTAAAGAAAAGGTCTTCAACCATATCAGTAAACTTACATAGAAGTAAAACAGAATGCCTTCCAGCGTATCAATAAGCTTACATAGAAGTAAAGAAAAGGTCTTCCATCATATCAATAAACTTACATAGAAGTAAAGAAAAGGTCTTCCAGCATTTCAATAAACTTACATAGAAGTAAAGAATAGGTCTTCCATCATATCAATAAACTTACATAGAAGCAAAAAAGGTCTCCCAGCATATAAATAAACTTACATAGAAGTAAAGAAAAGGTCTTCCATCATATCAATAAACTTACATAGAAGTAAAAAAAAGGCCTTCCAGCATATCAATAAACTTACATAGAAGCAAAAAAGGTCTTCCAGCATATCAATAAACTTACATAGAAGTAAAAAAAAGGTCTTCCAGCATATCAATAAACTTACATAGAAGTAAAAAAAAGGCCTTCCAGCATATCAATAAACTTACACAGATGCAAAACAGGTCTTCCAGCATATCAGTAAACTTACAGAAGTCCAAAAAATGCCTTCCAGCATATCAATAAACATACATAGAAGTAAAAAAAAAAAAAAAGGCCTTTCATCATATCATGATCTTTACATACCAGTTAAACAAAAATCTTCCAGCATATCATTAAACTTACATAGATGTTAAACTAGAAGCCGTCCAACATATCAACACACATAGAAGTAAAAAAGGCCTTGCAGCATATTAATAACCATAGAAGTGAACAGTCTCTCTACCACTCCCTTTCCCCTTCCCCCGCCCCCAGGGACTTCTGCCGAAAAAAAATAAACACAAATATACAAGACACCACTTTAACTGTCTTCTTTCCATGGCTCTCCTCTCACCCCCCCCCCCACACACACACACTCTCTCTCTCTCTCTCTCTCGCTCGCACACACACACACACACACGCCACACACACACATACACACACACTCACACACACACGTACACACACACACACACACGCACGCACGCATACACACACACACACATAGACACGCACACATACACACGCACAATCACACACACACGCACACGCGCCAGCATGTACGCACGCGCTCGTGCGCGTGCTTGCGCATGCAAATGCTCAATTAATTACATCTGCCCTCTTTTGTCCAAAGAGTAAATCATCTGCTAGTGAAAAGACATGTCTTTGTCTGGAAGTTTGGAAAAACGAAATCAGAGGCTGAACACCAGCACCCATGATTGTGTGGTAGCCCTCTGGTCCTCTAGTCCTCACAGAACACATTCATCTCCTGTCGTCTCCATGAAATCAGAGGCTGGACACCAGCACCCGTGATTGTGTTGTAGCCCTCTGGTCCTTTGGTCCTCACAGAACACATTCATCTCCTGTCGTCTCCATGAAATCAGAGGCTGGACACCAGCACCCGTGATTGTGTGGTAGCCCTCTGGTCCTCTAGTCCTCACAGAACACATTCATCTCCTGTCGTCTCCATGAAATCAGAGGCTGGACACCAGCACCCATGATTGTGTGGTAGCCCTCTGGTCCTCTAGTCCTCACAGAACACATTCATCTCCTGTCGTCTCCATGAAATCAGAGGCTGAACACCAGCACCCATGATTGTGTGGTAGCCCTCTGGTCCTCTAGTCCTCACAGAACACATTCATCTCCTGTCGTCTCCATGAAAACAGAGGCTGGACACCAGCACCCGTGATTGTGTTGTAGCCCTCTGGTCCTCTAGTCCTCACAGAACACATTCATCTCCTGTCGTTTCCATGAAAACAGAGGCTGGACACCAGCACCCGTGATTGTGTGGTAGCCCTCTGGTCCTCTAGTCCTCACAGAACACATTTATCTCCTGTCGTTTCCAACATGAAGTGGGTCTGAAACAAAAAGAAACTGACGGAGACAGTGCATTGTTGAAAGTCGTCTGACGGAGACAGTACATTGTTGAAAGTCGTCTGACGGAGACAGTACATTGTTGAAAGTCGTCTGACGGAGACAGTACATTGTTGAAAGTCGTCTGACGGAGACAGTGCATTGCTGAAAGTCGTTTGACGGAGACAGTGCATTGTTGAACGTCGTCTGACGGAGACAGTGCATTGTTGAACGTCGTCTGACGGAGACAGTGCATTGTTGAACGTCATCTGACGGAGACAGTGCATTGTTGAACGTCGTCTGACGGAGACAGTGCATTGTTGAAAGTCGTCTGATGGAGACAGTGCATTGCTGAAAGTCGTTTTGACGGAGACAGTGCATTATTGAACGTCGTCTGACGGAGACAGTGCATTGCTGAAAGTCGTTTGACGGAGACAGTGCATTGTTGAACGTCGTCTGACGGAGACAGTGCATTGTTGAACGTCGTCTGACGGAGACAGTGCATTGTTGAAAGTCGTCTGACGGAGACAGTGCATTGTTGAATGTCGTCTGACGGAGACAGTGCATTGTTGAAGTCGTCTGACGGAGACAGTGCATTGTTGAAAGTCGTCTGACGGAGACAGTGCATTATTGAAAGTCGTCTGACGGAGACAGTGCATTGTTGAAAGTCGTCTGACGGAGACAGTGCATTGTTGAACGTCGTCTGACGGAGACAGTGCATTGTTGAACGTCGTCTGACGGAGACAGTGCATTGTTGAAAGTCATCTTTGCTGGGCATCTTGGTGTCCTTTCGTGTTCAGGTTCTGTTACATATGTTGGGCTACGTGGTTCACCGAACTCTGTCCACTACTTCGCGATTGGTAGAAGAAATGCTCGGTCTTCACCAGTTTAAACACCACATAAAAGCTCAGAGGAAAGGGAAAGAGAAAAATGGAGTGGCGAGAGTGGGAGTGGTGGCAATGGTGGAGGGGGTGGGTTGGGAGTGAGGAAGGGAGGATGAGGGATGGGGGAGAGGGGGGGATGGGGAGGTTGGACAAGACAAGGCAAGACAAAGTGTTTCCAGAAATATAGTCGCAATCACTCACGGCTTAAGCTGCAGCTCGAACGTGCTTGTGCCTCGTCCAACTTGGTCTTCGGCACTCGTTTTACAGTGCCCGCCACCCCTCCGCTTCCCCGTCATGCCCTCCCCGTCCACCCACCCCTTCCAGCCTTCTTCCCCCTGCTCTTCCTCCCTTCATCCCCCGCCGTGCTTCCTGCTCTCTCCTTACCTCTCCTGTTCTCGCCGCCTCTTTCCCCAGAGCCCTTCCATCTCACAGTGGGGCTGTCCCTCGCGTCTGATCACACACACCACACACACACACACACACACACACACACACACACACACACACGCGCGCGCGCGCACGCGCACGCGCACGCACGCACGTATGCACGCACGCACGCACACACACCACCACACACACACACACACACACACACACACACACACACACACACACACACACACACACCGCACGCACGACGTGCGCGCCCGCACACATAGACCAGATACAACACATGAAGAAAAGAAAAGAAAGCAAAACACGAATGCACACGACCGTCCATATGAACACTCAAGCACACTCGCACATATACACAAACACACACTAGCTCACTCAATCATCCATTCACTCAGGAATGCGGAAAAAAAGGGGGGGGGGAGGACTAGGGGAGGAGGGTAAAGGACAACACTAACCACAATGACAACACTAACGGCAAGAGCAACTACAACTGCAGGAACAACAACTGCATGACTGGCATCATCCAAACCAGTACCAACATCAGCCGACAACAACACTAAGTGCAACTCCTTCAACAACAGTTACATCATTAACGCCCCGACGATCACAACATAAGCACCATCACTAGCACCACCACCACCACCATCAACAACAACAGCAACAACACACTCAACCACCTCACCAACAAATTATTAACAATAACAACAGTTTGAAAAAAAAAAAACCGGCCTCATTCACAACACTAACATCGTCAACAATGACACCACCACCACCAACTGAACAACAACAACAACAACAATAACACCCTCAACAACAAAACAACAACAGCATCATGACAATAGCTACGATGTCAGAAACGACAAGAGGCCTCACTGGCTTGGCAACAAAAGCACCAGGTCTGGGGATCGATTCCCACAGAACACAGGTTGAGAGAGGTTTGGTCCTCATCATTAACACGTGTGTAGACCCCTCTCACCTCCACAGAACACAGGTTGAGAGAGGTTTGGTCCTCACCATTAACACGTGTGTAGACCCCTCTCACCTCCACAGAACACAGGTTGAGAGAGGTTTGGTCCTCATCATTAACACGTGTGTAGACCCCTCTCACCTCCACAGAACACAGGTTGAGAGAGGTTTGGTCCTCATCATTAACACGTGTGTAGACCCCTCTCACCTCCACAGAACACAGGTTGAGAGAGGTTTGGTTTTCACCATTAACACGTGTGTAGACACCTCTCACCTCCACAGAAAACAGTCAGGTTGAGAGAGGTTTGGTCCTCACCATTAACACGTGTGTAGACTCAACTCACCTCCACAGAAAACAGTCAGGTTGAGAGAGGTTTGGTCCTCACCATTAACACGTGTGTAGACTCCACTCACCTCCACAGAAAACAGTCAGGTTGAGAGAGGTTTGGTCCTCACCATTAACACGTGTGTAGACTCCACTCACCTCCACAGAAAACAGTCAGGTTGAGAGAGGTTTGGTCCTCACCATTAAGATGTGTGTAGACTCCACTCACCTCCACAGAAAGCAGTCAGGTTGAGAGAGGTTTGGTCCTCACCATTTTGAGGGAGGTTTGGTTTTCACCATTAACACGTGTATAGACTCCACTCACCTCCACAGAAAACAGTCATGTTGAGAGAGGTTTGGTTTTCACCATTAACACGTGTATAGACTCCACTCACCTCCACAGAAAACAGTCAGGTTGAGAGAGGTTTGGTCCTCACCATTAACACGTGTGTAGACTCCTCTCACCTCCTAGTCCTTCAGATGGGACTTTTAACCCAGATCCCGTGCGTTAAAAATAATAATAATAAAAAATAAACACCCATTTTAAATCCCGCTCCACTTTTCGGAGAAGGAGGGGCAGCCGCATTTTGTGTTCGGGGATGATGTCTGAATACGATACGGGTGTGCAGGCATTTTTCTTCTTCTGTCCTCTTCTGCGTACGCAGGCTGATACTCCTGCGAACACTCCCTATATGGACAGGCAAGTATTAATCCCATCTACCCTACAAAGGGAGAGTGGAGTTTTGTGTGCATGACCGTTTTTTTTTTATCCCGCCATTAAGGCAGTCATACTCCATCTTCGGGGAAGGTGCATGCTATGTGTAACGTGTCATCCATACCAACGGCCAAACTGCCCTTCTCTTCCGAAAGTTGGTGATGGGATTTTACGTGTGTGCGAGATGTTATGCGTGCGTTTACACACGGAACCTCGGTTTATAGTCCAATTCGAAGGACTGTATGGGAAATGGAGTCAAAACTAATGTTAACTCCGAGGGAAAAATCCCCCTGTACCGAAACGATCCGGCGGAGATTCGAACCCGCAACCGTTGGATTACGAGTCCGGCGCTCTACCAACTGAGCTATTCTGGCCCCCACGCAGGCGTTTTATTTTTGTGTTGCCCGTCCCGACAGAACACTACCCTCTGGAGTTCTGGCTGAGGACCAAAGACAGAAAGACAGTGACAGAACACTACCCTCTGGAGTTCTGGCTGAGGACCAAAGACAGAAAGACAGTGACAGAACACTACCCTCTGGAGTTCTGGCTGAGGACCAAAGACAGAAAGACAGTGACAGAACACTACCCTCTGGAGTTCTGGCTGAGGACCAAAGACAGAAAGACAGTGACAGAACACTACCCTCTGGAGTTCTGGCTGAGGACCAAAGACAGAAAGACAGTGACAGAACACTACCCTCTGGAGTTCTGGCTGAGGACCAAAGACAGAAAGACAGTGACAGAACACTACCCTCTGGAGTTCTGGCTGAGGACCAAAGACAGAAAGACAGTGACAGAACACTACCCTCTGGTGTTCTGGCTGAGGACCAAAGACCAGAAAGACAGCAGTGACAGAACACTACCCTCTGGTGTTCTGGCTGAGGACCAAAGACAGAAAGACAGTGACAGAACACTACCCTCTGGAGTTCTGGCTGAGGACCAAAGACAGAAAGACAGTGACAGAACACTACCCTCTGGTGTTCTGGCTGAGGGCCAAAGAAAGAAAGACAGTGAAAGAACGACAGCCAGCGAGAAATCTGTTGAATAGAAAAGTGTGAGCTTCATGACCGATTGAACAGCCATCGGGCTGAGTGTGTGGTGTGTGTGTGTGTGTGTGTGTGTGTGTGTGTGTGTGTGTGTGGTGTGTGTGTGTGTGTGTGACCGGCGCCGTGGTGCAGTGGTCAGCGTCGAAGGGTTGCGGGTCTGGAGGTCGTGGGTTCCACTCCGATCAGAGGCATGCATTGTTTGGATTTGTCTGCAACGGTCGGCACACACATTTGCTCTGTCTGTCTGTCTGTCTGTCTGTCTGTCTGTGTCTCTGTATCTGTCTGTCTG
>CM065714.1:80190147-80197647 GCA_033310375.1 Conus canariensis
CATCTCCGCTCTCTCTCTCTCTCTCTCTCTCTCTGTCTGTCCTACTGTCTGTCTGTCTGTCTGTCTCTCCCTCCATCCTTTCCCTCTCTCCCCCGCTCTCTCTCCAAGTCTGTATGTCTGTCTGTCTGTCTCTCTGTTTGCTTTCTGTCCCAGTCGCTCTGTCGCTTGTCTGTCTGTCTTTGTTTCATCTGAACAAGTTATCAACGGTGCAGAATATTACTTACACAAGATACAGAATATTACTTGCTTCTAAATTTGGATACGGTATGACACAGAGCAGGTTTCATAATCACCGTCATGCGTGAATACATTGTACTCATTATCCAATGCCAGACGCTTTAGGCAATTAAGGGATCTCCGCAGCCCCCTGAACACAGGGATAGAGCAGGTGCCACCGGTCCAGTCTTGCATTACACTGAAGGACCGTCTTGGACAGGTACTCATGGCGAGACACATAACCGTACCAGGCAGATTACAAACCATGGTAAGTGCGTCAGCGTACGTTGTGGTTATTAGCGACTGCCACAAATCCCATTCTGTCCTGTTTGCCTTCACTGATTTAGTCCTGATGGCATTCCCTGCTTCAGTCCTGGTGGCATTCCCTGCTTCAGTCCTGATGGCATTCCCTGCTTCAGTCTCACTGCCCTTCATCGAGTCAGTCCTCTTCTCCTTCACGTCTGGAGCCTTGTTACCTCCCCTGACTGAGTGATGTTACCTCCCCTGACTGAGTGATGTTATCTCCCCTGACTGAGTGATGTTACCTCCCCTGACTGAGTTAATTTACCTCCACTGATTGAGTTAAGTTACCTTCATTGATTGAGTTATGTTACCTTGACTGATTAAGTTATGTTAAATCCCCTGATTGAGTTATGTTACCTCCCCTGACTGAGTTATGTTACGTCCACTGATTGAGTTATGTTACCTCTCCTGACTGAGTTATGTTACGTCCACTGATTGAGTTATGTTACCTCCACTGATTGAGTTATGTTACCTCCCCTGACTGAGTTATGTTACCTCCCTGACTGAGTTATGTTACGTCCCTGATTGAGTTATGTTACCTCCACTGATTGAGTTATGTTACCTCCCCTGACTGAGTTATGTTACGTCCACTGATTGAGTTATGTTACCTCCCCTGACTGAGTTATGTTACCTCCACTGATTGAGTTATGTTACCTCCACTGATTGAGTTATGTTACGTCCACTGATTGAGTTATGTTACCTCCCCTGACTGAGTTATGTTACCTCCACTGATTGAGTTATGTTACCTCCACTGATTATGTTACCATGTTACTTCAGTTCTGTTCCCTGTACTACTATCAGTTCTGTTTCCCTGTTACTATTCAGTTTCCTGTAGTTTTTTCCCTGTTACTATTCATCCTATTTCCCTGTTCTAACTCAGTCCTATTTCCTGTTACTATATCAGTCCTATTTCCTCGTTCTACTCAGTCCTCATTTCCACTGTTCTGTACTTCAGTCCTATTTCCCTGTACTACTTCAGTCCTGTTTCCCTGTTCTAACTCAGTCCTATTTCCCTGTTCTAACTTCAGTCCTATTCTCCCTGTACTACTTCAGTCCTATTTCCCTGTTCTAACTTCAGTCCTTTTCCCTGTCTAACTTCAGTCCTATTTCCCTTTACTACTTCAGTCCTGTTTCCCTGTACTAACTTCAGTCCTTCCTTTTTCTCTAGTTTCCCTGTACTACTTCAGTCCTATTTCCCTGTTCTAATTCAGTCCTATTCCCTGTTCTACTCAGTCCTATTTCCCTGTTAGCTTTGTACTACTCAGTCCTTTCCTGTCTATTCAGTCATCCTGTTCTAACTCAGTCCTATTTCCCTGTTCTAATTCAGTCCTATTTCCCTGTTACTACTTCAGTCCTGTATTTCCCTGTACTACTTCAGTCCTATTTCCCTGTTCTAATCTTCAGTCGTCCTATTTCCCTGTTCTACTTCAGTCCTATTTCCCTGTACTAACTTCAGTCCTATTTCCCTGTACTACTTCAGTCCTATTTCCCTGTTCTAATTCAGTCCTATTTCCCTGTCTAACTCAGTCCTATTTCCCTGTACTAACTTCAGTCCTATTTCCCTCTACTCAGTCTATTTCCTGTACTATCAGTCCTATTTCCCTGTACTACTTCAGTCCTATTTCCCTGTTCTAATTCAGTCCTATTTCCCGTCATTCTACTTCAGTCCTATGTCTCCCTGTACTACTTCCAGTCCTATTTCCCTGTTCTAACTCAGTCCTATTTCCCTGTTCTAACTTCAGTCCTATTTCCCTGTACTACTTCAGTCCTATTTCCCTGTACTACTTCAGTCCTATTTCCCTGTTCTAACTTCAGCTATTCCCTAATTTCTTCCTGTACTACTTCAGTCCTATTTCCCTGTACTAACTTCAGTCCTATTTCCCTGTACTACTCAGTCCTATTTCCCTGTAATTTCCCTGTACTACATTCTAGGTCCTATTTCCCTGTTCTAATTCAGTCCTATTTCCCTGTACTAATTCAGTCCTATTCCGACTATAGTCCTTTCCCTGTTACAAATTCAGTCCTTTTCCCTGTTCTAATTCAGTCCTATTTCCCTGTTCTAATTCAGTCCTATTTCCCTGTACTAATTCAGTCCTATTTCCCTGTTCTAATTCAGTCCTATTTCCCTTTTACTAATTCAGTCCTATTTCCCTGTTCTAATTCAGTCCTATTTCCCTGTTACTACTTCAGTCCTATTTCCCTGTTCTAATTCAGTCCTATTTCCCTGTCTAATTCAGTCCTATTTCCCTGTACTACTTCAGTCCTTTTCCCTGTTCTAATTCAGTCCTTTTTTCACCTGTTCTTTCAGTCTCTGTTTCCCTGTTACAAATTCAGTCCTATTTCCCTGTACTACTTCAGTCCTTTTCCCTGTCTACATTCAGTCCTAGTTTCCCTGTTCTAATTCAGTCCTATTTCCCTGTCTAACTTCAGTCCTATTTCCCTGTTCTAATTCATGTCCTGTTTCCCTGTTCTACTATTCAGTCCTAGTTTCCCTGTACTACTTCAGTCCTATTTCCCTGTTCTAATTTCTATCCTGTCATTCAGTCCTATGTTCTCTACTTCAGTCCTATTTCCATCGTCTATCCTATTCAGTCCTATTTCCCTGTACTACTTCAGTCCTATTTCCCTGTCTACTTCAGTCCTATTTCCCTGTACTACTTCAGTCCTTTTCCCTGTACTAATTCAGTCCTATTTCCCTGTATCTAATTCAGTCCTGTTTCCCTGTTACTAATTCAGTCCTATTTCCCTGTACTACTTCAGTCCTGTTTCCCTGTTCTAATTCAGTCCTATTTCCCTGTCTAATTCAGTCCTTTTCCCTGTTACTATTCAGTCCTATTTCCCTGTTCTAACTTCAGTCCTATTTCCCTGTTCTAATTCAGTCCTAGTTTCCCTGTACTAATTCAGTCCTATTTCCCTGTTCTAATTCAGTCCTTTTCCCTGTACTACTTCAGTCCTATTTCCCTGTTCTAATTCAGTCCTATTTCCCTGTTCTAATTCAGTCCTATTTCCCTGTTCTAATTCAGTCCTATTTCCCTGTACTACTTCAGTCCTATTTCCCTGTTCTAACTCAGTCCTATTTCCCTGTACTACTTCAGTCCTATTTCCCTGTTCTAACTCAGTCCTATTTCCCTGTACTACATTCAGTCCTATTTCCCTGTTCTAACTCAGTCCTATTTCCCTGTTCTAACTTCAGTCCTATTTCCCTGTACAAACTTCAGTCCTTTTCCCTGTACTACTTCAGTCCTATTTCCCTGTACTACTTCAGTCCTGTTTCCCTGTTCTAACTTCAGTCCTATTTCCCTGTACTAACTTCAGTCCTGTTTCCCTGTTCTAACTCAGTCCTGTTTCCCTGTTCTAACTCAGTCCTGTTTCCCTGTTCTATCTCAGTCCTATTTCCCTGTTCTAACTCAGTCCTATTTCCCTGTTCTAACTCAGTCCTATTTCCCTGTTCTAACTCAGTCCTATTTCCTGTTCTAACTTCAGTCCTATTTCCCTGTTCTAACTCAGTCCTATTTCCCTGTACTACTTCAGTCCTATTTCCCTGTTCTACTTCAGTCCTAGTTTCCCTGTACTACTTCAGTCCTATTTCCCTGTACTACTTCAGTCCTATTTCCCTGTTCTACTTCAGTCCTATTTCCCTGTACTAACTTCAGTCCTATTTCCCTGTACTACTTCAGTCCTATTTCCCTGTACTACTTCAGTCCTATTTCCCTGTACTACTTCAGTCCTATTTCCCTGTACTACTTCAGTCCTATTTCCCTGTACTACTTCAGTCCTATTTCCCTGTTCTACTTCAGTCCTATTTCCCTGTACTACTTCAGTCCTATTTCCCTGTCTACTTCAGTCCTTTTCCCTGTCTAATTCAGTCCTATTTCCCTGTACTACTTCAGTCCTATTTCCCTGTTCTAACTCAGTCCTATTTCCCTGTTCTAACTTCAGTCCTATTTCCCTGTTCTAACTCAGTCCTATTTCCCTGTACTACTTAAGTCCTATTTCCCTGTACTACTTCAGTCCTATTTCCCTGTACTACTTCAGTCCTGTTTCCCTGTACTACTTCAGTCCTATTTCCCTGTTCTAACTCAGTCCTATTTCCCTGTACTACTTCAGTCCTATTTCCCTGTACTACTTCAGTCCTATTTCCCTGTTCTAACTCAGTCCTATTTCCCTTTCTAACTCAGTCCTATTTCCCTGTTCTAACTCAGTCCTATTTCCCTGTACTACTTCAGTCCTATTTCCCTGTACTACTTCAGTCCTATTTCCCTGTTCTAACTCAGTGCTATTTCCCTGTACTACTTCAGTCCTATTTCCCTGTACTACTTCAGTCCTGTTTCCCTTTTACTAACTCAGTCCTATTTCCCTGTTCTAACTCAGTCCTATTTCCCTGTTCTAACTCAGTCCTATTTCCCTGTTCTAACATCCGTCCTATTTCCCTGTTCTAACTCAGTCCTATTTCCCTGTTCTAGCTCAGTCCTATTTCCCTGTTCTAACTCAGTCCTATTTCCCTGTACTACTTCAGTCCTATTTCCCTGTTCTAACTCAGTCCTATTTCCCTGTTCTAACTCAGTCCTATTTCCTGTTCTAATTCAGTCCTATTTCCCTGTTCTAATTCAGTCCTGTTTGTCTTAACCAATTCAGACCTGTTTGTTTTCACTAATTCATTTTTGTCTGCTTTGACTAATTCAGTCCTATTTCCCTTTTCTAACTCACCCCTCCTTGCTTTTAAGCAATTCAGTCATATTTGCTTTTACTGGCTCAGTCCTATTTGCCTCTACATACTCAACTTTTTTCCCCATTATTCATTTTTCCTATTTGCCTCTACATACTCAACTTTTTTCCCCATTATTCATTTTTCCTATTTGCCTGTATTCACTCAGTCCTACTGGCCGTTACCAACTCATTTGTTTGCGTGCTGCTACTTCAGTCCTGTTTGCCTTTACTGGTTCAGTCCTGTTTGCCTTTACTGGTTCAGTCCTGTTTGCCTTTACTGGTTCAGTCCTGTTTGCCTTTACTGGTTCAGTCCTGTTTGCCTTTACTGGTTCAGTCCTGTTTGCCTTTACTGGTTCAGTCCTGTTTGCCTTTACTGGTTCAGTCCTGTTTGCCTTTACTGGTTCAGTCCTGTTTGCCTTTACTGGTTCAGTCCTATTTGCCTTTACTGGTTCAGTCGTGTGGTTTATAGACAGGCCAGCTGCCTCCATCGACTCGGAATGTGACAACTCCTGTTTGGATCACCATCAGTGACAAAGTAGAGGTCCTGTTTTGCTCCAAAAGGACCAAGCTTATTACAAACAACTATGATATTTGTTGAATCATTGTTCCAAGGCAAAAGAAGGAGCTGCTTGTGCTGCCTCCAGCTCCACAGCTTTCCTCACAGCACCGTTCACAACGTATTCCCTCATCGACACTGCTAAGCTCACCGACTTGGTCACTTTCACTCAACTGATACATGAAGACTTTCTCACTCTCTCGGATTTTCTTTCTGCTTTGGAGGCAATTGCAGGCTGTACCCTCAAGCTCCCGCAACTCCTGATTTTTGTCCAAACTGTATACCTCTCTGAAAGCGAATGGTTACATAATAGTTTTTGCTTGGTCTTCCGATCATTGTCGGCATACTAGGCAGTGGAACGGCTGATCAACTTTTCGGGAGTGCCACACATAAACGATTGCTGTGCTGGTTTTTTTTATTTCCCACACCCAAAGCTCAGACTCAACGTCAAAGACCTCTGGCAAGAGGAACGGACCGCACTGGCTGATGTCAAACTGTCTCAGATCCGTTGAAAGCTTAAAAAAGTTTTCCAGCCATCTGCACTGGTGGTGGTAAAGAAGAGACAGTTTTGTGGCGATCACACACTGGCCACTCTTTTTACGCCTTGTTCGGAGATGTTCCACCAGATGTAATTCTTAAGTTCCTGAGGGAAATTAATATTTTTTTCACGTTCGATGTTATGGAAGATTTTTCATATGTTTTTGCCCGTTTCTAGAAAATCTGTTTTAATGAGTTGTGAATGTATGTTTTAAGCATCTGAGTTGAGAATTGACTTCGACGAGGTGACAGCACTGATTGGGCCCTTCGTGGCTGGCTGGGATGTAAAACAATATCAGTGAAGGGAATCGAATTCTGCAAAACAAAAGTCAAAGCAGCCGTGCGCTTTCTTCTCATTAGTTCTCTCTCTCTCTCTCTGGAAGGGATGAGTGAGAGAGAGGATAAGAAAACATTGGGGAGGGGGTTCCACGGGGCGAGGATGCGGGGTGGAGGGGCTGGTAGAAGGTGATGATGATGGGAGTGGATATAAGGGTGTGTTGTGGAGGAAACTCGGATATAACGAAGTGCGCATCACAAAGATCACAAGTCAATCCGCTAACAAGGAAACCAAATGAAACATAACTCCCTGAATAAACTGGCCGCAGCGACCAGCCGCCTTGGCGAAGTGGTTAGCGTCGCGGACTCCCGGCTGGGAGGTCGTGGGTTCGAATCCCATCAGAGTCATGTGGGTTTTTCTGCCCCGACCGGTTCCTACCCAGAGTTGAGTTTGCTGCGGACTCAGTTTGGAAGACTTGGGACCACACAGTCGAGTTTCATCCACTGAATGGATGCGTTTCTGGGAGTGTTGCTCAAATTATCTGACCAACACTGCAGGTGCCTGTATCTCTCGGGCCTGGTTGACGCCGGGATATATTATGAAAGGAAGTGAAGAGTACAGCCCTGTCATGTAGTCTCAGACCGAAATGGAAATCCGTAGCATCATCTCAATCATCCTCATTCTCATCGATCAGCATAACAGAATGTCTCAAATTCTGTGGCCCTTCGTGCACTGCTCTCATGGTGACCTGTTTCGATGTCCTCTCCACGTTTGTGGCCTTGGTTTGGTTCCGCCGAGGTCACCGGTATCGGCGAGTCCATGGGGGCTGTCGTTGGACGGACGTGGTGGCGCCCTCCAGAGGGAGAGCTCACTCACGCCGGCTCCGCGACTAAGCAATTTTAGT
>CM065714.1:80222647-80237647 GCA_033310375.1 Conus canariensis
GAGCGGAGACTTCTCCGGTCACCGCCCCCTCTCCTTTGGGGAAGCCATCAGCCCCCTCTCTCCCTCTCTCCCTCTCCTTTCGCACTCAGCCTGGTCGCAGGAACGACGGCCATTGCGCGAACTACCCATCTACCCGTGCTTTATGCAAATGACATGGACAGGCCAGACGTCCTTGCCTGCATGTGTCTCACAGGGGTGGACATCGTAGCTTCCTTCATTAGCATCAATGCTGACGAACATCAACATCTGAGAGAACATAACACAATTGATAGTCATAGACACAACACACAACATCTGAGAGATTGTCATCCCTGATCTGAATTACATTACCTCATACCTCAGGTATTGGCAAGCACTGTCTCCTTCCTGAACACCTCCCCCCCTCCCCCCCCCCATGATGACTGACACACACACAGCCCTTAGCCCTTTCTTTTCTACCATGATGTTATTGGCTGTCCTGTTCCTCTGACAGCCTGTCAATTGGAAAGCAACAGAAGCAGGAGGGGTAGCTCAACAACCAAAAAGTGGAGATTAAGCCTTCCCACTCCACTGTCCCAACAAAGACAGAAAGACAGACCGCAGTTTGTACACCAACAACTATCACTGGAGTGTTCATCTGTCCTACTCTGAGATCCCCTGTCAAGTTTCACTGAGTAAGCCAGAAGAAATACTGGGTTCGTAGACTTCCGGCAACTGGCCCAGCACAGGATCAAGAGTCCTCGATGCCACGTGGACAAGCAGACCCCAAACGGATCAGTCTGACTACAGAGAAGGTGCATCAGTCACCAGCACCTGCAGAGCGATCTGCACAGTCTGGTTCAATGGAATCTTCAGTCATCTATATAATTTACTCTCGTATACACAAGTAAAGTTGGTACGTGAAATTGCCCATCTCTTGAGTCAGTTATTTGCTTTTCATACATCATTCATGTCAGAACTTACTTATAAATCTGTTTGTCACTCCGAGCACAAACAATTTCAAGTGCATAGGCCTAAAGCGAATTGTTCCTGAGCCATCCTTGGAGTACTTTTAGACAGTCCTGAGAAAAACTGAAATTTCCTTCGGTGACTAGTAATGGAAAGTTGCTCCTTCCCTCACAAATGAGAGAGAGAGAGAGAGAGAGAGAGAGAGAGAGAGAGAGAGAGAGAGAGAGAGAGAGAGAGAAATTTTGATATGCATTCTGAGTCCTTCCCCTAGAGGACCACCCCTGCCACCCCTACACCTCACAGTCCCTAGAGGACCACCCCTGCCACCCCAACTCGTTACAGTCCCTAGAGGACCACCCCTGCCACCCCTACTCGTCACAGTCCCTAGAGGACCCCACCTGCCACCCCTACTCGTCACAGTCCCCGGAGGACCCCACCTGTCACCCTACTCGTCACAGTCCCTAGAGGACCCCACCTGCCATCCCTACTCGTCACAGTCCCTAGAGGACCACCCCTACTCGTCACAGTCCCTAGAGGACCACCCCTACATGTCACAGTCCCTAGAGGAACCCACCTGCCACCCCTACTCGTCACAGTCCCTAGAGGACCCCATCTGCCACCCCTACTCGTCACAGTCCCTAGAGGACCCCACCTGCCACCCATACTCGTCACAGTCCCTGGAGGACCACCGCTGCCACCCCTAAACGTCACAGTCCATAGAGGACCCCACCTGCCACCCCTACTTGTCACAGTCCCTAGAGGACACCATCTGCCACCCCTACTCGTCACAGTCCCTAGAGGACCACCCTGCCACCCCTACTCGTCACAGTCCCTGGAGGACCCCACCTGCCACCCCTACTCGTCACAGTCCCTTGAGGACCCCACCTGCCACCCCTACTCGTCACAGTCCCTAGAGGACCCCACCTGCCACCCCTACTCGTCACTGTCCCTGGAGGACCCACCTGCCACCCCTACTCGTCACAGTCCCTGGAGGACTCCACCTGCACCCCTACTTGTCACAGTCCCTAGAGGACCCCACCTGCCACCCCTACTCGTCACAGTCCCTAGAGAACCCCACCTGCCACCCCTACTCGTCACAGTCCCTAGAGGACCCCACCTGCCACCCCTACTCGTCACAGTCCCTAGAGGACCCCACCTGCCACCCCTACTCGTCACAGGCCCTAGAGGACCCCACCTGCCACCCCTACACGTCACAGTCCCTAGAGGACCACCTCTGCCACCCCTACACGTCACAGTCCCTAGAGGACCCCACCTGCCACCCCTACTCGTCACAGTCCCTGGAGGACCCCACCTGCTACCCTACTTGTCACAGTCCCTAGAGGACCCACCTGCCACCCCTACTCGTCACAGTCCCTAGAGGACCCCACCTGCCACCCCTACACGTCACAGTCCCTAGAGGACCCCACCTGCCACCCTACTCGTCACAGTCCCTGGAGGACCCCACCTGCCACCCCACTCGTCACAGTCCCTAGAGGACCCCACCTGCCACCCCTACACGTCACAGTCCCTAGAGGACACCAACTGCCCCCCTACACGTCACAGTCCCTAGAGGACACCACCTGCCACCCCTACTCGTCACAGTCCCTAGAGGACCCCACCTGCCACCCCTACACGTCACAGTCCCTAGAGGACCCCACCTGCTACCCCTACACGTCACAGTCCCTAGAGGACCCCACCTGCCACCCCTGCTCGTCACAGTCCCTAGAGGACCAACCCCACTCGTCACAGTCCCTAGAGGACCACCCTGCCACCCCTACTGGTCACAGTCCCTAGAGGACCCCACCTGCCACCCCTACTCGTCACAGTCCCTGGAGGACCCCACCTGCCACCCCTACTCGTCACAGTCCCTAGAGGACCCCACCTGTCACCCCTACTCGTCACAGTCCCGGAGGACCCCACCTGCCACCCCTACTCGTCACAGTCCCTAGAGGACCACCCTGCCACCCCTACTCGTCACAGTCCCTAGAGGACCCCACCTGCCACCCTACTCGTCACAGTCCCTAGAGGACCCACCTGCCACCCTACACGTCACAGTCCCAAGAGGACCCCACCTGCCACCCCTACACGTCACAGTCCCTAGAGGACCCCACCTGCTACCCCTACACGTCACAGTCCCTAGAGGACCCCACCTGCCACCCTGCTCGTCACAGTCCCTAGAGGACCAACCCCACTCGTCACAGTCCCTAGAGGACCACCCCTGCCACCCCTACTGGTCACAGTCCCTAGAGGACCCCACCTGCCACCCCTACTCGTCACAGTCCCTGGAGGACCCCACCTGCCACCCCTACTCGTCACAGTCCCTAGAGGACCCCACCTGTCACCCCTACTCGTCACAGTCCCTAGAGGACCCCACCTGCCACCCCTACTCGTCACAGTCCCTAGAGGACCACCCTGCCACCCCTACTCGTCACAGTCCCTAGAGGACCCCACCTGCCACCCCTACTCGTCACAGTCCCTAGAGGACCCCACCTGCCACCCCTACACGTCACAGTCCCAAGAGGACCCCACCTGCCACCCCTACACGTCACAGTCCCTAGAGGACCCGACTTGCCACCCCTACACGTCAGAGTCCCTAGAGGACCCCACCTGCCACCCCTACTCGTCGCAGTCCCTAGAGGACCCCACCTGCCACCCCTACACGTCACAGTCCCTAGAGGACCCCACCTGCCACCCCTACTAGTCACAGTCCTTAGAGGACCCCACCTGCCACTCCTGCTCGTCACAGTCCCTAGAGGACCACCCCTACTCGTCACAGTCCCTAGAAGACCACCCCTACTCGTCACAGTCCCTAGAGGACCCCACCTGCCACCCCTACACGTCACAGTCCCTAGAGGACCCCACCTGCCACCCCTACTCGTCACAGTCCCTAGAGGACCCCACCTGCCACCCCTACACGTCACAGTCCCTAGAGGACCCCACCTGTCACCCCTACTCGTCACAGTCCCTAGAGGACCCCACCTGCCACCCCTACTCGTCACAGTCCCTAGAGGACCCCACCTGCCACCCCTACTCGTCACAGTCCCTGGAGGACCCCACCTGCCACCCCTACTCGTCACAGTCCCTGGAGGACCCCACCTGTCACCCCTACTCGTCACAGTCCCTTGAGGACCCCACCTGCCACCCCTACACGTCACAGTCCCTAGAGGACCACCCCTGCCACCCCTACACGCCACAGTCCCTAAATGGCTTCACTCCCACGCCGCTCATACCAGATCCGTTCCCTCTCCTTTCCTCTCCCTCTCCACCCGCTTCACTACCGACAGCCACATTCAGATTCGTCTGGTCAGAGCCTACGCTTAGTAAGGCCACAGGGAGCGATCAACAGTAGATCGTTGAGAGACAGCCTGTTAGAGGAGACACGGCTGCTCTGCTGAGTCACTTCGGTTGTGGTCAGTTGAGGTACCTGCTATGACGCAATATCCGCCGCTTCTAAACCCATACCCAAAGAAAATGATTTGTCAATCATAGAGCCAGCGTGAGTGACACCTTTCCCCTATACCACCCCCACCTCCGGAGGGAACCACCACGAACAAATTCTGTCTGTCTGTCTGTCTGTCTGTCTGTCTGTCTGTCTGTCTGTCTGTCTGTCTGTCTGTCTGTCTGCTCTCTCTCTCTCTCTCTCTCTCTCTCTCTCTCTCTCTCTCTCTCTCTCTCTCTCTGTACTATTAGTATCTCTTAGTGTTGAACATTTCCGTCGAGAAACCATACCCATGTTAAAGAATGGAGTGGGAGGCAGAGAAAATGGGTGCGATTAGGATAGGGCGCTTGGAAGGAAGGACGAGGTTGGGAGGAGGAAGGAAGGCGAGCAAGTGGGAAAGAGGGTGGAGGGGAATGCAGAACTTTCCAGGCGTGCCAGAAAGCCACAGCCACAGCCTGTAAGAGCTCTAAATCCCCCCCCAACAGCTGTGTCAAAGACGTCAGCAGATCTTGTCAACGAATCGTTCTCGGCTTCCGGCTCTCAAGCCAGTACCACCAAGCTCGCCCCCTCCGAACACGCTGAGGTGGTATGGTGTGTAGATCTGATTGAATTCAAGCTGTTACAGGGACTGCTATCATGATCCTTCTCGCTACAACCAGCTTCTCTATGTGAAATAGGGGCAGCGTTGTCCAGGGGAGAGGTGTCACTATAGCAAAGAGCCGCAGCAGGTGTATGTCGCGAGCTGTGCATTTCGATCGGATGGAAGTATACGAAACTAGATGGATCATGTAGCCTAACACACAAACATATATACACACACACACACACACACACACGCACGCACGCACGCACGCACGCACGCACGCACGCACACACACACACACACACACACACACACACAGACTGACAGACATGCAGACAGACAGACAGATAGATAGATAGATAGATAGATAGATAGATAGATAGATAGATAGATAGATAGATAGATAGATAGATAGGTAGATAGATGAACACCAAGCTGCTCTGTAAGTTGCTGGAATGGCGCTCGGTATTTATCCTTGGAATTTATTAGTTTATTGTAATTTAGTCCCTTGCGGATTCATTCCAAGAACTGGCCCTCAGCACTTGTGTCTTAAGATGTTTTTTTTTTTTTTTTTATATTTTCTACTTTTCACAAGAAAATGTAGCTTGTTTTGCTCTTTCATGATTTTCTTTTGCTTCTTAGGTGGCACCTTTGGTTGGTTTTTTGAAAACTCAACAAACATACTACGGTATTGCACACCAGCCTTTTTCTGGGATAGCACTCTTGTTAAAACCGAAAAGGCAGAGGAGTCAAGCTGCCACTTTCCGCGGTCACTGAGGAGAAACAATCAGGTTTCGAAATATCGGTATCTGACCAGGAGTTATATGCTAGTGAGTTTCCTCCCTATTGGAGAATGTCTCCCCCTTGGAGACTATAAGCTTGCTGAAGGCTCATTTTGAGAAGCATTTATTTTATTTTTTCCCCATTCACCCATTCAAGCACATACTGTTAGTTAGGCAGAATTATCTACCACTGCAGATATGAATGCTTATCTCCCCCTATTTCTTCAATCTAAGACATAGGAGCGGGCTTTGTTTATAATTCAATTATATATATATATAATATAATATATATATGTGTGTGTGTGTGTGTGTGTGTGTGACTCATATGAACGAGGCAAAAGGGGAAAACAAAGACGACGTTTAGACAGACTGCTTCTTTCTGTATAAAATCCACTTCAACATCTATAGAAACAACGGGAATGTTTTTTTTGAAGGGCTAAAGGTCCAGAAGGAAATCTTTTAGCAACGTATGTCAGAAAGTCAACGCCATCTGGCTGGTCAGCAGAACTCGCGGCATTCTAACTCTTGCCATTCCTGTTTACATCTGTCTGCACATGTGTGTGTGTGTGTGTGTGTGTGTGTGCGTGCGTGGGTGAGTGCGTACCTTTTAAAACGAATTTTCCTTCTGGGTGTTGGCAGTAACAACGCCGCGATTGCCGCGAGTTCTTTCACATGCATCTGATACGACAGACACAGGCACTTAAGTGACCACTGAATGTCTCTTGGAAAGGAGGAGGAGGAGGGGAAGAAACCTTCGGCGTGTGAGACTGGAATCAACGGTGCTGGATTCTTTCGATCTGTGGGCGCGTATCTTACGCTGTACACCACCTTTTGACAGCTCTCTGTGTGACTCCACACTCTGTGATTAGGGTGGGTTTTTTTTTTTCGTGCGATATGTCCAGTTGACAATTGTACGTCATGGTCAGAAAACAGTTGGATGTTCCAATGTTAACGTTTGTTCGTTTGTTTGGGAACATTGGATCTGTGGTGGGATGATCTTGACCCCATGGTTCTCACAGCGCCCAAGTAGACAATACGGCAGCAGCATAGACCTTGGCCTTTAAGGGCATTCTGTCCTGACAATACGGCAGTAGCATAGACCTTGGCCTTTAAGGGCATTCTGTCCTGACGATTTTGCTTGCGCTGTATACTTTCGAAAGCGTGTGTATACACGCCTGGCCACATATTTACAAGCACAGCGCATACATAATAATAACCCCCCCCCCCCCCACCAATTCTGAGTCATCCATTATTCAGCCAGCAAAATGCATATTCAACTCACGCGTGCAACCCCCCTCCCCCTCCCCCCCAACACACGCACATACGCACGCACGCAAGCACGCACGCACGCGCACATACACGCATATACACAGTTCAGGGAGCGAGAGAGAGAGAGAGAGAGACAGAGAGAGAGAGAGAAGAAAAAAAAAAGAAGAAGAAGGAAAGAGAAGAGAAGAAAGGACAAATGTGGGGAGAAGATCAGAGGAGAGGAAAGAAAAGAAAAAAAAATCAAATATTATAGCCCCATTTGAATGGATGTAGAAAATATAGGTAACAGACATCGTAACTAAAACATTTGTTATATAAAATCATAACATTTACAATACAATATTCTTCACATATGAATTGTATCTGAGAGAACAAAATCTGTAAAGAATAGTTCTTTTAACACTGTTACCTATTAATTTTATCACAGATGCATTTATCATAGTGTTGTCTTTTCAAGAGAGGAGAGAGAGAGAGAGAGAGAGAGAGGAGAAGAGAGAGAAGAGAGAGAGAGAGAGAGAGAGAGAGAGAGAGAGAGAGAGAGAGCTCTTAAATCAGTTTCGACGACTAAAGCAAGTTCAACCGAAACATACTTGCCGTGATAATATACACCTGTGTTAATTTGGATCTGAAATCTGGCAAACCAAAGCAGTTGAAAGCAAAAGAAATTTCGTTTTCTACATTCATATTACACAGCGGACAAATCAGATTTACTTGATTAAGTGTGTATCTTGAACTACGCACAGCTGTATATTCTGACACATCAATTTTGGTGTTGTTAAAGCAAACCTCAAGTTTCTTTCTAGCAAAATAGAAGATTCAACACCGGAAAGCAGTCAGTAGCTTGATATGACTACAGAAATCATATACATCGCTTGATATGACTACAGAAATCATATACATCGCTTGATATGACTACAGAAATCATATACATCGCTTGATATGACTACAGAAATCATATACATCGCTTGTATTGAAATGGTTTTCTCTGCGTTACCACGTGGTGTCAGTGCATCTATAAATAGATAGTATGTATGTATGAATGTATGAATGTACATAGTTATGTATGTATGTATGTATGTATGCATGTATGTATAAATATATGTACGTACGTATGTATGTGTGTATGTGTGTATGTATGCATGTATGTATGTGTGTATGTATGTATGTACACGGTCAAGAAGGTTCAGTCCTCCAGGAAAACAGGGTACCGCACCATACATCAACGTACAGATGTATGTCAGTATGGCAACTTTAGCATGCAGAACATTCATATGTACTGGCCATCACCATGACATTTCTTTCCCAGCTTTCGCCAATGGCTGACAATGGACATGAAAAAGAAAAGGAAAGAAAAGAGGAAAAGTGATCAAAAATGTGTTAAAGACTCCACCTGAGAAGTTTCGCACACATGTACAATATATCATGATTATCCCATGATTGTACTTGTCGTACAAATGCAGGGAAAGGTTTTGAAGTCGATAGCGCACGAAGTTCTACAACAGAGTTAGTTTGAGAACATTTATTGATATTTCCTCCCCGCGCCTCTCTCCCCCCCCCCCCCCCCCCCTTCTAATTTCCACTGTGTCTTCCTCCAAACCATCCCGGCCACCACGCTTGTCAGCTCTCTCTCATGCATTCTCTCCATTCTGTTTTCATGACTCTCCCCCCCCCCCACCCCTCCACGTCCCTCTTCCCGCCACATTTAACATATCCTTCGAAGTTCACATTTTGGACAGATGGGGCTGTACGTTTTCCGAGGGGGGGGGGGGGGGGAAGGTACATTTGTGTATGCCTGTGTGAATGTACATATGTGTGTGCGAGTGTGAGTGAGCAATGTGTGTGTGTGTGTGTGTGTGTGTGTGTGTGTGTGTGTGTGTGTGTGTGTGTGGTGTGTGTGTGTGCGTGCGTGCGTGCTTGCGTGTGTGTGTGTGTGTGTGTGTGTGTGTGTGTGTGCGTGTGCGCGCCCGTGTGTGTGTGCGAATCTGAGATACAGGGGGAGAGGAGAAAGACAAAGGCAGGGGAGAGAGAGAGAGAGAGAGAGAGAGAGAGAGAGAGAGAGAGAGAGAGAGAGAGAGAGAGAGAGAGAGAGAGAGAGAGAACGCTTGAAAACGGACTCCGAAAAAAAAAAAGTGAAAATCTGCGCGTTCCAATTCATTTGTCATGAGTGCTTTAAGCTATTGCGTACACTTTTATCAGTGGATCCCTATCCCCTCTGCGTTAATCTTCAGTGTATTGACCCCCAGGCTGTCCTCAGTGACACATTCAACTCTAACTGAAAACTGTCAGCTTAAAACACAGGCATCCCTTGGTTTACAGTGGGGGAGATGGGATGATTACGGTTTTGTCGATACGCAGTGAAAACAGAGAGAGAGAGAGAGAGAGAGAGAGAGAGAGAGAGAGAGAGAGAGAGAGAGAGAGGGAAGATATTGTCCTTGAACTACAAAGTTTCATTTAATTAATAAATCTCACAAACTTACGATTGTATTTTGTGAATGTTCTAGACCTAAAAGAGCATGTTAATGCTCAAAGATGATAACGATGATCATCATAATGAAGATGATCATGAACATGATTATGACGACGATGACGGAGATGATTGCACACAGATACAAGTTTCAGGTTATGTCGGTTATTTCATCTACTTCATATCCCCTCAGCGTTAATCACTGTTATTGCTAAGAAAATGATTAAAAAACAAACAAACTGAAAACTAAAACTAAAACCAAAAACTCCAACATGCGTCATTGTTCAGAAAAAACAAAACAACTGCTGTCCTTTGCAGGAAGGCGAAACTGCTCATGGGCTGGTATTAGACTCTGGCGTGCGTCGTTGAGTCTGTATGTTCCTGCCCGTTCTTATTACACAGCGGCATCATCATTCATGCAACACCGTAAACACTGATGCTTTGAATGCCCCCTTCCTTCCCCCCTCCATCCCCACTCCCAGCCTCGTGGACATCATGACATAAGGTTCAGGCGTACACCAAAATCATATACATGATTAAATTTTTTCTTGAAAATAATTATTGTAGGAACTTTGTTCATTCGGTTCTGATGTTACTGTGATGTTGTTTAATTATGTTTCCTTTAGTCGTCTTGTCCTCTTTCCTTCTTCTTCTTCTTCTTCTCCTCTTCTCTCTTCTTCTTTTCTTCTTCTTCTTCTTCTTCTTCTTCTTCTTCTTCTCTCTCTTCTTTCGTCTGCTCTGCTGCTTGTCTGCTCTGCTGCTGCTGCTTTTTTCTCCCATCTCTTCTTTGTGTTATTCTCCTCCTCCTCCTCCTACCCCTGTTCTAATGCGCCGTCTCTTCCTCGTTTGTTCATTTTCATTTGTTTTTTCTGTCCTCTGCCTTTTTGTTCTGTTGTCTCTTTCCTGCTATCGTAGCTTTCCATCCTTCCGCCAGCTCTTTATTTTTCTCTTTTCTGATTTTTGCCCTTTATTTATTGATTTATGTTGGCTGTTTATCCCTCTTCCTGCTTTATGTTTATGGAGAAGGATGGCCTACTCTGATAACGGCACACTTTGCACTCACATCCGCCGGTTCCTTGGCCATTCTCATCACTTTCAGCTTCACCCCCTTTTCGCCCCCCCAAACCCCTCCCACCTCTTTTTTTTTCTGCTCTTTTCCCCTTTATCTCTCACTCACTCACTCTCTCTCTCTCCCCTCTGTTCCTTTGTCTGTCTGTCTGTTTGTCTGTCTGTCTGTCTGTCTGTGTCTGTGTCCGTCCGTCTGTCTGTCTGTCTGTCTGTCTCTCTCCTCTCACCTCCTGCTTGCTCTTTGTCTGTTCTGTCTCTCCTCTCTCTCTCTCATCTCTCTCTCTCTTCTCTCTTCCTCTCTGTCTCTCTCACTCATTTCACCACTCGCTTTCGTCTCACCCTGTCTTCCTCTTGCCCATCCCCGATTAAACAGAGTTGTGAATCTCATCCTGTCTCCGTCTTTGATTCATCGGGCAGGTCTGTTTCAGGCTTTCGCTGTCGAGCTGCAGCATGTATGATCGCCTCTTGCGGCAGGTCTGTTTTACAGGTTTTTCGCGGGTCGACTGCAGGCATTGATGATCGCCTAGCATGCGGGCAGGTCTGTTTTCAGGCTTTCGCTGGTCGAGCTGTAGGCATGTGATGAGTCGCCTAGCATGCGGGCAGGTCTGTTTTCAGGCTTCGCTGGTCGAGCTGCAGGCATGTGGTGAGTCGCCTAGCATGCGGGCAGGTCTGTTTTCAGGCTTTCGCTGGTCGAGCTGCAGGCATGTGATGAGTCGCCTAGCCCTATTCTGGCAGCCTTCGCCACGTCCAGCTATGGGCTGGCTTCGACTATGTCAAGCCACTGCTGAAGATCACAGTGACTTGTGGGGAAGAGGGTTCGATTCTCCTGAGGGAAGCTGTAAAGAGGGCTCTAAAGAGAGAGAGAGAGAGAGAGAGAGAGAGAGAGAGAGAGAGAGAGAGAGAGAGAGAGAGAGAGAGAATAATGCTGAACAATTAAGTAGTGGGAGAAAACAAGTGCAGGCTAACAATTCTTCAGTCATTAGAGTAATGACTTGGCAAAGATTTGAATAAAAAAAATTGAAGATGAGGGGAATATATTATAATATGAGAAACCCTTCACTAGCTGCCTGAGGGAACCATCGTACTCCCCCTCGAAGCAGATCTATTTTGTATTGCCTCACGCACGCACGCACCGCACGGCACAGCACGCATATATACATACACACAACACATACGCACGCACGCACGACACGACACTGCGCGCACGCAGCAAACACGCACGCACGCGCGACGCACGCACGCACGTGCGCACGCACGCAACGCACAGCTACGACACAACACAACAGGCACCAAAGAATGTTTTTTTTTTTCTTTGCCAGGTGTATTGAGATTTAAATGTGCAATAGAAAGAATATAGTTCACTTGAATTAATGTTTCTTGACCATTCTTGATTATGTGAGTCTGTGCTTAAACTCGGATTTTTTTTTTCTCATCGCGCACTCTTTGATTTTTCCAAACTTCTTCAAAACCATACTAATACAGTGAATAACGAACAGTTGACGCCGATTTTTTTTCTATTCATGAAGATGTAAGAGCATTTTGTAAGTTGAAAATGGCAACCGGTCGGGAGACATTTTAATTACTCGTAACTAGTATTTCATACACTTTACGAAAAAAGTTGATGTATAATGGGTAACAACCTGTTTCACCGTAGACTAGGCGTTTTAATAAAAACATTCAAAATTCCCCTTAAGGCGAACAACTGAACTCTCTCAATGGCTCATATGGCTGACCGTTGCCCCGCACCTCTGCGCCATAGCTGGGCATAGGCTGGCGCCATAGCTGGGCATAGGCTGGCGCCATAGCTGGGCATAGGCTGGCGCCATAGCTGGGCATAGGCTGGCGCCATAGCTGGGCATAGGCTGCGCCATAGCTGGGCATAGGCTGCGCCATAGCTGGGCATAGGCTGGCGCCATAGCTGGGCATAGGCTGGGTTTGCGCAACGAAAAGCTTAAAGAATATTGAAGGAGATCTTTCTTCTGGTGACCAGAGTAATATGAAAATACATACCACTCCCTTTTTTCGCATGGTTAGCGATATCATTCAAAGCATGCAAGAACGACTAGCGAGACGAGAGATATCAAGGTACTTAAACACGTTAACCAGTTCTACTCAATTATCACTATAATACCAGCGCTCATGCGCAGCAACATGTTTTCCATTTCTAAATGTAATTATGATTGATTTGTGGAGGTTAAGTTCCAGGTCTAGTTTCAGAGCAACCTCACGCAAAACATTTAACTGGTTTTATAAACCACAAACAGAATCAGAAACCAATATGACATCATCTGCAAACATAAGAATAAAAATTTCAACAAGGTCTGTTAATAACTGAATACCATGCCTGCTAAATTTTGTGATTTTCTCTGCCAGTTCGTTAATAAGAAGAGAAACAAATTACAAACTAGGACAACAAATTTCTCGTTGTTTTACATCTCTGGAGCATAGACATGAGCCTGTCAACTCATCAACACAAAGACCCTTAGCTTTCATTACTCTATACATGCTTTGTATGGCTCTGTATGTTTTGCCATCTATACCATGTTTCCTTAATATGGTCCAGACCGTAGGTCTGTACATCGAATCAAATGCTTTTCTGAAGTCAATAAAGGCTACATACAACTTTTATGATACAACAATTGTTTCTGAACCAGGCAAAAAAAAAAGAAAAAAAAAAAGGAATAAATCATCGTCAGTGCTATTTTTGTTGTTGTTGTTGAAAACCAGCCTGACTGTCATTTAAAATGTTATTATCTTCAATCCACTGGGTCAGTCTTTCGTTTAAAATGAAGCTATACAGTTTGCTGCACACGTTTCATGATGAGGTGTCTCTATAGTTATCTGGGGTATTTGGGTCGCCTTTCTTATGTAACGGTTGTATAACAGCCTCTCACCAATCATCAAGATACCGACCTAATGTAAATGACTTATTAAGAAAATTGACTAAACACGAGATATGATAGGTACTGAATTTCTAAGAAATTCGTTAATCAATCCATTGGGTCCCGCCGCTTTACCGTCTTTAAAACCGTGCAGCGCTGAGTGTATTTCCAATTAATGTCGTTTTCGAGCAAATCAGAGTTGATTCTTTTACTGCAATTACTGTCTAAGTGATCACCTTCGCTGTTGCGTTTATCAACTTCAACTTCATTTTCAACTTCATGTGAATTACAGAGAGAGAGAGAGAGAGAGAGAGAGAGAGAGAGAGAGAGAGAGAGAGAGAGAGAGAGAGAGAGAGAGAGAGAAACGATTTATTGTGGTTAATTAAGCTTTACAAAGCCAGTTCGCAAAAAAGGGAAAAGGTGGGATGGGGATTGTATCTAAAAGAAAAGCTTCAAATATTATGCAATCGATTCATCTGAACATTACCATTTGGAATCCAAAACGCGGAAGCGGCAGGTTGGTTAATCACATCACGTGAATTATTGGTGATTGTTGTTGTTTTGAACTTGTTTATCATGAGTCAAATGCGCACGGGGTATGCAATCACGACAGCTCGCCCAGATTTCGGGTGTCGACAGCTGAACTGTTATTGAGGTCCTTTTTTTTGCGTCGTCCCTTGGAAAAAAAAAAACAAAAACGGGCGAAACTATCAATTTTGCCTGTTGTTTCCTGCAAAACAGAGGAGTATTTGCGTCCATGATTTGGCTGGGTCAACTGTGAATTGTCCAATCGCGGAGAACCTTCCAAAACCTCGTTGAGTTCTAAATCACAAACCTTCCTAGTCTTCATGGTTCACTTTCATGTTGCTTGGTGTTGAATAGCCTATCCAGTTCACGCACTGCATCATAGGAATCTTTGCCACAATCTTCTTCAGCGTTTAGGTTGTCTGATTCACTGCCTAGCATCAAACCTCTTTCTGGCACGAATGTAACTGATTGTCAGTCAATTACCTGTGCCATGTCCATTTCTTGGAGTCTCCTCCCTGTGTATTCTGTGCAGGCCTGCGAAAGGACGGAAGAGGCTGACTGTCACACTGGTTATACGTGTCACAAGAAACTTTTCTGCCGTCCGTTCTTCCATTAGTTTCTACATCAGAGAGTCGAGTGGGTCGCTGGGTCAAAGCAGACCGCAGTGGGAAGATACGCAGTGACGTTGTTTTTCCTTGTCGGTTCGTTCTGCATGTCTTGGCTCTGCGCCTGCCCCTGGTCACACATGTGGACATTTTCTCCGAGACACATGTGGACATTTTCTCCGAGACACATGTGGACATTTTCGCCGAGACACATGTGGACATTTTCGCCGAGACACAGCTTTATCTTGGATTACTGTGGCAGTGGGTTGGCCAAAACTGGTTGCCGGTATCAGCACTTTGATAGTGTGTTTCCTTCTGCCTTAGATTATGTGTGAAGATAGTGTCATTTCTCGTAACACTTAGTTCAGAACGGTTTCTGGAGCACATGGGAGACGGTCGAATGGCATGTTTGGACAGTGTTCATGAGATAACACGCAAGATTTGAGGAGTGCT
>CM065714.1:80257647-80265147 GCA_033310375.1 Conus canariensis
GCATCGACTCCGTTGACTGGGCTTTGTCTGGACTGGCACCACACGAAAGGTCTGAAATGTGTCCCCACACCCCAAAGCGAGAGAGAGGAAGTGAGTAGGTAAGGCGATGACTGGCGCCTGTGGCAAGGGCACAAAGCTGCTGCCTTCACTCATGAACACTCGTAAGCAACATAATTATGGATACTGAGATCTGTCTCCTCCTGTTACGAGGAAACTAACAGACTTGGATGAACCATGAAGCCCAACGCGCATATATATATATATATATATATATATATATATATATTCAATTATAAACAAAGCTTGCTCTTGTGCCTTAGATTGAAGAAATAGGGGGAGATAAGCATTCATATCTGCAGTGGTAGTTAATTCTGCCTAACTAACAGTATGTGTTTGAGAGGGTGAATGGGGAATAATAAATGCTTCTCAAAATGAGCCTTCAGCAAGCTTATAGTCTCCAAGGGGAGGCAATCACCAATATAACTCCTGGTCAGATACAGGTATCTCAAAACTGATTGTTTCTCCTCAGTGACCGCGAAAAGTGATAACTTCTGTCTTCTGCGTTTTCGGTTTTAAGAAGAATACTATCCCAGAAAAAGGCTGGTGTGCAGTACCGTGGTATGTTTGTTGAGTTTTCAAAAAACCAACCAAAGGTGCCACCTAAGAAGCAAAGAAAGTCCTGAAAGAGCAAAACAAGCTACATTTTCTTGTAAAAAGTAGAAAATATAAAAAGATAACCTCTTAAGACACAAGTGCTGAGGGCCAGTTCTTGGAATGAATCCGCAAGGGACTAAATTATAATAGACTAATAAATTCCAAGGATAAGTAACCGAGCAACACATTCATTGCAACACAAGCTGCTCTGTAAGTTGCTGGAAAGGTGCTCGGTTACTTATCCTTGGAATTTATTAGTCTATTATATATATATATATATATATATATATATATATTCTTTTCAATATATATATATATTTATATTTATATATATATATGTATACAGAGAGAGAGAGAGAGAGAGAGAGAGAGAGAGAGAGAGAGAGAGAGAGAGATGGACAGATGGAAAAAACAATGACGATATTTTAATAATCACCATTTTAGAGTATAGTTCAGCTTCATTGACAATCACAATCACCATGTTAGAGTATAGTTCAGCTTCATTGACAATGACAATCACCATGTTAGAGTATAGTTCAGCTTCATTGACAATCACAATCACCATGTTAGAGTATAGTTCAGCTTCATTGACAATGACAATCACCATGTTAGAGTATAGTTCAGCTTCATTGACAACGACAATCACCATGTTAGAGTATAGTTCACCTTCATTGACAATCACAATCACCACTTTGGAGTACACACACAGCTTCCTTCCGTTGAAACATTCAATTCATCTTTGAGAAGAACAGAATAAGAGTTTCTCAAAGAACTTGAGTTCGAAGAGAAAAAATCTGTTCGAATCACGTTCAGCCATTAATGCTGTTGCCGTGCAGGCAGACAAGCAGGCAGACAGGCAGGCAGGCAGGGAGGCAGGCAGGGAGGCAGGCAGGCAGGCAGGCAGGCAGGCAGGCAGGCAGGCAGGCAGGCAGGCAGGCAGGCAGACAGACAGGCGGGCAGACAAAACACACACAATCTCTCTCTTTCTCTCTCTCTCTCTCATACACACACAGTCACATACACACAGTCACATGCGCACACACATACATGTCACACACACACACACACACACACACACACACACACACACACTACACAACACACACCACGCACGCACGCACGCAGGCACGCAGGCACGCAGCACGCACGCACGCACGCACGCACGCACGCACGCACACATACATACATACATACATACATACAGAGAGAGAGAGAGAGAGAGAGAGAGACAGAAACAGAGACAAAGACAAGAGAGAGAGAGAGAGAGAGAGAGAGAGAGAGGTGGTATAGGGAAGGGGTGTAATCAAAGCTGCTGTTAATTATACCTTTGGTCTCAACGTCTGAAAGCCTGTATGACTTTCTGTTATATGTCTGGAATTCTTTTTTTTTTTTTTTGTTTCTCTTCAAATTGTCAATTTTTTTTAAATTCCCACACCATGACTTCATTTTTCATTCAAAATATGAAAAGCAGCACAGAAATGTTCATTGAAAGATTTGTTTATTTAGTCCGTGATTACATGATGGGTAAAAATTGTTTTGATGTTAGGACTACACTATCTGTATATGGAGTATTGTCACTCCTCGAACATCAGTATAATTCTTGTGCCGTTGATCGAAAACAGGGATTCTATCCTGTCCCTTCTGGTCGTGCTTGGAGAATCTTGTTGTTAAACAACTTTGACAACTTTTTAAGTTTCTAGTGTCTAGTCCTGTACTGTGTTTGTCTGTGTCCTTGGCGGTAACTAAACCCCTCTCTTTCTAAATTTTGACAACTTGTCAATGAATACATGCATATTTAGAGCCTGAGAAACTAGATCTCAATAACTGCTGTCAACAACAGCCCCAAAATGAAGCTGACAGTCTGGTGTAGGCATGGAGGGGAAAACAACGAACATAGATGAACAGTCTGATGTAGGCATGGATGGGAAAACAACGAACATAGATGAACTTTTAAACAAGCAGCAACAACAAACAGTTAAAAGAATATTGTTGCTAATTCTGTTGAAACAGTGTGACCCGAAAGCAGTAATCCCCCACCTACCTACGTTAGGAAATGATGAGAGAGAGAGAGAGAGAGAGAGAGAGAGAGAGAGAGAGAGAGAGAGAGAGAGAGAGAGAGAGAGGAGAGAGATGCAAGATTCTGGAATACCTCAACCATGTGTACAGTATACAGTATTTAAAAATTACGCAGGGGAAGAAAACCAAAGTGGTCAAGAAACTAGTTAACGATAAGGTTGAAATAAAACGAGAAGCATTGACCCCGTTGACACGAATTTGCCTCGAGTAATTTTTACCCAATGTGTAGTATTTGTCCCCATGGATCAAAGTGAGAGGAAGGGGGAGGTCTGGTGATGACTTACACCGGTCACAAATGTCCCGAAGCTGTTGGCTTCCTTGGTCGACATTCGTGGGCTTGAAGAGCGGGTAATTACATGCATTGGAGCATGCCACATTAATTCACTTGTCATCCGAGTTCCAGTCTACCCACTGTCTTGTTACTTTGCCTGAGGGCTGATCTTTTTCTTCCTGTAGTGGACAAACAAAACAGTTGGTGGACAGAGCACGTGTATCTAGGAATGGAAATAGACACGGGCTGACAGACAGGCAGACAAATAGTCAGGAAAGCAGGAGGGACACACACACACACACACACACACACACACACACGCACACACACACACACACACACACACACACACACACACACACACACACACACACACACACACACACACACCACATTGCACACACCACATTGCACACACAAATGAACACAATCGTAAAACAATGAACAGAGAGACAGACAGACAGACTGACTGATAGACAAACAGACAGACAGAGACAGAAAGAGAAACAAAGAGGGTGTTTGGAAGGGGGGAGTGGGGTCTTTTAAGTTGTTAATTATCGCTCGTTTATCATCTCAATCTCTGGAATCCGATTTGACTATTTCACGTCAACAATGCTTTGTGCGAAAAGATATAATGCCTTCGGATATTTTTAATGTAAAAACGTTTTTTTTATCCCCCTCAACTGTTGAAGATTTCAATTCCCATACAAAGGACTTGTTTTTCATTCCCCGTTTGAAAGGCAGCTACAAAAATGTTCATTGCTGGGTTTGCTGATTATCTATATGAGAACATGTGAATGTTCATTGCTGGGTTTGCTGATTATCTATATGAGAGCATGTGAATGTTCCTTGCTGGGTTTGCTGATTATCTATATGAGAGCATGTGAATGTTCATTGCTGGGTTTGCTGATTATCTATATGAGAGCATGTGAAGAAAAAAGGTCCTGAGCTTTCAAATGCAGGACTAACTATAAAGAACAATCATAGAGTATCACCACTCTGTACTATAAAGAACAATCATAGAGTATCACCACTCTGTACTATAAAGAACAATCATAGAGTATCACCACTCTGTACTATAAAGAACAATCATAGAGTATCACCACTCTGTACTATAAAGAACAATCATAGAGTATCACCACTCTATCACCACTCTGTACGATTCAATACATTTCTGCTGCTGCTGATTGGAAACAGAGATTCTATTACTTCATTTCCGGTCGCGTTCGGAGAAAATCATTTTCATTAACCAGTCAATAAGTTTATATTTATCGCTCGAGAAAATAGCCGCTAATACATGCTACCTTAAACAGCCCCGGAAATAACATGGACATCTGAACAAAGGAAACTAGAGTTTCTGCAGAGATTTCAAGTAATGAAAGAAAAGTCTTGTTGCTAATACATGGAAGAAAAGTGATAAAAAAAAGTAATCCGCCAATATCCTACTTTAGGAGATGCCGTGTTCATTTCTTTAACCATTCAGTTAAATAGGAAACAGAGAGAGAGAGAGAGAGAGAGAGAGAGAGAGAGAGAGAGGAGAGAGAGAGAGAGAGAGGGGGGGTAGTGTCAGAACAATCTGAATGATCTGCCAGGATGTAACTTAAGGAGTGGCCCGATCCTCCCTGAGCCGGTGAGTTGTTGGAGACAGGCGATAGATTTCATTCTCCGCCGCCCAGTAATTCTCCCGTTCTTGTGAAAGATTCTCAACGGAATCGCTATTGTCCAGAAATCGATGGTGCCAGGAAGACTGCCGACAGGAACACTTTCTTTTCTTTCCACCTTTGTTCATTTCTTGGCTATCTTTTTTTTCATTTTTTTTTTTTTTTTTCCAGTTTCCCTTCTTGATTCTGCCTTTGTCTTCCCATTTGAGCTCCTAAGATTATATCAACTTTCGTGTGAACAGTGTCATTGTATGTTCGTTCGCACACACAGTATTGTGTCCATAGAACAGGTGACCAGTGGTGTCCATAGAACAGGTGACCGATGGTGTCCGTAGAACAGGTGACCGATGGTGTCCATAGAACAGGTGACCAATGGTGTCCATAGAACAGAAGACCGATGGTGTCCATAGAACAGAAGACCGATGGTGTCCATAGAACAGGTGACCAATGGTGTCCATAGAACAGGTGACCAGTGGTGTCCATAGAACAGGTGACCAATGGTGTCCATAGAACAGGTGACCAATGGTGTCCATAGAACAGGTGACCGATGGTGTCCATAGAACAGGTGACCAGTGGTGTCCATAGAACAGGTGACCAGTGGTGTCCATAGAACAGGTGACCAATGGTGTCCATAGAACAGGTGACCGATGGTGTCCATAGAACAGGTGACCAATGGTGTCCATAGAACAGATGACCAATGGTGTCCATAGAACAGGTGACCGATGGTGTCCATAGAACAGGTGACCAATGGTGTCCATAGAACAGGTGACCGATGGTGTCCATAGAACAGGTGACCAATGGTGTCCATAGAACAGGTGACTGATGGTCATTTTAGGTTTGACAGGCTCTCCTTCACAGTGAAAACTTCTGAATTTTACGAACGTTTCGACTGACTTCACGTTGTCAGATTTAAATCATCGTATTATCGCTTAATTTCCTTTTTTCACTTGGTCCAGCATGAAAGAGAAATTAAGCGATCAATTTCGGGTAAATTTCATTAAACATTCTTTTTTTGTATCGAGTTAAAGGTTTTACAAATGTAATTTTCGATATTTGTGACACAATCTTGTGAATAAAAACTGACATGCACGCTCAGTCATGTTATTCTGGAATGAGGAAAAAAAAAAACAACAACACCAAATGGACGTCTTGCAGAGAGCCCACGCGTCGTAGATGTGGGATTATACGAATTTCACAGTCTGCGCTAGTGAATAACCCGTGCCGGTAAAACATTTTCTTTTCAACTGGTTCAATCATGTACATATACCCCATAGTATATGTATTCCGAGCAACAAAAGAGAAGCGAGTCTATCTTCCGTATAGTCTATTTTCACAGGTTTTCCAGTCACCACGAATCTTGTTCACACAAATTGTATGATTTAGTGTTAGATATAACACTATGAAAGATTAATTAATCTAGAGTTTTTGCCTTTGCATTGCAGCTCGGTGTATATACTGATTGTTATTTTACCTTACTAATTATAGGATTGGCCATTCTCAATACATGTCCAAATATTGCCAAATTAACATGAAATAATGCAGTATAATCAATGTGCGTAGACTTGTCCAAGTATTTCTAAATTAGCATGAAATAGTACAGTATAACCCATGCGCATAGACTTGTCCACGTTTTGCCAAATGAACATAAAATAATACAGTATAATCCTTGCACGCGAACGATACATATTACTTTGAATGATTCTGTTATTTACAATGAATGCATGGTCAAAACTTACCACATTGTAGTCAGTTCTGCTAGTCACCAAAAAGACAAGGATTATTGCTTAAAATGAATATATACATTCCTGCTAGTTTGAATGTTTCACTTACGTTTTTCTTAGCAACATAACGGTGATGTTTTTGCATAAGATAGTTTAGAGCTATTCACAACGAAAGATACATCGTGCATGTGTATTTTTTATTTTTCTTAAATGATATAAGTAAGCAGGGCTCATTGCCTGGCTTTGGCCTCAACGGTTGGATGGTTACAGCCGGACTTACACGATGGTCGTCGAATGGCCATCTCGCGCTGAATTGGATGAAGACAAGTGATCGATCGTTCATTTTCGTTGTCCTGAGTGTCATGTATCTTGCCTGAAAGACCTAAGAGGTCGAAACGCGTCGTGTTTTGTCTTGCGAATCGTTTGTCTACGTTTTTCGGCGGAGCCTTACACATGATTTTTAGAATTTGTTTAGATTTCCGCATGCAGTCGCCTCACGTTGCAACTAGATCTTGTTTATAATAGTTTTCTGGTTTACACGGAGACACACAGAGGTCTACTCCCTTTCTAGAACTCTGTGTGTGTGTGTGTGTGTGTGTGTGTGTGTGTGTGTGTGTGTGTGTGTGTGTGTGTGTGTGTGTGTGAGAGAGAGAGAGAGAGAGGAGAGAGAGAGAGAGAGAGAGAGGAGAGAGGAGAAAGAAATGTAATACAATATAACTGACCAAAATCGAGAAACCAACACAGAACGTAGCCTAAGCGCTTTATGTAGATAAATCGACAGATTTTTAGTTGTTCTTTTATTATTTGACGCTAGAAGTAATCCAAAACGTGTGTGTGTGTGTGTGTGTGTGTGTGTGTGTGTGTGTGTGTGTGTGTGTGTGAGTGCGTGCGTGCGTGCGTGCGTGCGTGCGTGCGTGCGTGCATGTGTGTGTATGCGTGTGTGTGTGTGTGTGTGTGTGTTTGCGTGTATGTCTTTGTGTGTGTGTGTGTGTGTGTGTGTGTGTGTGTGTGTGTGTGTGTGTCTTTGTGTGTGTGTGTGTGTGTGTGTGTGTGTGTGTGTGTGTGTGTGTGTGTGTGTGTGTGTGTGTGTGAACAAATTTGTGGGGAAAAAAAAAAC